>CM053784.1:3922500-4517500 GCA_028749045.1 Cupressus sempervirens | reverse complement strand
AAGAAGTTTGAATGAAGACGACACGAGGAAGATGTTTTAGCAACAAGGTTGCCCCAGTCTTGGATAAGAAGAGGAGAGACTAGACTTAGATGATGCCCCCTCAAGAAGGTGGCAGGGAGAGAAATGAGGGTCGACGACTTCTTGAAAAGTACAAGAAATTGAGACGAGCTGAGACGCAGGTTGGCAAAGGGGCTGAATTAGCTGAAACTCTCACTACGGGAGAATGATAAAGGGAAATCAGAGGCACAATAGTAAAGCAAGCTTAAGACTTTCCAAGATTGGGGGGGGAGATGGAGGAGCGGAGCGCTATAAAAGGAATCCATGATAGGGAGATGGATGATAGAATGATAAAGCTAATGCAACAGGATTTCAAAGAGTCAAATTGGCGGAAGATGGGTTTCGGAGATCCCTAGGACTAGGATTGTGGATCTCAAAAGATGAGGCTTGGTGGATTGATTTGATTGGTGGATCCCTAAGACTAGGATTGTGGATCCCTAAAGCTAAGCGTGAGGAGTGATTCAAAGAGATACTGATGCATAAGCTGGGGTAGGAGCGACAGATGTAGGATATGGATGGGGGATAATGGAGATGAAGGGAATCCATTGAAGCTTTTTGAGTGGGGGGATACTTCAAAGAGAAGTACCACCATGTAGTTGAGCACTAGGTTTGCTATAAGACTGTTGGTTAATTGCCAGGGTTACCAAGAACATCAAGGCCTTTTTACCAACCGTCCAGAGGACTGACGAACTGACTCAAAACAAACACACAAGGATTGCCCCAGTATCACACATGAATCCCAGAGGAAGCAGCGTGGAAACGACACTAGGTAACCCACAAGCAGAAAAAGAAAACAAGCAAAAGACCTGATCAAGACCTTACGCTCTAATTGCCCAATTCATAGCATACCATGATATGGAAGATCATGGAAACCTTGAGGAGGGAACAAGGAGATTGCTTGGAAAAGATATTTCAAGACCCAAAAGGGAAGATCCTAAATCAAAAGAAAGTGAAAATCGAAAAGAGAACTGTTTGCCAATGAGATGGGTAGGAAGAGGTACTAATAGACCAAGATTAGACATGAGGAAAGCTATATCCTGCAAGGACCTATCGGAGAGCACCTAAGCTGATGGATCGGGATGAGTGATGCGTCTGGCAAGCTGAACTAAGAAGGATAACACTTTGGTGACAGGAGATCTAGCTAAAGGATGCATTGGGATATCTAACCAAGGTGTGCGATGTGTGCAAGATGTTGACCAAGGATGAACTAACACGAAAGCCGGTTAGATACAATGATACTAAGCTAAAGAGGATGTACAAGCTAACAGACCAAGATATGTTAAAAATGTACAAGTTTGTTCATATTTTGGTTTTTTGTGAGATGGAAATGTTTGTGAAGGATGGGGTGTCTATAATAGTTGATAGGTGGATAGGTAGATGGTTTGTGAAAAGTTTAAGGAAAATGGGATTCTGTGTGTGCATGTGATAGGATACAAGCTAGGATACAAGATCATTTACAAGATGGAATATGGTACAAGCTTTGGACAAGATTCGAATATATACAAGGTATGGTACAAGATTTACAAGGTATAATACAAGCTTTGGTACAAGATTTACAAGTTGTACAGGAGGTATTGACAAGCTCCACCAGATTTTGGATATTTGATTGGAACACCAAGGGAACAAGCAGGTGTTTTATGGGATGGTGGGTGGATGGATGAGGGATAGGATAGTGATAGATAATGGATTAGTCTTTACCACACAAGGTGCCTGAATTACCAGGTTTTCACCAAGGTACCTATCCAAGGCGCTTGAATTGCCAAGTTTTCACCATTGGACGCTTATTTCTCTTTACTATTTTTTTTTTGTATTTTTTCAAAAGCTGGGTATACCAAGGATCTTCAAGCATAGAACTTCTTGAGATGAATGATGTTAGTGGGATCATTCAAGAGTTCTCCTTCTGGTGTAGATAATTGATAGGCTCCGGAGCCAAAGGAGGTAGTAACCACATAGGGACCAAGCCATGTAGGTTCAAACTTGCCTTTCTTTTCTCGATCTGCTTGGACTTTCATATTTTCTTTGAGGACCATGTCACCTGGCTGAAAGTGTCGTGGGAGCACCTTCTTGTTGAAATTCCTTTTGAGACGAGTTTGATAGACTGTGAGATGGTCATAGGCTTGTTGTCTCTTCTCGTCTAAGAGATCTAGCTGGGTGAGTCGAGCTACTCTGTATTCTTCATCTGAGATTTTCCCTCGCAAAGATATGCATAGTGAGGGAAGTTCAACTTGTATAGGTAATACCGCTTCGGCACCATAGACTAGGGAGTATGGAGTTGTGCCCGTGGATGTACGGAAGGAAGTTCGATAGGCCCATAGAGCCGAATTTATTTGAAGGTGCAAATCACGGCCGAAATAATTGACAACTTTCTTTAGGATTTTGAGGAGGGTTTTATTAGTTGCCTCTGCCTGGCCGTTACCTTGTGGGAAATATGGGCTAGAAAAGTGATGATGGATGCGGAGGGAAGTGCATAATTCTTCCATGTTGAGATTTTCAAAGTTACCTCCGTGGTCAGTGAAGATGGTGGATGGGATGTCGAAGCGGCAAACAATGTGGTACAAGATGAACTTGGAGACTTGAACTCCTGTAGCTGAGACTAGGGGGACTGCTTCCACCCACTTAGTGAAATAGTCTGTAGCTGTTATTATCCATTTATGTCCATCAAATGAGAGAGGGGTGATAGTTCCAACTAGATCAAGGCCCCAACAAGTGAAAGGCCAAGGTGGTGCAATAGGCTGTAGATCCTATGCTGGAGCGTGCATAAGATTTGCATGCTGCTGACATGGGAGACACTTTCTGACAAAGTCACAAGAGTCTTCTTCAATGGTAGGCCAATAGTAGCTTGCTCTAAGGATTTTTCGTGCTAGGACAATACCACTCGTGTGGGCACCGCAAAGTCCGGAATGTACTTCTTTTAATGCCATCGCGGCCTCATTTTCATCTAAACATCGAGAGAGAGTATTGTGATAACCCCGACGATATAGGGCATTGGCTATGATAACATAGCAGGATGATTTTCGGATGAGGTTCTGGCATTGGGTACGTGTGAGGTGAGGGGATATGATACCATCGTTAAGATAAGCGTGAATTTCATGGTACCAAGGGGATTGGGGACCAACCAAGATACAAACACGGTTTGAATCCTCATTCGCATAGGCAGGTGTGAGGAGCTGCTCAACTAAAAATTCATACTACGTAGCTTCTTGGGGAATTTCCAAGAGCGAGCCGATAGTGGCCATGGCATCTGCTACCTTGTTCTACATTCGAGGCACTTGTGTAAACTGAAGCTTTGTAAAATGCTGGGTCAGCTGATCAACTAGCTCTTTGTAGGGTAATAGCTTTTCATCTTTGGTTTGATATTCATTTAAGACTTGTTTGATGATGAGTTGGGAATCACCAAAGACTTGTAACTCGGTGATATTCCATTCTGCAGCTATCTTTAATCCTGCTACAAGAGCTTCATATTCTGCTATATTG
This sequence comes from Cupressus sempervirens, assembly GCA_028749045.1. Classification (NCBI taxonomy): domain Eukaryota; kingdom Viridiplantae; phylum Streptophyta; class Pinopsida; order Cupressales; family Cupressaceae; genus Cupressus; species Cupressus sempervirens. The sequence goes on along the minus strand of CM053784.1, from coordinate 4,513,969 downwards.
TTGGTGCTAGGGAATTGTAGCTTGAAGGCTTTTGGTATGTAATCTCCTTGAGGTGTAACTAATAATATTCCTACCCCTGATCCATGAGAGGTGTATGAGCCATCAAAATAAAGCTTCCATGGGGGTTGTTCTTCAATTAGGCAGATATGCTCATCTGGAAATTCTATGAGCAAAGGATATGCATCTACTAGAGGTGCATTAGCTAGGTGATCTGCTATAGCTTTCCCTTTGATTACCTTTCTGTCCACATACTGGATGTCAAACTCACTTAGTAGCATAACCCATTTGGCCAAATGGCCTGTAAGTGCTGTTCTGGAGAGCATATACTTGAGAGGGTCAATCTTGGAGACTAGTTGGATGGTATGACTTAGCATGTAGTGGCAAAGCTTTTGAGTTGAGAAAACAACTGCCAAACAAGCTTTTTCCATAGGAGTGTAATTGAGTTCATAACCAACTAGGGTTCTATTGATATAGTAGATGGCTCTCTCTCTGCTATAATCATCATGTTGTGCTAGAAGTGCCCCTAGAGCATTAGGTGTTGCTGATATATACAAGATCAAGGGACAACCAAGAACTGGTGGAACCAACATAGGGGGATTGGTGAGATACTGCTTGAGCTGATCAAAGCTGCGCTGACATAAAAGATCCCACTTGAAGTTCTCATTCTTCTTTAGCAAGTGTGAAAATGGTGTACACTTATCTGCAAGTTGGAAGATGAAGCGCCAGACAGATTGAAGTTTTCCCTGAAGAGAGAAAAGCTGTTGCAGTGTCTGGGGAGGAGGCATGTCTAAGATAGCCTTGACCTTTTTGGGGTCGATCTCTATACCCCATTTAGAAACTATGAAGCCTAGAAGCTTGCCAGATGTGACCCCAAAGAAACACTTCTTGGGATTTAGCATGAGATAATATTGGGCCAACCTATCAAAGACTTTTTCCAGGTCAGCAAGATGATCCATGAAGGTGTGAGATTTGACCAGGATATTGTCCACATAATCTTCCAAAATGCTATGGATAAGATCATGGAAAATGGCTGTCATAGCTCTTTGATAGGTAACCCCAGCATTCTTTAGGCCAAAAGGCATCATGGTGTAGCAAAAGGTTCCCCAAGGGGTAGTGAATGCTGTCTTATGCTGATCCTCTTCTGCAATCTTGATCTGATTATACCCAGAAAATCCATCCATAAGGGACAGGATTTCATGTCCAGTTGTAAGATCTAAAATCATATCTATGTTGGGCAAGGGAAAATCATCCTTTGGACAAGCTTTGTTAAGATCTCTAAAATTAGTACAGATTCTGATGTCACGGGAAGGCTTAGTGATAGGGACCATGTTGGAGATCCATTCTAATTAGTCGATAGGTCGGATAACCTTAGCAACTAACATTCTTTCTAGTTCAGCTTTGACTAGTAATGCCACCTTGGGGTGCATTTTCCTAAGCTTTTGTCTGACGGGCTTGATCTTTGGATCGACTGCAAGATGATGAACTACAAGCTTTGGATCGAGTCCTGGCATGTCCTGATATGACTATGCAAATCAGCCAATGTTCTCTCGTAAAACCTCAAAGAGGAGGTCATCTTGGTCTTGTGATAGGGATGCAGCAATGTGAACAATTCTAGGGATCTCTGAAGAACCAATGTTGACTTCTCTAGTATCCTCTATTAGAATAGAAGACACCTCTGGTCAATTATCTTGAGGAGGCAATACTAAATCCTCATGTTCTTCTTGTGGCTCTGGATTTTCTTGCTGAGGAGTTCTCTTCGCTGCCTTAGCTAGTCTCAGATTTACCTTAGTTCCAGTTTTGGGTGTATCGAAACTAGGTTGGGGATTTTCTCCAAAATACCCCTTGGGATCTAGCTTGTAGATGTAGGCAGAATCTGGCTTTGTCTTCTTATGAGGAGTTTTAGCTCCCATGAATCTTAGAAGCGCTTCCTCTGATGCGAACTCATCAATATGTATGACACTTGGTTGGTCCCAATCTATGAGTTGTGGATGAGCAAGTGGTAGGTCAATGAGATGGATGGATAGTTCTCGGAGAACAGAGTCTCCTAGGAAGATTTGGTCTGGGATATCATCGTAGGCTCTCTTTTCAACTTCCTCAAGAATGTCTTTGATTTTGACAAGGTCGCGGTGGATGTTCGAAAAAGCGTGACCATTCTCGTTGGTGCCCCCAGTTGTGGGTATGCCAAAGCCAAGACCTGACTTTATTTCCCAATCATGTGCTTCGATGGGACATTGCATGCCCCTTTCTTCTGGTCCTAGTCCACCTCCTTTATAGTTCCATTTTTCAGTGATGAGCTTATGTTGTTGGGGATACTTCTGGCTGAAGTGATCAAGGCGTGCTTGATTTCTTGGAGGTGCATCCTTATGTAGCCAATTGTTGATATCTGGAGTGAGCTCCTCATGAAGAGGGGTTTTTGAGGACACAAAGGTGGTTGGGCCAAACTATTTGTATCGAGGAGGTGGAATCTCCTTAGCTTTGTGATATGTTGGCCGTCCATGGGTATGTGGATCAAGTGGGATTGCTCCGACAGCAAATGCATCTGATAGACTATATTCTCCACATCCTTTGTTGTTGATCTTTACAGTAGATAGGGTGGAGGCAAGGATGGTTTCTGCGTCATTACAAGTGTGGGATGAGTTGGCGATGGCTATGCTAATGTCTATTCCAGGGCAATGGTTTGTATATGAAGCTTCAACCGCATTGCAGTAAGCAAAGGGTTCTGGATCGGCATGGATGGTTACCTCAGTGCCTTGATGCGGAAATTTGATGCACTAATGGTAGGTGGATGGAACGACCTTCATAGCATGAATCCATAGGTGACCAAGGAGGATGTTAAATGGTAGGTTTAGATCAACAACATGGCAAACTATCTCTTGAATGACTGGCCCAACCTTGATTGGTAGCAAAATAGTCCCTTCTGTGGTCCTTTCCAAGTTGTCATAAGCTTTGATGGTGATAACCTCACTGATCATATCTGCCTCAGTATACCCAGCTTTTTTTATGAATTTTAGGGTGCAAATGTTCAAGGCTGATCCATTATCTATCATTACTCTTTTCACGGCAAAATTGGATACCATGATGGCTATGCGAAGCGGAAGGGTGTGATCTGGCTCAACCGCGGGTATGTCGGTGGGTTTGAAAGATAGGGCACATGAGGATGAAAGGTATCCAACAAGATTACAAAAATTAGTAGCATTGATATCAGAAGGGACACGGGATTCTATGAGAGCACTGTCAAGGATATCTTTGTATACAGGACTAGTGCGGAGAAGGTCTAAAATGGATATTTGGGCTGGCATGTTCCCAAGGTGTTCCAAGATATTGTACCAGCTTTTTGATGGAGCTGATGGTGTTGATGAAACTGGTGGGCCTGCGATGTTAAATTGCGCTCTTCGAGTGGTGACAGCACACTCATTGTCTGGTCCTCGGATATTGATAACATTGACAGAAGGCTCTTTCTCAGATATACAACCTATAAGGCTACCATAGTCTATATAGGATGAAGTGTGGTCATTGTTCTTCCCATGCTATTGGTTTGGCTGGCGGTTGTTGGTGTTGTTTTGGATAGGTGCTTTTCCAAGATTTTGGTTTTTGTGTGGAGGAAAAGCATTTTGATAAATCTGTAAGCCTACATTGGGAGAGGTTTGGGCACCAACAGTGATTTCCTTCCGATCAATGAGGTCTTGCACATAGTCTTTCAGTTTCATGCATCTGAGGGTGGTGTGACCGTTTACCCTATGGAACTTGCAATACTCATTGTCCTTGTACCATGCAGCTTTGGATTGGCTTGGATCAATTTGCTAGGTAGGAGGAAATTTGATGAGGTTTTCCTTAGCCAATTTCTCAAAAATAACATCCAATGGCTCACCAAGGGGTGTATAGTTTCTAGGTGCAGGTTGGAATCTGGGCTTTTGCCCTGCAGCTACATTGATGGCATTAGCTTGATTGTTAGACCCTTGAAAGTTGGGTCTTGTATTGTGGTTTTGATAGCTTTGGTTATTTTGTTGTTGGTAATTGGTAGCTTGTTGGTTGTTTGTTTGATATGGTGGGTTAGACTGGTTTTGAGAAGGACCAACGATATTCACATGTCTGGTGTCAATAACCCCATCTGTTGCAACATGCTTGTTTTTGTTCCAATACCTAGACTTGTCATTGGAATGTGATTGATTTTGGTTGGCCTCTTTGTAAATCTTTACCACACCATCTTTGATGAGTCCTTGCTCAAGGATCATTCCTTTCTCTTTGATATCCTTATAGGTCTGCAAACAGTTCATGGTCATGTGGTGAGCCAAGCTGGGATGTGCATTATCAATAAACATTTTCACCACATGGCATTCTAGCAAGGTGCAGGATATGCGGGTGGTAAGGGTTTGCCATCTTTGTAGGTATTCGGCAAGGCTTTCTCCACCTTTTTGCTTGGTGTGGACAAGATCAACTATTGATAGCTCTGTTTCAACAAGATGGGCATATTGGGCTACAAATGCCTCAGATAATTCAGCAAAGTTTTTAATTGTGCCATAGGGGATTCTATAAAATCATTCAAGAGCTGGTCCAGCCAAGCTTTTGGGAAAAAGGCGCAAGAGGAAGACATCATTGTATGACACCTCCTGGCAATGCATGTAAAATTCTTTGATATGTGTGACAGGGTCTCCTTTTCCTCTGAATTTGTCAAATTTAGGTACCTCAAAGTGTTTGGGAAATGGTGTCGTGGTAATGGCTCTGTCAAATGGGTAAGGACACACATTCTCAAACTTGAATGTCTTTGGATCATTCCCTTCTTGGATGGCTTTCAGAGCTGTCTTCATTTGCTCCCACTCTGAATTGATAGGTGATGGTTGGGGTGCCCCCAATGTAGGAGTGCCTTGAGGTAGGTATGTGTTGGATGGGGCCATTGAATATGGATGGTTATGAGGGATTTGCTGATATGGATTGTACATTGTTTGGGTAGCTACATGGTGGATGATGGGTTGTTGAGGGGGAGGTGGCGCATATTACTGCATGTGCTGCAAGGCTTGCTGTTGATATGGGATTTGAGGTTGGGATTGAGGAACATAAGCTGGATGTGGGATAAATGGATTGCTTTGTGGAGGTAAGGTATAAGATGGTTGTGAGTCTTGGGGAAAGGATCGGGGGGCTTGTGGGGTTTGACCAATATATGTGGGTTGTGCCCCCATTTGGGATGGTATCTGCAAATAATTGGTGGTTGGCTGGGTGGTGGATTACCTCCTAGAAGTGGCATTGAAAAGTAGTTGGTAATAGGAGGTAATGGATTAGTTGGTGGTGGAGGTGGTGGGAATTGAAAGCTTGGGAATGGAATTGATGGGGTTTGATAGCTTGGTGGTTGGATTTGGAAGCTTGGTATAGTGGTGGCAGGAGCTAGGGTCACTTGGGAGCTTGGTAGAAGATTGGCAGTAGCTTCTGGGGTTTGATAGCTTTGTGGAGTGAAGGTAGTAGCTTGTGGATTTGTGGTTGGTGGTATTGAGCTCCCAAGACCTAATGGAAATGATGGGATTGTGCTTTGGGCTGTGGTGAACAAGCTAGGGGCGATGAAAGGTTGATTACTTGGCCCCATGGGTGGCATCCCTATTTTATATTGCTGAGGTTGGCCAAAGATGCTAGCACTGATTTGGGAGATGGGTGGATTGGGAAGGCTAGGTTGGGGAGCAGCAGCAATAGTGAAGGGGGTGAACGGTGAGGTGTTTTGGGTAAAGGGGGTTTGGAGCGGAGAGGTATGAACCAAGGATGGAGTGGTGGTGGCTGGGTTGGCTTGCGGCATGGAGATTTCAACTTGGGTGGATGATGGTATGTTTGGGTCTGTTGGGTCATATGGATTGGCTGGAGGCTCTTATTTTGGAATAAATTGAGGATAATTTGGATCATAAGAGCCTATGGGTGGTGGCAGCTGCCCAAACAATGGGTGAGATGGATCTGATAATGGAGGGGGTCTTCCAAAGTCAAAGGTTCCTACATTGTCCCTTCGAAAATTAGCCATGATTGTCTCTTTGTTTTTGTCTATAATGGCGTTTACCAATACTGCATTTCCTGGTTGGTTCATGAAAGCTTCAATGTCAGTAGGTGATGGCATAGCTGGCTCTGGGCTGAAGGATGGCTGAGTGCTCAAGGGGGGTGAGGTTGTTCGATCTAAATGATAGGGCTCCATTGTTTCTTTCTTCTTGGCTAAGCGAGTGACGGGTGGCATGAAAAATGCTCCTAGGGATGAGATGCAATAATGCTGATGGATGCAAAAAGGGGGAAGGCTTTTCTATGCAAATGATTTCCTAGGTTGAGGCAAAAGCTATATGACAAAACCTAAGGAGGATTGGGTTGAGGATTCTAACTTCAAAGATATGTTGTCAAAGCACAAAAGGTCTGCTTTTCTATGTGCAAGCTTGGTGGTGATTGTGTCAACTTAAGGATAGACTAATGATCCTTTAGGAAGAACATGAGATTGACCACTTGTGAATCCCAACCTTTAGCTCAAGGTGATGAGGGATAACAAGTGACAAAGCTAGATTACCTTAGACAAAGCTATGTTAAAGGGATAACCTTGGTGAGATTGGTGGATTTGGAAGATTTTAGGAATGGCAAACTTTTAGCAAGGTGACAACAATTTTGAAAGCTTAGATATGCAGAATTTCGATTACTGGCTAGATGGTATGATTCTAAATGATATGGATGAGCTAATAATGCTTAAGGGGATAACCTAAGATGGCTGGCTTTTCTACAAAGATGACTCTAAAGTGAAGCTTATCCAAGAAGATGTGGAGAAACAAGGGTGTCTAATCATAGAAATCATGCCTAGTTGGTAAGGCATAAGCAGGATTAACTCCTGCATGTTGGCTAAATTTGATGGTGCGCTCTAACCAGGCCTCTTGAAGTGCTTCATCGGTAGCTTTGTCCTCTGCTTTGTGGAGTTTGAAAATTCGTGGGCTTGGTGTTATTTCTTTTCTCTTGGCTGAAAGTTCTTGGTATGCTAGAGATGGCTTGAGTTTGACCTTGTGAAACTTCTGTTTGGGTTTGGGTTGTTCTGACATAAATTCCTAAATTTTCTTGGCTTTGGAAAAAATCTCAGTGGTTTTGCTTCAACTTGTTCAACTTTCAAAATAGGCAGTGACTATGCTAAGTGTGCCCTAAGCTAGGATTGACCAAGTTTGGCAAACATTCATTCAACAAGTAAAATAAAAATAAGCAATAGATAGGAACACCCAAATAGAAGTTTGTGGTTCTCAGAATGTGATACTTGCGCCAAGGAGTGTGTATTTTCTACAAATGTTTCAATCAGTCACTCCAAACACATTAACATCCTAGATGGTTTTCTGCAAGGCTGACAATTGGTTTAGCTAGGGAGTCCTCGATATACGCAAGGTACGTGAGTCCCAAATCTGTAGATGAGACCAAAAGGATGTCACACAGCCGAGAGGAGCGGTAACCCACTTCTCCTCTTTCACTTCTCAAGGGTATAAAGTTCCTTGAGGCTTAGCCCGAATGACAAAATCTTGATCCCAAGAGAGGTGTCTTTCGATTCACCTCCCGATTCTTATACTCCGCCGGAGCACTGGAGTTGAGGTCGTCCAAGGGGTGATGAAATCCCCAAGCAGGCCTCCTAAAAAGAAACAAGGTTTTGGATCCTAATCTTATGCACCCAAGATGGCCTCGAAAGACGACAAGGGGAGAGAAGACTCGGATGACCTTGGGCTAAAAAACATGCTTGTTCTTTTACCAACTGACTCTTATGTGTGCTAATCTAGACTTTGCAAGCACTCATGTTTAAGAGACAATGTTCAATTCCAACTTGAAGCGCCAACAAAAGTAAATCGATAGAAGAATGCAAACAATAAGAAGAGTTAGGGTCAACAAAATCAAATTCGCGCGCCCGGAGGCCCTCCACGTCAAGTATCGATTAATTTTCTTTAAGGCATTCAAGATTGAGTGTGAGTTTGTTTTAAGCCCAAAACAAAAGTGTGTGAGATTCGATTTCAAGCACGCGCCTGGAGGCTCTCCACGTCATTTTTTGTTCAATTTTAGTGCCCAAACTTGAAGTGTGATCGATTTAATCTAGAGTTTTGGCCATTTAAGAATTTTGATAAAGTTAAAGCAAACGTTCAAAGACCAAGTGAGTGAGTTAGATTGTGGAACATTTAACACCTTTTTCAAGTAGACCCATCCCCATAAATGGCGCTGAGATTGCAACCAATGGTTAATATTTGATGGGTGATTAGAAAAGAGGTGAGTCCAAGGAACTACTCAAATTGATTTTTGTAAATTTGTATTTTAACTTAACAAAGTTTCTTAAATGTCCAAAAATCAAACTTTACCTAGATTGCATGTGAAAAAGAGATTTGTAATGGTTAATTGATCCTTGGCATTCAAGATTGAATTTTTTTTGTTTTAAGCATGCATTCCAAAGAAAGTTGATTTTAATCCATGACATTCAAGAGTGTGTTTTTGAGCAACATTCATTCAATGAAATATGTGTTTAACCATTCAAGTTCATTTTTTTTTTTAGCAACATGCATTCAAAGACAAATGGTTAAACATTCAAGTTCATTTTTTAGCAACATGAAAACCTGCAAGAAACATGGTTAGTGGTTCCATATGTGCTCCAACCTGCAATGAGACAAAAAAAAAGCAATTTAGTTAGTTAGCCAAAATTTTCAAAAATGAGAGCTTAACTATGGGAAAAAATTTTTTAACTTTTTTTGTTGTTTTTTCTACGCGTAAAAATGCTTAAAATGGTCTAAATACAGTCTGTCAAAATACAGAAATGGAACATAAGCAAGCAGAGAAGACAGTCTGTCAAAATACGAAGAGGACAAAATAGATTTGCAGCACAGAACACAGGTGACAAGCAGAGACGCCGATTTGCGCAGATGCGGATTTTCGCAGACGACGATTTTCGCAGACGTGGATTTTCGCAGATGTCAATTTTTGCAAACGTGGATTTTTGCAGACGTCGATTTTCACAGACGCAGATTTTTGCAGATGTCGATTTGCGCAAACGCAGATTTTCGTAGACGTCAATTTTCGCAGACAGAACAGGTTGCAGACGCCAAAACTGTGCCAAAAAAGCTGAAAAATGCAAATTTTTTTTTTTAGATGGTATTTCTTCTTCCTAAGTGCGTTCTTTAACCTGCAAAAACAAGAAAAACACCCTCACAACACACTCAAACAACACCAAACATTAGATGGTTAGAAAAATGACATATAGATGAAAATAGATGATTAAATGACCCATAGTGGGGTCCCACCGGGCGTGCCAAAATGTAGAACCAGAGTCAACGTGCAAAGAACATTAACAAATAAAGTAAACATTCACAAACCAAAAACTAAATTCACATATATGCTTAGACAAAGAAAGCAAACAAGAAGTGCAAACCTCACAAGAGAAAACAATCCATGCTTTCTTGATTCTGTAGATGTGTCCTTTTGCTGTGGATGTATGCTCAAGATGCTCAAAAGTTGCTTCAATGGAGATGGGTAATGGAAAATTGGTAGCTTTGTGAGATCTCAATTTGGCATTATAAGGGTAATATTGATGGCTTTGGTTCTCAAAATAGCATGGTAACTTTAGCTCAAAGATTGTTGATGAAATGGCTTGGGATGGGATTCAATTTATAGGCTAAGGGGTAGAGGGATGGAGGGCTTAGATGCAAGGATGGATGAAGGCTTAAGGAGGGCTAGGATGCACTCAAAGGAGAGCACATGGATTGTGCTTGTTTAGCAACAATGGGAAGGTGACACTGGTCACAAGGAGGATGAGTGTGAGAGGGTAGGGTAAAGGGTTGGTTAAAGTCATGATGAGTGGGGTTGAGTATGTAAGAGGGATGTAAGAGGAATGAGTGTGGAAGAGGGAAGAGTGTGGAAGATGGGTGTAAGAGTCATGAGTGGGCTTGTAAGAGTCTTTATGTTTTGTAAGAGCACTCATGACTTAGTGGTTGGGTTTTTTTGAGGGGAGACTTTGGTTTGGATTAGGAAAGTCTTAAACTTGTTTAAGGAATGTGACAACATTAGGGGGTGGATTAGGCTTGGGTTTAGGATTAGATTAGGGATGTTAGAGATGTGCAAGTGGATGGCATTAATGAGGGTGGGTGAGTTAGTGGCTAAGCTTGGTTAGTATGGGTGGATGGGGTGGATTAGGCTAAATGGAGGATTAGAGATAGGTTAGGGGTTTTTGAATTTGAGGATTTCATTTATCAAATAGATTTATTTAATAAATGGGGATTTTTGGAATTAGATAGAAGAATAGGATTTAATTGATAAATAATAGATTATTTGATTTATCAATTAGGACTATAGATGATTAATTAAATTAATCAACTAGGGGATGACAAAGGATTAATTAAATAGAAATTTAATTAATAATGCCCTTTTTAGATAACTAAATAGGATTACTAAAATAGTGTAATCAAATTTAGGTGTCTACATTATTAACCAAGCTATGATCAACTTGGTCAAAGCTTCATGGATTTTCTAATACCTATTGGTTGATATATGAATATGATTATGAACCCCTTGATTTATTAATATTTTAAATAATATAATTAGATAGGCAATATTTAACCATGAGTTTAGTTTAGGGATTTTATAATATTTATTTATGTTTGAATATTTACTAAGATCTGTATTATAATATTATTATGTATTAAATATTAATAATACATTATTTTGACTATTATAATAATCAAATAATTATAATATATTATTGGTATAATTATATATAATTATTTTATTATTATCAAATATTGTCTTTGGAGGGGGACATCACAACAAGAAATCATTAAATAATTCATAATCCAATTCACATGCACTAAATGTTATTACACAATAAAACATTGATTTTGAACATATAAACTAATATAATATAATAAAATGTGTACCATACAATGTTGAGCTGATCAAAATATAATTGAAAACAAACTCAATACACTCCACACATAAATAAAAATAAAGAATAACCAAGTAACTTTGGAGTGGGCCCTTCCTCCTCAGTCGCCTAGTGATGAGACAAAGTAATGGGTTTACACCTTCGTGATCATGTAGATATAAATTTTATTTTTCAGAATGATATATGTACAATGTTTTGTGTTTTATAAAACTGACCACCACCACCACACTATATCTCCTACTCCTTATATCTAAAAACATTAATACTAGCTATTACATAACAAATTTGTAATAGAAATCTATGATTTGCAAAGAATAGGCAATCTGTTCTAATAGAACACTATTGTTTTTATCTATATGTGTTAAGCCATGAACCAAAAATGATTTATTTGTAACTAAAGATAATTATAGAGAGAATTGGATTGATGGTTTTCCTATCCATGATACTTGAAAATGTATCTCAACGGTGAAAGATTTCCTACTAGTTTCTCACACCAGCCACATACAAAGGTTCTATGTACAACTGGAAAATTGAATAATGGAATGGTTCATAAGCCTTTCATCATTGTCCATAGAGAAAAAATAAATTTGTTACAACTTTGAGAAATAAGGAAGGTGGTGGTTTCCTCTTCTACCTAATAGACACATCTGCCAGTAGAAACACAAGACAAGGTGGCGCCAATGTAGAAAGTCATATAGTTTGCCTTCCACATTAATCATAAATGATCCTTTGCTACATGTATATTGATATTAAATCAACATGAGTATATTCATTTGTGTAAAAATATGAAATCATGTCAAAACTTGGAATCATGAGAAAACATGGAATCTTGTAGAGGCATATATAAATAATATCCATAGAAAGAAGATAAGAATGTATGTCTCAAATGTTATAGGAAGTTCTTTTCAAGGAGGTGATAGGATGATATGTACCCAAAAATCAACATGCCATAATTATAACTATTAGTAAAAGAAATCAACAATGAATTTTCCATATTTTATTCCCAAAACAATATTAAATACTACTTACATATATTCAATTATATGCAATGTAAAATAGTAAAATGGGAAAAAATGGAATGTAAATGGAATAGTGAAGTGAGTATGAAAATAAATGAAATGGATTTAAATATGGCATAGAATGGGTTGTGAATGGCTCTCATCAAAGATCTCTCCCTTTTGCCACTTAAACCTTCCATTTTTTTTATTGGTTAATTATCTTGCATAGTGATTAATGACACATATCAAAACACATAATCATCTCCTTAAATTACTCCTCGATCATTAAAACATGCATTAAGTCAACCAAAAATGGTTTACCTTAGTGTTTGTGAAATTTTAAAAAAATATAACAAAACTAGTTTTCTCAACACATGAACACTCTGATGCTCGGTCATAAGTAATCTTAATGTTGTCCCTCAACTTTTGTATGCTCGGCTCATACTATATGACTCGACATGAACTAAATTTGTATAGCTCACCTTATACTATCTTCACTCGGCATGTATAGGAGTACTCAGCAACCATAGACTTTCTCAGCAATAATACATTATCTAACTTCAACTTAGATATGAACAAGTCTATTATACATAGATCGACCTTAGTAGGATGGCTCAATCATAGTGATGATTGATCAACTTTTCCATATGAATGACTAGTGTTTTACACTAATAGACAACACACCTTAGGGATCAAGAATCTCCCACTTTGATATTAGTATCAAAAATACTTTTTCATAATCCAATATTACATCCAAAACTAAAAATAGTACTCCCCCTTAGACTATGACTAAGTCTTCAAAAAGACTTCAACATATATAGATGACTTCTGACATACTTTGACTGACATACTCTATCTTAGAGTATTCATTACAAAATTGTCAAAGAATCATACCTTTGGCATTTACATTTCCCCCTTTATGACATTTCCCTCTTGTTTTTATCATGAATGGCTAGTGGGGTGATGAGGTCGAACCACACTTATCCAAAAATGGTTTGTGAATCTGTATAATCATTTCCAACATGTTATCCCAACTCAATCTAATAGATTCTAAAACTATAATTTTTATTTCTAGTTGAGTAGCTAGGTCAACCAAACTTTTTGTAGTAGACAAATGTGAATCTCTTTTTTCTATCTCATTCGCTAGTGACAAATCTCTCTTCATAACCTCTAAATGTGGTATATACATTGACTTAATGGAAATAGGTTTATCTCACATTCTTCCATATGTAGCTTGCAATTCGTCCAATCTCCCTTGAGCAAAAATTAATCTATTATAATGAATGCAACTTGAACTTGCATCCATGTTCAAAGAATGTCTTGTTGAGGTCAAATCTAATTGTAATCTATCAATCTGATCCTATATATCCTTTGTAAACTTTGGTACATCTCATAATTTCTTATACAAAACTTGTGTTGGCATAAAGGTATTTTCCATTAGTGAAAACACTCATTATACAGTTCAAACTGAGCGTCGAAGACATAGTTCAAACCGAGCATCGAAGACACAGTTCAAACCGAGCGTCGAAGACATAGTTCAAACCAAGTAAAGTTGCACTTAGTGTTAACCGAGTGGAGTGTTAACCAAGTAAAGATAGAAGCAGTGTTAACTAAGTAAAGATGGACGCAGTGTTAACCGAGTGAAGATGTACTTAGTGTTAACTGAGTAAAAGATGGTCTCAGTATTGACCGAGTGAAGAAGGACTCAGTGTTAACCGAGCTCAGTCGGTTAACAAAGAAATTAGTTTTTACCGAGTGACACTATATCTACCGAGTCACCAATGGTTACCGAGTTCCAGGAAACATTGTATGACTAGTATGAACCGAGCCCCTACCTCTACCGAGTGCATGACGATGTCGTGTAACGCAGTGGATGCCATGTATCAGAAGGTCATCAAGTCTATCTGAAGAATCCGAGTTTATTTTACTATTTGGCCGACTCAGTTATATTTTGTTTACTTGTGTTCAGCCGACCTTACATCTATAATTACTAAAATAGTATATAATACAGAGTTGTAATTGTTGTAATGAATAAGAGACATGTATGTATATGTACATATTGTGATACAAGAGATAGATGTGAATTCAGTAGCACAGCAGTATATTAGAAAGGTTCACAAGGTGCAGTAAAGATTTCATCAATCACAAGAGGTGATTATTGCAAAGGATCTAATCAAGGTATATGTAGATCTAATTGGTTCATCCTAACAAGTGAATCATCTAAAAATCCTCTAACAAGGTAGACTTAACAGTCTTTGTATAAATCTCCTAACAGAGTGCATACTTGTAAAGCATGTTTTAAATCCTTTAACAAGGTGGATCTAGCAATCCTCTTTGCTCCTAATAGGGAAGATCACCAGAAATGATCATTTTATGCCTTAACCGGCTAACTTCCTACTGCAGAAAAGAAGCTTTGTGGGTTTCATCCCCACCCTAGTTTTACTTTCTATTTTGGAAGGTTTCTGGGTCACCAAAATCTCTATGCATATGTGTTATGAATATTTATTTATCTCTTGCATGCATCAGATCAGGTGAATGATTTTCCAGTTTATGTTGGATTAACTTAAAAGTTGTATTGTTACTGATTCACCCCTCCCCTCTCAGTAACTTTTTATATCTTGAATATTTCCAACAATTGGTATCAGAGCTATTTGGTTCTCAGGACAAAGCTTGACAGCTTGAGCAAAAATCAAAGTCAATGGAGATATTCAGACTAGAGAAAGTTATAGAAAATGAAAAGTTAGATCTAGAAATGGCCATGGTTCAACTCAAAGAAGTAAAGGAACATCTTTCTCGATCCCTAAAAAGAAGAATGGAACTTGCAAGACAAATGAATGACCATCTTTATGTTGAAGAAAGGATTGAAGATTTGCTACCATCAAGTAATTCAGAAGAAACTGACAAAGCAATCAAAGAACTTCTAGAAAAGAATGGATCTCTGCAAGAAGAAGTAAGAAAGCTTAAAAGAGAGCAAGAAATACAGTCAATCAGGCTATGTGAAGTTTTGGAGCAAAGAAACAAAGCACAAGAAGAATTGGAAGATAGAAGTCATGAAATTCATAATCAATCTCATCAGCATGAAGATCTTATAGACCAACTCTCTAATGCAAATGAAGAAATCAGGATTCTTAGAGCACAAAATGGAAGTCTACAGAGTGACTTAAGAATTGAGAGACAAATCAATGAAAGCTTGGAAAAAGACCTAATCTCTGAAAGGCAATTCAATGAAAGAATGATGAAATCCCAAACAGATATAAATCAATTAAATCAACAAAATGAGGAAAACCTTCATAGACAAAAGGGTAAAGCTGGTCTTGGATACAAGGAAGAAGGTGAATCCTCCAAACAAGGTGAACAAAGGAATAAAAGATCCACTTGTAATCACTGTGGTAGGTTGGGACATACATCAAACAAATGCTGCAGCAATGGGAAAGCAAAATTCAGTGGCAAATGCTTCAATTGCAATCAGCATGGTCATAAGGCAAATGAGTGTAAAGAAAAACCAAATTTTGAGGGCAACTATCACAAATGCAAAAAGCATGGTCACAAAGCATTCCAATGCAAAACCAAATCATTCAATCCAGCTAAATAGATTGTCAAAGCCATATTTGGATGGGACTACAACACCTGGTGCAGATGTCATTATTGTGGAGAATATGGACATTCTGGCATAAATTGTGCTAGACATCACCTAAGGAAAAAGGACACTACAGTAAGATGCTATACATGTACAAAACTTGGTCATATAGCTAAAAATTGCATGAATATCAAAAGAATTGAAGATGAGAAGAAAATCAAAGTAAACAACATTCGGAAGCAAATGAAGCAACAGTGGATTCCAAAATCTACCGAGCAAAATAAATCAAGTAATGGAAATGTCACTCAAGAAATGGGTGATTCCACCATTTCCAATTAATATTCATAAAAGAAAGATTGGAACTGCATCCTCCAAGATTTATCCTAAGAAGCTCCAAAGGAAGAAGGATGATCAAATCAGTATTTTAGATACACTTTGACTTCAAGACGGTTCAAGACTTTACCGAGTTCGGTCAGGTGTAACAAAGCTTCATTAACCGAGTAGCAGCTACCAAGTTAGGTCGGTAAGAGACTTTACCAAGTTCAATCGGGCACAACAAAGTTTCATTGACCGAGTTGTGTTAATTGAGCAAGGTCGGTTCGTAACCTAACTGAGTTAGGTTGGTACTTCAATGTTTTCATTTGATCGTCGAGTTGATAATATCTACCGAGCTAGTGGATGACAACCTGTCATTTCATCTACCATCGTACCAAAAAAATTATGGGGAATTTGTTGTCAAAAGGGGCAAAATTTGATCTCATTTTTCACTGCGAACAAAGAGCTAAGTTATCTTCTGCGATTCCAGGGCGAGCTTAAAGCATTTCAAGCGAATTTTTTCAAAAGGGCAAAGAATTTGTTCAAAATTTTTCTACACCTACCGAGTAGCAATGGCATCCGGAAGTGGCAGCTCCAAGACAAAGAAAGGTTTAGAAATGCTAGTTAGAGGAGAGGAATGGAAGACCCTGAACCTCAAATTGGCACCAGCAATTGCAGAATCATTGGACCCTAACGATGCTCAGTCACAAATCCCTCCAAAGGTACTTCTTATTAATGACATTCACTCTCATTTCAAGTGTTCCATTCAAGAACTTGGAAACCTAGAAATTGACAATGCCCTAAGTGAAATGAGCATAGATAGAACCTTGAAACCCGAACATAAACATCTTGAAACAAAAGGGTTAACCCATATTTCGCATTTGCCAAGGAAATTTCAAGTAAAATGGGTTAGGTATGTACTCAGTTGAGTTCGCAATGGCCAATTGTGGTTAGAGCAACCAGTACCTATCACTAAGAAAATGATTAGCAAAATTACTGAACTCCCCATGTTGAGCAAAGCCAAGACTACCAAAACCCTAGGTCGAGAAGAATTGCAGAGACTAACCCAAGCAGAATGGGATGTCAGAGGACTTAAACTCAGTACAGTAGCTGATGTTGAATTGAGATTTGGCATTCACGTCATTGCTCATAAAATCTACAGTTCAAGCCATCCAAATAGTGTATCCTGTAAAGCTGTGGATTTGGCATATAAAATAGTAAAGAAGAATGTAGAGTTTGATTTATCGGAATTGCTTTTGTCCCAATTCAATAAAAATATGGAAAGCATAAGGACTTCCAAGACCAACTCCTATAAATTTGGTTCACTTTTGATTTGTTTGTTTTTCTATGTTCTAAAGTCCTTTCCATCTAAAGGATCAATAGTATGGAAAAAGGATATCCCAATTCTTTATCAAATTAATGAATTCATCGCCGAATTAGGTGAAAATTTTGACAGTGTTTTGGATTGTTATTTTGAAGAATTTAAGGAAAGAATGAACAATAGGTTCTGAATTCCTCCAAGACTTGTTGAAGAGTACAAGGAAGATGTATGTTTCATGGTAGACTGTGACAAGGTATACATACACGCAGTCAAGCATCGGGTAGCATGGGTGAAACCTCTTCCCTATGAGGTAAATATTGATGAAACTAGGGACATCATAGAAGCACTGGTAAATAAACCTGTAGACCCAAGGCAACAAGTTTTTGGAACATATGATGAAGGTAAGGCTAGAATTGAGCTTCAAGTTAAAATCCCTCAAGCCATTAGCAAAGGAAAGAGGAGCATAGCCAAACTGAAAATAGATGTTGGCCCTCTCATGATAACAGAAGGGAGAGGAGAAGATGAAGAAGAGGAGGAAACCGAGTCTGAAAAAGAAGAAAAGCCTCAACGAAAGAAAGGTAAGGTGACTATCACCAAACCTACAAAGCAAACTACTGCAGTGTTCTCCAGGAGAACAAGACAGGGAAAGAAGGAACCTATACTTGTTAAGCCTCCACTCACCCTTGAGGCAAGACTGAAGCAATTAAATGCAGGAGCTAGCTTCACAAACTTCAAAGCATTAAAGTTTGAAACTAGAATAGAACAGGAGAAAATGCAGATTGAGGAACTGGTACTGAACAAAATGGGTAAATGGAAATACTCCTCAGACCAGATAGCCTCTCAGATCTCCAAAGAGCTATTGGAGAGGTTGCAACCAATATGGGAAGCTGCAACCAAGACTGTCAAAGACATTTATGAGCAGACCCTGAGGAATCTCCTACCAAGTCTCACTGATGCTGAAGTGAAGAAATCATTGAAAGACCACGAAGGTAACATGATGATTAGATTTCACACTTGTTTGATACTTGTCAAAGACATTGAGCATGTAGTAAATGATGCAACAAACATGTGGAAAAATATCTATCATCTATACAAACCTAGTGATGATACTATTGAAATCAAGGACAATGACAGCAATGATGATAATGATGATGATGATGATGGTGATGACATTGAAGACATTCCAGAAGACCTGCAATCATTAATGTTAGAAGTTGAGGAAGAAGCTAAAATAGAAATGAAGGAAGAAGCAGAACAAGCTAAGGAGGAAGAAGGTCCACTAATAATTGCAGCCGAAGTCATTGCATCTCTTTCTCACTCTCCACCTAAAATAGGTACATCAACTATGGAGATAGCTTCTACTGGTGAGATTGTGAGCTCAATAGCCTCATCAATTGATCAATCTTCACCTGTCTCCTCTCAGCTCCGGGTACCATCTATGCAAGTGTCTACCACTTCATTAACCAAGCTGCAGCCACCTTCTTTGACCGAGTTATCCTCAGTCACAGCAGTAAGTTTTTCAAGTATATCAACTTCTACTGTAGAGTGTACAGTAAGTGTACCTACAAGTACTACAATTTTGACTTCTCCTGCTCCAATTTTGGCAACTATTAGTTCTCCCACTCCATCCTGTACAACAATTTTGGGAGCAACACCAATTTTTGATACCATTAGCACTTCTCTTAGTCTTTCTCTAGTTAGTCCTATTCTAGTTTTGTCAGCTAGTCCAGCATCATCAACTATTGTTTCAATTTCAAAGGGCAAAGGTGCAGTCACTACAGAAAAACCAAAGAGATACATGTTTTCCAGTAAGGCAGTGGATGAGGAAATAGATCTGGATAAGGACATTGTCATTCCTAAGATAGATCTAGATACTACATTAGTTAATGAAATGAGAATGTTCAATCAGCTATTAGAGTAGAAAGCTAGGCAAAAATAGCTAAGGCATGAGAGAGACCAAGAACATAGCATTATTGAGAATGCTAAGAATATCATAACAGATGCTATAGGTGTTGAAGTAGATTCTACTCAACATATTTTGATTCAGTTAGAAGAAGTTGTGTATAAATTTAATGAGGACAACTCCGGCCAAGAGAAATTGATTGAAAAGGTAGAGAAGAAATTTGACAATAAGGTGCTTGAGCACATTGCTCAGCATATTGCAGTAAAATAGGTAGAATTGTCTACAATTTTGAGTAATTTTGAACATTCTTTTAATAATGTAACTTCACTTTTTGGAAAACTCTGTGATGTTACCGAGTTTACTAAGGAAATAAGAGAAAAGTTGAATAAAATTGATGTGGATATGAAGGTCAGTGCGCAAATGTTGCAATCTAACCACAGTGCAAGTTCATCCCATCATCTGAGAATAAGGTTTTTATCAGAGAAACAGGCAGAATTGCTGAGAGAGGAAGCAAGGATTAGGTCTACTCTGATTGACATCTAGAATATGATCCTTCCTATCATGGACACAATGCAGAATCATATTGCTCATTCTAAAACATTGATCCATGACAACAACTTCTCTATTGCAGATCACATGATTGAACTCTCTGCAGAAGTTCAAATTGCACTCTCCACCAGCAAAATTTTGCAAGAAAATTGGGATAAGACTTTGGCTCTTATTCTCAAGGTACATTCAGAATTTATCTCTCATTTTGGAATCTCCATGTAAATATATACTGTTTGGCATTATTGTCAAAAAGGGGGAGATAGACTTCAAGAGCTAACTGTGCAAAAGATATATGTATTGACTTATAAAAATTGTACATATTGTATGGGGGAGATATATGTAAATAAAAGGATATGTGTTACAAGATTTGCAAAAAGATCAATTTTGAACTGTATGTCATTTTTATTTTGCACATAAACTTTGATTCATAATTGTTTTTGTCACTAATGCCAAAGGGGGAGATTGTTGGCATAAAGGTATTTTCCATTAGTGACAACACTCATTATACAATTCAAATCGAGCGTTGAAGAAACAGTTCAAACCAAGTGTCGAAGACATAGTTCAAACCAAGTAAAGTTGCACTTAGTGTTAACCGAGTGGAGTGTTAATCGAGTAAAGATAGAAGCAGTGTTAACTGAGTAAAGATGGATGCAGTGTTAACCGAGTGAAGATGTACTTAGTGTTAATCGAGTAAAAGATGGACTTAGTATTGACCGAGTGAAGAAGGACTCAGTGTTAACCGAGCTCAGTCAGTTAACAAAGAAATTAGTTTTTACCGAGTGATACTATATCTACCGAGTCACCAATGGTTACCGAGTTCCAGGCAACATTGTATGACTAGTATGAACCAAGCCCCTACCTCTACCGAGTGCATGATGATGCCGTGTAACGTAGTGGATGCCGTGTATCAGAAGGTCATCAAGTCTGTCAAAAGAACTCGAGTTTATTTTACTATTTGGCCGACTTAGTTATATTTTGTTTACTTGTGTTCAGCCGACCTTGCATCTATAATTATTGAAATGGTATATAATACTGAGTTGTAACTATTGTAATGAATAAGAGACATGTATGTATATGTACATATTGTGATACAAGAGACAGATGCGAATTCAGCAGTAGAGCAGTATATTAGAAAGGTTCACAAGGTGCAGTAAAGATTTCATCAATCACAAGAGGTGATTATTGCAAAGAATCTAATCAAGGTATATGTAGATCTGATTGGTTCGTCCTAATAGGTGAATCATCTAAAAATCCTCTAACAAGGTAGACTTAATAGTCTTTGTATAAATATCCTAACAGAGTGCATACTTGTAAAGCATGTTTTAAATCCTTTAACAAGGTGGATCTAGCAATCCTCTTTGCTCCTAATAGGGCAGATCACCAAAAATGATCATTGTATGCCTTAACTGGCTAACTTCCTACTGCAGAAAAGAAGCTTTGTGGGTTTCGTCCCCACCCCAATTTTACTTTCTATTTTGGAAGGTTTCTAGGTCACCAAAATCTCTGTGCATATGTGTTATGAATATTTATTTATCTCTTGCATGCATCAGATTAGGTGAATGATTTTCCAGTTTATGCTGAATTAACTTAAAAGTTGTATTGTTACTGATTCACCCCTCCCCTCTCAGTAACTTGTTATATCTTGAATATTTCCAAAAACTTGAATGTTCTTTACTACTCCTACATTATTTACAAATTTTGAAGGTTCAACTTGCCTAATGACAATTTCAGTTGACACTTTCTTCTCAAACTTTTCCTTGGACCATTACAATAACTTTTAATTTGCATAAATGTCATCATTATTTACCTTTTCTACAATGTTCACTGATTGGTCTATAAATGGGGTCCTCTCATCAACATATTTGATATCATAAGCATCAACAAAGATATCCTTAATATAAGGGCGAGAGCCCTAGCTCGGTTGGCTAAATCTTCCCTATTGCAGGGGGTTGGTCATGGGTTCTAGTCTCCTCTGTCCTCGTGGTACCGGTGGGCATGTCGTGCCAGCACTACCGGTCATGTTAAAAAGTTTACCAGGCACACTACAGTTTATAGGGGGGTTGTGTTGCACCGATTCCTGCAGTCTAAAAAAAAAAAAAAAAAGATATCCTTAATATCTTAAAGTACATGTTTCCATTGATGCTTCCTTCTCAACTCTTCCTGCCTCGTCTTTTTGGCCAATAGATCTTGCAAAATTTGCATTTTCTCATATGTCAAGCTATCAATATCAAATTTAGGGATTAGTATAACTTTGTCCAACATAATTGGCTTTCTAGGTGACCTTGCCTTCTTCTTCAACATCTTCTTCTTTAGGGTGGTGCTACTCAACAATGCTAATTGTAGTAACTGTGATGAGACATCCACACTCAGTCTCTTCAACTCATGTGCACTACAAGAATAGATATTTACTAAATTTGGCTCCTTCTAATTCTTAATAACCTACTATTTAGGTGTACCACTTTTCTAATCTTCAACTTGTGTAGGAGGTTCAACACTCGGTCCTTTCTCTTTATCTACTCCTTTTGATGTTGACCCTATTCCTCAGTCCTTGCTTCATTAGGTGGCTTAGTCTCCTTTGTTGCCTCAATAAGAGGTCCGACATGTGGTCTTGCTTCACCTATAGTAGATTTCTTTACTTGAGCATTCATCTCATCATTCTAACCTTCCATGGTTTGATCTAGCTTAGTAGGCTCTCCATCTCTTTTCTCTTCAACTGTTGACACACTCTGTTTCATGGTATCTACCACAAGTGTCTTTTGGTGAAGTTGAGCATTGTAATCAATAGTGAATAAAAGTGTTTCAATTATATTCATCATTACCTATTGATTCATTTATTTCTCTCCAATCTTTGAATAGTCTTTAATTTGCACAATAACTAGATTGGAGGTATCCATTAGAGTGCCTTTAATAGATTTAGGAACTTGCTTCCCTTGTTCAGACTTGGTAGACACTAACTTTTTTGCCTCTAATACCAATTGTTGGAAGTCTATTGGAAAAGTTAGATACTGAGAGGGGGTGGAGGGGTGAATCAATTTCTATAAAACTTTTATGCTTTGAAAAAAATCAAATCTGATATCTTCACCATAAACCCTTCTAATAGTAGTAACATCAATCACATAAGCATTTACTTCAATGATGTATCAAATCTAATAGCTAATCACATCCATGAAATATGTAAAAAAATTACCAACACATAACACAAATATTTTGGTTACCCAAAAACCCTCCAAGGTGAAGGTAAAACTAGGGTGGGGATGAAATCCACAAATCTTCACTACTGCGGGAATAAAGTTCATCTGTTAAGGCTACAATTTTGATCACTTTTGATTATCTACCATGTGAGAGGTCCACCCTATTAAGAGCTTACAAGATTTATTCAATCTACCTTGATTAAAGGATTTAAACTTACAACTAAGTAAGCACTCTATTAGGAGAATTACAAAGGTATGTTAGGACCACTCTGTTACAAGATTTACCCTAAAACACTTGCTAGAATGCATTAGTACCTAGTCCTTTGGTTTGCACTTAATATGTTGACTAAAAGTCTCCTCTTTCAAATCTTTAATCTAATCTCTAATATGATATTTCAATATTCAACCCTTCACTACTATGCTCAATCGCATTGTTTGATTATCCTTCAAACTTTGCTTCAAGCATCCAAACTTAGCTTCTCTCATACATGCATACACCCATACTAAAAATATGGTTTGGATACTCCTTTTATAACCATATGGAGAAGGTTCTAGATCAAGATCAATGATCCAGATCTCTCCCTTTTACCCCTTAAACCTTCCATTTGTATGATTGGTTAATCATTTTGCATTGGGATTAATGATCGATTCTAAAATGTGTAATCTCCTTAAATTACTCCTCAATCATTAAATTACACATTATGTCAACCAAAAATGGTTGACCTCAATGTTTGTACAATTCAAAACAAATATTAAAAAAAAGTTGTTCTTGGCACATGAACACTCTGATGCTCAGCTTATATTATATGACTCGACATGAACTGACTCTATATAGTTTGACTTATACTGTCTTTACTTGACATGTATAGGAGTACTTGATGACCATAGACTTGCTCATAAATAATAGATTTCCCAAATTCAACTTAGATATGAGAAATTCTATTATACATAGCTTAACCTTAGTTGGATGGCTCAGTCACAGTGATGATTGACCAACTTTGCAATATGAATGACTAAGCATTTGACACTAATAGACAACACACCTTAGGGATTAACAACCCTAGGTTGAAAACACACCTTAGGGATTAACAACCCTAGGTTGACCTTTTCTAGAATTGGTCAACTTATGGATAATATGTCAACTTTAGTTAAAATATTCCAAGGTTATCTCAAAAAAGTAGGGCCCTGATATCAGACAAGTTTCAATGTGGGGTATAAAAACACCATGTTCCAATAAAAACTTTAAAAAATCAACTAGGGTTATGGAAGAAACAAAGTCTTTTTACTCAACCAAGATAGGGGTTTATGATATGTTTCTAAAGATAATATTATTGTGATGTGGAGCCTAATCAAATTTAGAGGTTTATTCAACACGATTTCTCCCCAAATTATTTCTATGGGGGTTTGGGGGCAGAACCCTTGCGAGGTCCTGGGGTAGTTCCCAAGTGTGTTCCTTGTCACAGTACAGGGTGGGGTCAAGGGGCAATTCAATGTGATTTCTCCCTAGATTATTTCTATGGGGTTTTGGGGGAAATCCCCTATGGGGTCTTGGGGCAACACCCCAGGTGCACTCCCTCTCATAGTATAGGGTGAGGTCGAGGGTTATTCAGGCGCAACACCCCCAAAGCCAAAAAATTACCTTGTATTTTAAAAGAGGTCAACTTTTATTTTTCTATAAAAAGCTTGTATAAAAAGGCTTAGGGTTAGGGATTTCATAATGTATGGTGATATTGTAGCTTCTTGCGGTGGTATTGAGCTATAAGGGATTGCAGATTGTAATCATTGGATAATAATAATACTAGACATGTTGTTCGTGGACATAGCCCATGGATTAGGTGAACAATGTTAAATCTTTGTGTTTTGTGTTCTCTTTTGTGTGATCTATTATTTTTTGATATTGTTTATATTTGCATGTAATTGTTATTTTTGTCTGTAGTTAAACCTAACAAATACAAAACCCTCTTAATTTTATGATGCAGGAGCATCCAGAGGTATAAGGGCAATCCTGTGTCACCCAAAAAAAAATGTACTTAGACTTAGTTTATGTTTCATGTCTTTACATTTTTGGATACCCATTTGGGTCAAATAAAGGTTCCAACTCTCACAGTTCCACTATCAGTGTGTTTGAAAATCCCAAAAAAATAGGAGCATGCAATTTGGCCATCATTTTGGCTACCATTTCTGGATTCTTCTAGATTTGCACCGACTTCTAACGCAGCTTTTGGAACCTTCTATTTTATCGATGGATGCCTACTAGCACTTTCTAGAATGTACTCCTAGTCCTTAACCCTCCGAGGTCTATTTAAGGAGATTTCTAGCATTGTAAAAGATAGTTCGGAGTGTAGTTTGAGAGGAGGTGCTAAAAGGAGAAATATTCTCCAGATTTATGCTATTGTAAGCCCTTAGAGCATGTTCTGAAGTTTATTTTCTCTGTACTATTTATACTAGCTTATTTTCTCAGTTAATATAATTTCCCTTTTCTGTTGTGTCCATTCTATTCTTGGGTTGTGTCCCCATCAAGTGGTATCAGAGTGGGTTTTCTTGAGTGTGTAGACAGAGCGCCGACTGTGAGGCAGTTTGCACCAGGACTGTGTGGTTGTGGGTTCAAGTTAGAAGATGCCTCCATGAAGAGAGCGTGGTGGAAGGGCCAGAGCTATTGATCTTGAGGAGGTTAGAGCCCTCCAGAGGCAGGTACAAGCATTGCAAGAGGAGCTTCGTAGAGGAGCAAATGTTGCCGCAGGTGACAATAGTGAGGATGACAATGAAGAGGAAGTAATGGGACTAGAAGAGGAAGTTGATGGGGAAGTTCTGAATCCTATAGAGGAAAGGCTTTTTAGGGCCATTACTAAATTTGGGAAAAGACCTACAATTGAAGTGGGTATATTTTCAAGAAATCTGAAACCAGATGAGTTGATCGATTGGATCAATGAACTAGAAGAATACTTTGAGTATGAGGATATAAGGGACCCAGATAGGGTTAAGTTTGCAAAGGCCAAACTGAAAGGCCATGCCAAAATCTGGTGGCAAGAGGTTCAACCGGAAAGACTTAGAAGAGGAAAGGAGAAGATCACAAGATGGGATCGCATGGTGGAAAAATTGAAGAAGCAGTTCATTCCTGTGGACTACGAGCTTGATCTGTTTAAGAAGATGCATGGGTTAAAGCAAGCAGGAAGATCAGTCCAAGAATATACAGAGGAGTTTTACCAACTCTTGATTAGAGTGGGGCATGCAGAAGAAAATAAGGAGAAGGTTGCTCGTTATATCAGTGGGTTGTGACCTAGCATCCAAGAGGAATTAAGTCTGGTAAGAATGACCAGCGTTGAAGAAGCATACCAGTTTTCCCTACGAATTGAAGAGAAGCTGAGTAAAATGTTTGAAGGAAGACAAAGAGGGCGCAGTAAAGGAGGAAGGGGAAGCGGTAGATCATCTGGAGGCTGCAATGAAACCCAAAAGAAAAATGAAGATGTGGGTACTAGCAGAAACCAGAGGAATGAGGGTTTCAACCGCTCCCATGATTAAGACTTTGGAAATCAAAGAGGAAGAGGTAGAGGACATGGACAAGGAAGAGAAGGCTTCCATGGTACCTATTTCCATTGCAATGAAGAAGGTTATCGTGCCTTTGAATGCCCTCAATGACAAGGAAGGACAGATAGGAGAGCTAAGGGCCAAGCTAGGGTTGCTCATGTGGATGAGGATGCACAATCATCACATTCAGAGGATGCAAAAAGAGGAGAGACCTTGGTAAATGAAGGAGTCCTACTAAGTGGTGAGAATAAACTAGGACAACGAAGGAGTTTGTTCCGTACCAGATGCAAGTGTGAGGATAAATGTTGTGATGTGATCATTGATGGTGGTAGCACTGATAACTTGGTATCAAAAGAGATGGTCTCTAAGCTGAAGCTCAAGAGGGAGAAACATCCCCAGCCCTATTAGACTTCTTGGGTAAAAGATGATCATAAGGTCCTGGTAAGTGAACAATGTTTAGTAAAATTTAAAATTGGGAGTTACCATGATGAAGTTCTCTGTGATGTTATTTCGATGGATGTTTGCCATCTATTGTTGGGTAGACCATGGCAGTTTGATAGACATGCAATACATGATGGACATGCAAACACATACTCTCTGACAAAGGATGGAGTTTGCCACAAATTGAAGCCCATGAAAAAGGAAGGTGAAAAGGTATGTAGCAGTGCTAGGATTTCTCTTGTTGATGGAAGGAAGTTTTTAGATGGCATGAAACATCAACATATATGCTATGCTTTGATTCCTAGGAAAGATAAAGAAGGTAGTAGTGAAATACCATTTGAAGTTTCAGATTTACTAGGGGAATTTGGAGATATTATCTCTGATAATGTTCCAGATGGATTGCCACCAGTAAGGCCAATCAGTCATCAGATAGATCTGATTCCAGGAGCTAATTTTCCTAACAAGGCTGCTCACAGGATGACTCCTACTAAAACAGAGGAGCTAAATAGATAGGTTCAGGAGTTGCTAAGGAAGGGCTTGATTCGAGAGAGCCTGAGTCCATGTGCAGTACCTGCAGTACTTGCACCAAAGAAGGATGGAGAGTGGAGGATGTGTAAAGATTCTCGAGCTATAAATAGGATAACCAACAAGTACCAGTTTCCTTTACCAAGGATGGATGATCTTATGGACTACTTGAGTGGAGCTCAGTACTTCACAAAGATAGATCTGAAGAGTGGCTATCATCAAATACGGATTCAAGAAGGAGATGAGTGGAAAATAGCCTTCAAGACCAAGGAGGGTCTTTATGAGTGGTTAGTCATGCCCTTTGGATTGATGAACGCCCCAAGCACCTTCATGCGGCTCATGAATGAGGTACTTAAGAAGTTCTTGGGAAAATTTGTTATTGTCTATTTGGATGATATTTTAATTTTCAAAAAGACTTTGGAAGAACATTTACTGCATATTCGTAGTGTCCTTGAAAGGCTAAGGGAAGAGAAATTGTTAACTAATCTAAAGGAGTGTGTCTTTGCAGAAAGGGAGTTAGTCTATTTGGGATTTGTTATATCACCTAAAGGTCTCAAAATGGATCCAGAGAAGGTAAAAGCCATCTTGGAATGGCCTACTCCAAGGTCTGCTACTGAGGTAAGATCATTTCATGGTCTGGTTAGTTTTTACATGAATTTTATTAAGAATTTCAGTGGCATATGTGCACCCCTAACTGATACAATAAGAGGGGATAGAAAAGAGTTCAAATGGACTGCAGTAGTTGCGAGATGTTTTGAATTGCTGAAGAAGAAGGTGACTGAACAGCCTGTGTTGGTACTTCCAGATTTTAGAAAAGTATTCCAGGTGGATTGTGATGCTAGTGGTAGCACTATTGGGGCTGTATTAAGCCAAGAAGGTAAGCCTATTGCATATTTTAGTGAAAAATTAAATGATGCAAAGAAGAAGTATTCTGTTTATGATCAAGAGTTCTATGCAATAGTTTAGGCCTTAAAGAAATGGAGGCATTATTTATTGCCAAAGGAATTTGTTTTGTATACTGATCATCAAGCATTATAGTACCTAAATAGCCAAGGTAAATTGAATCAGAGGCATATGAAGTGGGTAGAATTCTTGTAGAGTTATACATTTGTGTTGAAGCATAGAAGTGGAAAATCTAACAGGGTTGCAGATGCACTAAGTAGGAGACAGTTGTTACTTACAACAATGCAGGTTGAAGTAGTTGGGTTTGATGAACTCAAGAATTTGTACCCCGAGGATCTTGATTTTGTTGAAGCATGGGAAGATTGTAAAGAACCTGTTGTTGTAGATAGAACCAAGTGGTTAGACTATTTGATTCAGGATGGCATGTTGTTCAAAGGTAGTCAATTGTGCATTCCAAAGAGTTCCATGAGGGAAAATATGATTAAGGAGAAACACAATGGAGGGATGGCAAGACATTTTGGTCAAGATAAGGCCATTGCCATTCTTAGAGAACATTATTTTTGGCTTCAAATTTCACAGGATGTGAAGAAGTTCATACAAAGTTGCCAGGTTTGTCAAGTTGCCAAGGGGTTTAGTCACAATACGGGTCTTTATCAGCCGTTGCATGTTCCATCAAGGCCATGGCAGAACATAAGTATGGATTTTGTTCTTGGATTGCCAAGGACACAAAGGGGTAATGACTCAGTATTCGTGGTGGTTGATAGGTTCTCCAAAATGGCACATTTCATTCCATGCCACAAAACTCATGATGCTATCCATATTGCAGACTTATTTTTCAAAGAGGTGGTAAGACTACATGGTCTTCCAAGGAGTATAGTTTCTGACAGAGATACTAAATTTGTGGGGTATTTCTGGAGGACATTGTGGAAGAAGTTGAGAACAGACTTGAAATTTAGTTCCACGCATCACCCACAGACTGATGGCCAAAAAAAAGTGGTAAATAGAAGTCTGGGCAATTTGCTGAGATGTTTAGTTGGAGATAAGCCCAAGGGATGGGATTTGATTCTACCACAGGCAGAGTTTTCTTATAATAACTCTGTAAATAGGAGTACTGGAAAATCACCATTTCAAATTGTATATGGAAATAGCCCAAGGACTGCACCAGAATTGAGGAAGATAGAACAAGGGGAGAGGACAAGTGCTAAAGCTGAGGAATTTGCTAAACACATCAAGCGTCTACATGAGGAGGTGCAAGCACACATTATCAAGATGAATCAAGAGTATAAAGCTAGGGTTGATCAAAGGAGAAGACATAAGGAATTCCAAGTAGGGGATCTAGTCATGGTGCACTTACGAAAAGAAAGATTTCCAGTTGGTACTTACAACAAGCTGAAAATGAAGAAATTTGGCCCCTGCAAAGTTTTGAAGAAACATAACTCAGGAAATGCATATGAGGTGGAGCTACCAGATGGTATTCACATTTCTCCCATTTTCAACATTGCAGATTTAACAGAGTATCATGATGATGGTGCAGATGAGGAGCTAGTTTTAGAGCCATGTCCAATTCCTGCTTCTAAGAAGGAGGAGATAGTAGACATTCTAGATCATCGTGTGGGTAGGAGTACCAGAAATAGGCAGTATAAAGAGTATTTAGTCAAATGGAAAGGACGACCAATCAAGGACTCAACTTGGATTTCAGCAGCTGAGGTTTCCCATTTGGGATTTCCTCTACCATCCATAAAGTGACAGGGTCACTTTTCAATCTACCCTAGGTGTTTGATGTAGGAGCATCCAGAGGTATAAGGGCAATCCTGTGTCACCCAAAAAATAAATGTACTTAGACTTAGTTCCTGTTTCATGTCTTTACATTTTTGGATACCCATTTGGGTCAAATAAAGGTTCCAACTCTCACAGTTCCACTATCAGTGTGTTTGAAAATCTTGAAAAAATAGGAGCATGCAATTTGGCCATCATTTTGCTGACCTAGAAGGTGTGAATTGGCCAGATGAATGTAATTGTGATTTAGAGCATTCCAGAAAAAGAATCAGGTCAAAGGGCCCCACAGTTTGAAAGTTATTGTAGTTTTTCAGGTTTTGGAGACCTCCTAAGAATGCTTCAAAGTCAGGTTTGGGGCATTAAATGACCTCGAAAAGGGTCAAAAAATGGGGGATGAGCGAAGCTAGTCCATAGGGCTATAGAGCGCTTCGAGAGCTTTCTGAAAATGTAAACGGTTCGTCAATCGAAGCTACGGTTCAAAAGTTATGCCTCCCGAAAGTTTGGCTACCATTTCTGGATTCTTCTAGATTTGCACCGACTTCTAACGCAGCTTCTAGAACCTTCTATTTTTTCGGTGGATGCCTACTTGCACTTTCTAGAATGTACTCCTAGTCCTTAACCCTCCGGGGTCTATTTAAGGAGATTTTTGGCATTGTAAAAGGCAGTTCGGAGTGGAGTTTGAGAGGAGGTGCTAAAAGGAGAAATATTCTCTAGATTTATGCTATTGTAAGCCCTCAGGGCATGTTCTGAAGTTTATTTTCTCTGTACTATTTGTACTAGCTTATTTTCTTAGTTAATATAATTTCCCTTTTCTGTTGTGTCCATTCTGTTCTTGGGTTGTGTCCCCGTCATTTTATTTTCTTAATCAATGTTGAACAACAAAGAATGCTCAGTTTATATGCTGACTTTAAAGCAAGACATAGATTAAGAATTATTCAAAAACCTTAGCAGAGACTAAAAATAGCTTTGCAAGCATTTTCTTAATCACAAATTTAGTAGTTTAGACATTAAAAAATGATAAAAGAATATATGGAAAGATGGAAATTAGTTAACCAAATCTTTCAACCTTCACAAAATATTCTTAATCTTTCCACAATCACCAAACAACAATCACTACAACTAATAAATAATTCCTTGTTACATCTCTATGTCGCCATCAAACTAAAACATTCAAACTTGCAATAGTGTCTTTGCCCCAAGCCCATACCCTAGCTTGGAACCAAGCTTAGGGATTAATAAAAGGATATGAAATGTGTTTCATACCATACTATTCCAACATGTCGAAGGTAAAGGCATATAGATTCATGCTATTAAACATTAATTAATGATGATAACACAATATTGGTACCACTTTCGTAATAATGTTGTGTCAAATAAAAATTTCTTGAATACCTATGCAATACCAGGCAAAAAGCTTGCTATGAGCCATTTTAAATTTCAAATGCTATAACCATCAAGTCATTCATAGTGACTAAGAAATAATTCACTTGCAATTCAAATTGGTTAACATAAAATGGATCTATAGATCAAATTGTAACATCAATTCTGACATATAACCTAAATGTGATTATGAAATGAACTTGTAAGTCAAATTAAGCATTAATGCTAATCAAACTAATGAACATGTAAACTGATCATTGTCATGTATATATGCATCAAATATGTCTCATGTATCAAATTGATCACTATTATGTATTGAATGTCAAATGCTCTCAAGTGCCAAGTAATCAATTCTAAGTACTTGCATAGGCAATGAACGTGAAACTAAAACTAGTTAGTGTTTGGGCATTAAGGACTAGGACAATAACAAGGATTAGAACTAACATCCTTTAGTCTAGGTCTTATGTTCATTCTTATAAGGTTGTAATTTTGAGGTCTAACAACATTCACTGGCAAAATAAGAAGCTAATTCACAAGAATCAACTAAAAAATGTCATGTAGGTAATTAAATAATGTCAATCTTATTGTAACACTCTGCTCGGGAACCCAAAAGAAATAAACCTAATAGGATACAAAGTTTATTGAACTATTTTTTTTTAAAGTTTAAACAACATCAAAGTAAACATAATGTGGAAACAATATATACATACACATCAAGAACATGTAATCAATTACAAAATACAGTTTCAATTCTTTAAGGATTCCTTCACATTTGAGCCACATTTAATAAAGTTTTATTAATAAGTTTAAGTCTCAATTACAATGTCCATAATCATAAAATGAATAAACACATACATAATCATATAAGAAAATGCATAAGTAAAACTAATAATATGAAAGCACATCTAATGAACAACATCCACTACACATGTCACAGGGTATGCACAAATAGATACAAGTACAGGGTAAGTGCACCAAGTTGTGGTGCCAAAAAGATGACACCTTTTTTTTCTAGTTTTGAAAAATGCATACGCGCTATAGCACACATGTTCTATGGCTTGGGATACCCAATCCATAGTGCATATGTGCTATAGCACATATCGCATACGTCCTCTCTAAAACTAAAATTTTTTATAAATAGACCCACAACCCATTTCATTTTCACTCCATTTTGCAAGGATTTCATAGCCACAGTGCATACATGAGTTGAAGCACTTGAATATTTTCACCACTTGCCTACTTGTTGCTGAATTTTGAGATTGGGATCACACCGTATGTTTTCTACCCTTGTCTTTGCATTGTGTTATATGTTTTTGCATTGTTTTGTAAATTTTTTTCAATTTTTCTTTAAATTTGCTTATTTATTTAGATTTTAATTGGTTTCTTATCAAGAAATGTGAATAATGAACAAGAAAATCCTCAATAAGATCAAAACCAAAACCCTCAACAAGATGAGAATCAAAACCTTCCACAACAAGAACAAGAAATTTCGCAACCTAAACTTATTGGAAGATCTCCTCCTAGCACACAAGACAACATAATAAATGAAATAGAAAGAGGGAAAAATGAATTACAAGAACTCATTGGTAGGTTGAAAGCTTGTGGACAAACTAATCCAATGAGAGCACAATTGGCATCCTC
Organism: Cupressus sempervirens; assembly: GCA_028749045.1. Lineage (NCBI taxonomy): Eukaryota > Viridiplantae > Streptophyta > Pinopsida > Cupressales > Cupressaceae > Cupressus > Cupressus sempervirens. The sequence goes on along the minus strand of CM053784.1, from coordinate 4,481,039 downwards.
CCTTGAGTCCATTATGACCCATGTATCTTCTATTAGTGGTTAGTTAGATATTTTTCATGTTAAGAGGGAGGGGAAAAAAAGATATTATGCAAACAAATTATCATATCAAGATGTAAAATATATATATATATATATATATACACACCAAAAGGTAGCATTTGTGCATTGTTTAGAAAGCTTGGTGAACAAAATATTGTTAGAGAGACAACTAAATAGTTCCCCATCCATTGGTGCATACATGATGGTATTAGAAATAATTTTTGGGATAGATGGTGGATGGTCTTTGATGCCCCTCCCTGTAATAATCACGAGGTCCCAATGTATTTCTTAGGGAAATTGTATTGCGAATTTTTCTTGGGGGAGATCCCCAATTATTTTGATATATTAGAATCTTAGAGTAGAGGTGGGTGATCATCTTTTGAGAGGTCGAGGGCACATCATGACCCTAACGTAGTTAGGGCACCTATTGTCAAGCCACTGGGTGAGCATGTGATTATTCCTTCAGTTGTGAAGGAACATGTAGAGGCCAGCACTCTAGGGACTATTAATGCTTTGACATAGACCCTCATTCATTGCATAAGTCCATTAGTTGAGGAGGAGCCTTTTGTGTGTCACAGTCAGATGTGCACATCATGCAGATCCTTATGCACATTTGGCAATCATGTGGGAGATAGTATGGATGATGTCACTGATCAGTTCCTAAATGAGACATTTGACATTGACACACAGGTAAATTACAATTATAATAAACTAATTTGATCAGATTTTATGTGTATAGTGAATGACTAATTAATTAGCATGTATTGACATTATTCATAATTCAAGGTTAGAGTGTTGGTGGCCCTAGTAGAGATCCCTCAGCCCCATTTTTCATCCCATCAATGAGTCTAGAGGTACGTATCAATTTAATCATTTAAATTAATATGTATATTTATTAAGTAATCATATGAAGGATTGACAAAAAAATGTATGCACATGCATCAATTCTCTATTGGACCATCGACATTCACTAGGGACTCTAAGCTTGGGCATGATACGAGCTTTGTAGAAGTACATTTGTTTCATGTTAATTTAATTCATTTGATTATATTTGTTTCATGTTTCATGTTACATGTAACGTGTATTGTATGACATGCAGCTCTTGACATTTGAGACTCCTCACCTTCGACAGCCCATCGATTGTGGAGTGGTTGCAACTATAGCTAGTTCAAAACCATTGACTAAGGTATGAAAGAACTTTCTTGATTTTAGTTATTGTTTATAATAGTTTGTATCAAAATTTCTAATGTTATTTATAAGTGATTATATTGATTGAATTGTTGTAGGGTCTTTTTACACTCAATCATCCACGAGCCTTTGAGGTGGACTTGCAGAGCGACTATTTGATGGTGGTAAGAAAATAATTAATTTTGTGTGTACATATATTTGATTTTAATGTATAATAATTATTGATTCATATCTACTTTGTTTGTATCAGCTCAATTTAGAGAAGAGCCTAAATAAGAGGACAAGCGAGCATGTGAGGAAGACCCCATCATCCCCATCGTCTCCCTCCACACAATGACCAAAGTGTTGGAATTAAAGATAGAGTAACTGAGAGGGGGCTGAATCAGTTACAAAAATTAATCCAAAAATCCCTTAGATGTCTTAATGAACTAGTTACTACTGATACTTGGTAAACAAATGCTACAACTCGATAAATTAAGCTATTACTTATCCTTTAGCATTCATACATGTAACTAAAAACAAAATGAACACAAGAGACACTAGATTTAACGTGGAAACCCAATATGGGAACAACCACCAAGTAACTAGTCACCAATTTTAACTCTTCTGAAGTGAGCCTTGTTAGGAGCCAACCCTGTTAAAGGTTACAATACACACTGTTAGGTGTGACCTTGTTAGAAGATTTAATCACCATGTTAGGAGTGGCCTTGCTAGAGGTCTTTAGAAAAATTCAACTGAATTGTCACCTTGTTAGAGGATTTACAAAATGGTTGTTAAACCAACTCTATTAAGAGATTTGAAATCACTGCTACAATGGTTAGAAAGCAACAATGAATTGACCTGAACAAGATGCAACTAAATTTGCTAGATACAAGTCTCTATTCAGCATCATTAGATCCTTCTTGATCAAATATGACTCTACTACTCCTTAATGATCTCTGATAATTCTTCAAATTCACTTCCACAATAATCAGTCTTCATATCACATTAACTTCACATATCTCCATGTCATACTTCTTTGAATTCGCAACTTGACTTCTTACTTATACCATTCAGATTGTCAAGTCGGCTCATTTACATGTTACATTTATCAATAAACCATTCATCAGTCAGCTACAGATATTATTCTTAAACAAATAAATATCATTTACTGACCCACCCTACTTGGTAAATACTGCTTTTAGGAATTTCCAAAGTTAACCTTCTTGACTTGGTTAACATTACAATATCTCAAAAATCCTTTGGCTTCTGAGTTTACTTGGTAAGAACTGCTTTTACCAAATTACCTTTGATGACCGAGTGAACTTGGTAAGAACTATTTCTATCATATTTTCTTTGATTACTGAGTGAGCTTGATAAAAACTAGATTTTTTTGATTACCTTGAAGGCTCGGTAACCAACTGTCTACTCGGTAGATACTGCAAGCTATCTTTACTAACCTTTTGGGCTTAGTAGACATTGTCTATTGCCTTGTTGACCTTCTAAGCTCAGTAGACACTGTCTATTGCCTTGTTGACCTTCTGAGCTCGGTAGACACTGTCTATTGCCTTGCTAACCTTTTGAACTTGGTAGACACTATCTATTGCTTTGCTGACTTTATGAGTTTGGTAGGCACTATCTAATGACTAATATGACATTTGTGTGACATCAAAGACAACACACAATTGAACAATTATATCCAACAATCTCCCTCTTTGGCATTGATGGAAACACAATATGTCATAGCAGAATAAAATTTGAAAACAAGTCTTTTAATGACAAAACTCCCTCTTACATATAATCTCTCCCTTTTACACAAACTCTTATTATTTGCAAATTTCAAAAAGATATGACAATATATATTCTCCCTCTTTAACAACACATGCCAAAGATAACTCAAGACAACTGAATAGCATTGTACCTAATGTACTAATTCATATGCAATATCTTCATTGATTTGCTACATCAACTAATAGATCTTCAATTCTGTTCCTGTTGATGCATCACTAAAACTGTATTTTAGTGAGCTTCAGATAGGGGAATGACCCCTACCTTACCTCTTAGATACAAGAATGCATCCTTACGTAAAGGCTTTGTGAATATGTCAGCAATTTGTTCCTTTGTATGCACATATTCCAATCTTATTTCCTTTTCTTGGCAAATTCTCTAACAAAGTGATACTTTATGGCAATATGTTTGGTTTTTGAATGCATCACTGGATTCTTGGAGATGTTAATTGCACTGGTGTTATCACAAAACATAACAGCTGGTTCTATGATTTCTTGCTTCATACCTTTCGATAATTATTTAAACCACACAATGTTTGAGCAATTTACTGTTGCTGCAACATATTCAGCTTCTACTGTGGATTGAGATGTACAATTCTACTTTTTGCTTGTCCAAGAAACCAACCTTTTTCTAAGAAAGAAAGCTCCTCCACTTGTGCTCTTTCTGTCATCAATATTTCCTACCCAATCTGTATCAATAAACACCTTTAAATCCAATTTTCCTCCAAGTTTATACCATAATCCATATTCTTCAATTCTTTTCAAGTATCTCATGATCCTTTTGATTGCCATCATGTGATTTTCTTTTGGTTTTGCTAAGAATTTTTCTACAATTCCTACTGCAAGGGCAATTTTTGGTCTTGTGTGCACTACATATTGCAACTTTCCAATCATAGATCTATACAATGTCTGATCCACTTCTTTTGATTCATCATCCTTGGTGAGTTTTAATCTAGTACACATAGGAGTCCCAACTAGTTTGCAATCTTCCATACCAAAATTTTTAAGTATCTCCTTGATGTATTTAGATTGAGTAATGTAAATGCCATTCTTATTCTGTTGAATTTGAAGACCAACAAAGAAGTTGTTCTCACCAAACATCGACATTTCAAATTCCTTGTTCATTTGTTCTAAAAATTCTTTGCAAAGATCATCATTTCCTATGAACAAAGTATCATCTACAAATATGTCTGCCAAAACAATCTTATTATCTGGTCCTTCCTTAATGTACAAACTACTATTGTCATTAGTTTTTTGAAAACCAATCTGAATAAGATAGTTATGCAATCTTTCATACCATGCTCTAGGGGCTTGTTTTAGACCATATAATGCTTTATGCAATTTGCAGACCATGTCCTTCTTGTCTGGATCAACAAAACTTTTAGGTTGCTCAATGTAAACCTCTTCCTCCAATATGCCATTGAGAAATGATGACTTGACATCCATCTGATAAACTTTGTATCATTTGTATGTAGCATATGTAAGTAAGGTTTTGACACCTTCCAATCTTGCAACAGGAGCAAAATTTTCTCCATAGTCTACACCTTCTTCTTGAGAGTATCCTTTGCATACTAGTCTAGCTTTGTTCCTTGAAACCTTACCATCTTCATTTAGTTTATTTTTGAATACCCACTTTTTTTCAATCACATTCTTGTCTTTGGGTCTAGGTACAAGAGTCCATGTTTTGTTTTTCTCTATCTGTTCTATCTCTTCATTCATAGGTTCAATCCAACTTTCATTGTCTAGTGCATCTTTGATATTTCTAGATTCAAAATCAACAAGTAAACACGTGCCTTTCAACTTACTTCTTATCATTGTTCCTTCTGATTTATCACCAATGATTTGATCTGGTGCATGATGCTTTCTGACATACTTGGCTAATACGGGCTCTTTTCCTTTTGAATGACTTTCATTTTTATCCTTCTATATCTCAACTTTTGGCTCTGATTCTAGTTTCTCAGGCTTGGTAGATGCTAACTCAGTAACTTCTATTTGCAGCTCAGGTTCTTGTAGCTCGGTAGATGCTAACTTGATTTGAACTTCTTGTGACTCGATTAATGAAGATTCGAGAGTTCAGGATTCGTGATTAATAGGTATACTTGGTATTGTATCAAGTTCAATGTAAACAAATCTTTTGTAGTCTTCAGGTTCCCTCTTGCTTTCTTCTTCTATTCTTTTTGCAAACTCATCAACTTTCACATGTGCACTTTCTAGGACTTTCAGAGTAGATAAGTTCAAACATCTATATGCTTTTCTTTTGCAAGAGTATCCCAAAAATATTCCTTCATCACTTTTTACATCAAATTTACCTTTTCTAGATTCTTTCAAAATGTAACATTTACTTCCAAATACTTTTAGATAACTTACATTGGTTTGTAGCCATACCATAATTCATAGGGTGTTTTGAATGAGTCTTTTTTTAGTTATACTCGGTTCAAGGTATGAATTGCAGTGTTGATAGCTTCCTTCCAGTATTTGATAGCAATACCTTTCTCAATCAATAAGGTTCTTGCACAATCCATTATAGATCTGTTCCTTTTTTCTGCTATTCCATTTTGTTCTGGAGTTCTAGGTGCTGAAACTTGTCTTTTAATTCCTCTTTCAATGCTAAAGTTATTGAACTCATGTGAAATGAATTCACCACATCTGTCAGACCTTAAGCATTTCAGTCTTTTGCTTGTTTCTTTTTCTACTCTGGCCAAATACCATTTGAACTTTTCAAATGCTTCTAATTTTTAAGGTACATGACAGTCATCATTCTTGAATAATCATCAACAAATAGAATGAAGAATTTTTCACTAGTATATCTTTCAATGCCAATAGGTCCACACATATCAGTATGTGCAATTTCTAGAACTTCTTTAGTTTGATAGTTCTTTCTTTTAAAACTAATCTTTCCCATTTTACCAATTTGACAATTCTTGCATAGACCAACCTTAGGTTTCTTTATATTAGGAATACATCTTACTTTTCTGAATTTACTGATCTTTATTAAGTTGTCAAAGTTTACATGACACAACCTTCTATGCCATAACCAACTTTTTTCAATTTGAGCAATGAAACATGAACATTCACCAAGTTCAAGATAAAATAAGTTACCTTTCGTTTGGGTGCCAGATCCAATCAGCTTTCCTTTGCCATCCAACAATCTTGCTTTTTCATGCATGAATTCTACGTTGAATCCATTATTGAGTAGCTGTGCCACACTCAAAAAATTGTGTTTTAGTCCTTCTACCCAATATGCATTATCACACACAAGTTCCTTGGTTAGAGAGATTCTTTCTTTTCCTCTTATACAACAAGGTTCATTGTCACCAAATCTTACATTGCCACCATCATAGTCTTCAAAGTATTCAAACTTAGTCTTATCACCGGTCATGTGATGAGAACAACCACTATCTATGATCCATGTATTATTTTTTCTCATATGAGAAATGAGTGTCATTTCTTCATCATTATCATATTCATCTTTTACAGCAATGTAGACAATTTCATCTTCTTCATTATCAGAATCATTAGAATCTTTTTCCATAAAACATATTTTCTTACCTTTATCCTTGAACGATTTGAAGTCTTTATTGCCATTGTACTTGTGACCTTTCTTCTCATCTTTGTTCTGCTTATTTGGGCACCTAGTAGTAATATGTCCAATTTCTTCACAAGAGAAACAGATTAGAGGAACTTTACCTTTGTATTTTCCTTTGCCTCTTGAATATTTTCTTGCTAGTAGAGCTTCAACCACTTCAAGATCACTGTCTGAACTTTTTTCAGATTCTTCATCACTTTCTAATTGTGGTTACTTCATCCTTTTCCCTTTTTCTTTGAGTGAAATCTTGGCTTCAAATGCTGATTCAACATTCTTGGCAGTTAGAACATAGTTGTCATAGTTGTCTAGCTCAAATGCACTCAATCTTCCAACTATGACCTCTAAATTTATTTTATGATTTTCTTCACATCTCCTTTCTTGAATTGCAGAAACTCTAATTACATAAATAGGAAGTAGAGTTCTAAGAACTTTATTTATAACTGTCTCCTCACTGATATCTCCTCCATATGCTTTGATTGCACTAACACATGCTTTAACTCTTTCAACATACTTTGTAATGTTTTCATCCTCTCTCATCCTTATTTGATCAAATTGTCCTCTCAAACTTTCTGCTTTGGCTCTTCTTACATTATCATCTCCTCCATAGATTTCTTTCAACTTGTTCCACATTTCAAAGGCAGTTTTGCAATCCTTGATGTCATCAAATTTTTCATAACTCAAAGCAGATGCTATATCTATCATCATGTTATTGTGAGTCTTCTTTTCAGCAATATCATTGATAGATAGTGTACCAGAAGGTTCTTCATATTTTTCATCAAGGTACAATAGCCTTGTATCACCAATGGAAGCTAGATGAAACCTCATCAATCCTTGCCATGCTAAGAAGTTGTCCCTATTAAGTCTTGGAATTTCCTTTTGTAAGACATCCTGATCTTTAGCTTAGATCCTTGAAATCTTTTCCTATAAGCACCAAAAGCTCTGATACCAATTGTTGGAATTAAAGATAGAGTAACTGAGAGGGGGGTGAATCAGTTACTTACAAAAATTAATTCAAAAATCCCTTAGATATCTTAATGAACTAGTTACTACTGATACTTGGTAAACAAATGCTGCAACTTGGTAAATTAAGCTATTACTTATCCTTTAGCATTCATACATGTAACTGAAAACAAAATGACCACAAGAGACACCAAATTTAACGTGGAAACCCAATATGGGAAAAACCACCAAGTAACTAGTCACTAATTTTCACTCTGCTGAAGTGAGCCTGTTAGGAGCCAACCCTGTTAAAGGTTACAATACACACTATTAGGTGTGACCTTGTTAGAAGATTTAATCACCCTATTAGGAGTGGCCTTGCTAGAGGTCTTTAGAACAATTCAACTGAACTACCACCTTGTTAGAGGATTGACAAAATGGTTGTTAAACCAACTCTATTAAGAGATTTGAAATCACTGCTACAATGGTTAGAAAGAAACAATGAATTGACCTGAACAAGATGCAACTGAATTTGCTGGATACAGGTCTTTGTTCAGCATCATTAGATCCTTCTTGATCAAATATGACTCTGTTGCTCCTTAATGATCTCTGATCATTCTTCAAATTTGCTTGCACAATAATCAGTCTTCATATCACATTAACTTCACATATCTCCATGTCATACTTCTTTGAATTCGCAACTTGACTTCTTACTTATACCATTCAGATTGTCAAGTTGGCTCATTTACATGTTACATTTATCAATAAACCATTCATCAGTCAGCTACAGATATTATTCTTAAACAAATAAACGTCCTTTACTGGCTGACCCTGCTCAGTAAATATTGCTTCCAGGAATTTCCAGAGTTAACCTTCTTGACTCGGTTAACATTACAATATCTCAAAAATCCTTTGGCTTCTGAGTTTACTTGGTAAGAACTGCTTTTACCAAATTACCTTTGATGACCGAGTGAACTTGGTAAGGACTTTTTCTGTCATATTTTCTTTGATTACCAATTGAGCTCGATAAAAACTAGATTTCTTTGATTACCTTGGAGGCTCGATAACCAGCTGTCTACTCGGTAGATACTGCAATCTATCTTTACTAATATTTTGGGCTCAGTAGACACTATCTATTGCCTTGCTGACCTTTTGAGCTCGGTAGACACTATCTATTTCCTTGCTGATCTTTTGAGCTCGGTAGACACTGTCTATTGCCTTGCTAACCTTCTGAGCTCGGTAGACACTGTCTATTGCCTTGCTAACCTTTTGAGCTCAGTAGACACTATCTATTGCTTTGCTAACTTTTTGATTTTGGTAGGCACTATCTGATGATTGATTTGACATTTTTGTGACATCAAAGACAACACACAATTGAACAATTGTATCCAACACAAAGACCTCTAGATATTTGTTTCCTTCCCCTCATGGGAAGGAGAAGATATAGTTGATAGACACACATGTATAGGCATTAGTGGACATATAAGTTAGATTTTATGTCAGTGGACATATTCGATATACATTTGATGTATATATAACATTTTATATTTGATGTATGACATATATTTGATGCATGACATTATTAGACTTATGACATTATTGGTTAATATATGATATGTTTGTTCATGTATGATATAATTGTTATCATAATATATTATGTGTTTTTTAATGTATCACATTGTTGGTTATCATTTTATATTATATGTGTGTTCATGTATGGCATTATTGGTTATCATAATATATTATATGTTCGTTCATGTATGACATTATTGGTTATCATAACATATTATATGTTTGTTCATGTACATGACATTATTGGTTATCATAATATATTATGAGTTTGCATGGGTACTTATACCCACACCCCTGGTACTCATACCCACATACCCAAGTACCAGTTACATGTATCCCAAGTATCAAGTACTTGGTGGAGAGCATCATAGCTAAGGACCTTGATTGATATTTTTGAAACTTTTTTTGGTTTTCTTTTTCGTGTATCAGCTTGTTGTTTATCAAGCTTAATTCAATACATAATCAGTTCGAAACTTTGATAGAATATTGATTAACAATAAACTTTATCACTATTCAAACATAAGTTTATCATTTCCAATATGTCATCATCATATGATTTATGATCTCGTTCATGTTTAAATTTTTCCTTCTCTATTATTTTTTTATCAAGCTTAATTCAATACCTAATCAGTTTGAAACTTTGATACAATATTGATCAACAATAAACTTTATTAGTGTTAAAGCCACAAATTTATCATTTGTAATATGTCATTTTCATTTGATTTATGATCTTCTTGTTCATGTTTAAAGTTTTCCTATGCATCTAAAAATTTATCATACATTATTATGACAAACATATAACAAATCTAAAACTGAAAACAATACATTACATTTGCAAACTTTATCATTATTCTTGATTTGAAAAATCATTGACATGACTCATAAATTCAAGTTTTCTATAAATATAAAAGTATAATTAAAAATAAAGTTTGACATGTACCCAAGTACCCCCCCTCCCCTATTATAAAAAATAGTTGTACTCGTACCCTAAGTACTCCAAGTACCCCCTATCCCTGTGCAACCTTGTATATTATATGTGGATCTTGCTGTTTTCTCTACACATATGTGGTCTATATGATCCCTTCCTACATAGAACATCCCCTAACCTTTCCCAACCTCCTCACTAGGTTAACTGATCGAAACTTGCAACATCACTCCCTTACTCTTCTAGGAACACTATCCCTCCACAGGTTTTATAGGTCTACTAGGGTACCACAACACTCCCCAGTCAAACCAAGGTTTTCATGATGTCCTAAGGTGTTATTGAACACTTGTACTATGCTTGAATGAATAACAACAATGGGTTTGTACCCAATTTCAAGATATCTTCACAAAAGGGCTATAAGGAGAGCCCCTAATTAGGCCTTCACCCAAATTTCTAGGGACAATAGATCCTTTTTCTTAGAGTTTCAACACCTTTGGCATTAAGAAAAATTGATACATAGGACCCATGCTCAAGGATTTTTAGGGTCTCAAGGTGCCTACAGGCCATACAACAAAAATAGTAAAATTGAGGGTTTGGTAGGGTTTTCTTGGCTGCCTATTGTCCCCACTTTTAAGACACCTTCCACACTTCATCAAGACTCCTCCTCCACAATTTAGAACCTCCTCATACCCTTATTCAATCCCTTAGAAGGGCAAGTCTTCATTCTTCAAGCTTTTCTCTCGAGAGCTCTTTCTTTGTTGACAGTCCTTAGCTGGGCATTGCCTAGCTTGCCTAGGGCTTGGTCAAAGAATTCTTCGCACTCACTTTTAGGGACCTTGCTTGCATAATATAATAGATTATGGTTTATAGCCTTGAAATCTAGAAGATCATGGAATTTCCATGGTGGAGACAATACTTACAACCCTTTCATGATATACAACTCCAAAACTGGCAGCAAACAGGTATCTTTGAAGAAATTTACAAAACCTTTCAAAACTTCATCAAGGTGAACCCACAATAGTGGGTTACACTTTTTTGGAGGAAGAAATTCCTCCAAAATCGCAAAAGTCAGATTTTTTGCCGAAAAACTTTCGATAGAATGTAATCATCTAGTTTCGATAGAAACTATAAAAGTTTCTATCGAAACTACTTTTGATGGTAGTTTCGATCAAAACTAACTACGCAAATTTTTTTTATCCTAAATAGTTTCGATAGAAACTATTTTTTAGTTTCTATAGAAACTATTTAGTTTTTATCGAAACTATTTTTTACATGAAAACTCGGCCTTATTAGTTTCGATAGAAACTAACTAAAAATAGTTTCTATCGAAAGTATTAAAAAAGTTTCGATAGAAAGTTAGTTTCTATCGAAACTAGTAAAGTAGATGGCTTTTACAAAGCCTATAACATTCTTAGTTGTTTTCATGGCTTCCAGGCTCAATTTCTAGGTGCAGATGGAGCACTAAAGACATGTCATTTTCCATGACTCAATTACTTAGAATGAGCTTTCTAATGAATATGGATTTGATAAATTTTGAATTTTTTTAGTATACATTTTTTTACGTTAATTGAACAGAGGTTCATTATAAAAAATAAACCTATATATTGAATGCTCATGGAAAAATAGTAATAAGAGAATAAAAATTCTAAAAAATAACTACAGTCTCTGTATTTGAGTCCTCTTTCAATCAAAAAAAAAAAATTTGAAATTGGATAAATATATAATAAGTCACATGTGTCAAAAGTCATGTATGTCCAAATTAGTGTTAGGTCAACTTTAAACTCTGATAAAATATGAAATACTAATGATAAAGACATCAAATCACTTTTGTGGTTTTGGTATGGATGTTAAAAACTAAATTTGAAAGAATTATATTGATATCTATTGTAGAAAAAAAGTTATGTGTGTCAAAAACAATGTCGCTTTTTAAAAATCAGGTTTTTGATAACATAGCAATTTTCTTGGGAGAAAAATTAATTCAATCAAATCAATTTAAAAAAAATATTTAAAAAAATATTTAGAATCTACATAGAAAATCCTAAAGGACTCTAGTTTACTTCATCTTCAAATTCCTTACCGTTAAATGGCAATTCGCATCTGAATGTGAAAGTTTTCTTGAAAATTCATCGTTCAGTGTCAGTTTAGGCAAAAAAGTGTAACCAATTATTGTGGGTCCACCCATCACAAACTATAACCAATGCATGGAAAATGGAAAAAAAAACAATAAGACAACTATAACATGCAAAAAAATGATAATAGTGATGTGATTTTCGTCCAAACATAATTAAAAACTAGTAAAATTTGTAATAAAATGGTCACAGTCTATTGCATACATTCCAACAGTACGGATTCATACGAGAAATGAGTTGCCAACCCTTGATTAGCATTCCTCCAAGAATAAATAGGTTACTCCTCAGGTTAGAGATAGTTTGTAGGGCTTTTCCAAAGCTTCTTTACAAAGTAGGTCTTTTAGCAATAATTGGAAAAAGTTGCTCAGCAACTTTTAAAAATTGCAAGCAATTTTGGGGCAATTTTTATTGCTCAAGTAGTCTTGTTCTGGCTCACATTTCAAGACCATGCTATGCCTTCCCAAAACATCATTGGGAGTGAAAATTTCACTATCTTGCTTCACCTAAGAATCCCCAAACTCATAATAACATCCCTTCTATAAGGTGGCAGATTTACATAACATTGCATTGTTCATGCACTTTGGTCTTCTAAACAAGTAGTCCACCTTGGAAGGTTCTTTTAATGCACACCCATGCCTAAAATGCAATAAAAACTCCTAAATCAACCTTCCCCCAACAAAGAGCTAAGAAGGATACCAACCCAAAGTCAAGGTACCATTCTCAATAGAGACCAAAGAGGAAACTTTAAGACCTATCCTAGCTTGGACACACAAGGATGAGCTAAATGCCCTTATTGTATTCACATACTTCTTTAGAGAAGTTCATCACATCAAAAATGATATGGTGGGAGCCTTGAAAGGGTGCTCCTACACCACCTTCCAAGAGATTCTTCAACATCCTATGAGTGAAAACAATCTTCCAACATTCTATGACTGTATTTTATTTGCAACAACATGTAATTTGTTGATTTTTAGACAACTCTTCACAAAGGGAAGTGGTTATGTTTCAAACCCATGAAATGATTATTAAGACAACCAAGAAGATTGTTAACATCTTCCACTAACTCTATTCATTGATAACATGTAGCTATATAAGGTGTAATGACTCTCAAAACACTTATTCAGTCAACTTATTAACAAAAATAACAAAAAAAGGAAAATCATTAAGATTAAGGCAATTTGGGTTTATAGGTGACCTTAAGTTCCTTGACCTTACAAACAAGGATGACCTTATTACCATAAAAAAATAACATGTTCAAAATGATGTGTATGATCACCCCTTTACCTTCTGTAATGAGTCTCCATCATTGGATGAGATGACATATCTAGTTGCAACTTTGTACTAGCCAACACTACAAGTTTCAGCATCATCCGAGATGGCATTGCAAAATCAAAATGGAGTAAGATCACCAAAAAGTGAGAGAGGTTATTGTAGGTCTATGCAATATGATCCTATAGCACCTAGAATTGCATTCATACCTCTCATGAGCTTCGAGATATGCCCCATCAAATATCACTACCCTATGGCTTTTGGTGACCCTTAGGGACATTTTAGTTCAGCGTGCCTAAGAACGTTCGAGCACTCAACAAGATAGTATGGTCTTGGCGCTAGGATTTACTCAACCACCTAGAGCTAACAGAATAGATAATTTGATCTCACAATGAACGATGAGAGATATTTGATAGTTGGAAACTTTGTAATGGCCAACACTATGAGTTTTAGCATCACTCGAGATAGCATTACAAAATTAAAATGGAGTAACATCTCCAAAAAGTGAGAGAGGTTATTGTAGGTCTCTACAACATGGTCCTATAGCACTTAGAATCACATCCATACCTCACATGAGCTCTGAGATATGCCTTGTCAAAGATCGCTACCCTATGACATTTAATGACCCATAGGGACGTTTCAGTTCAGTGTGCCCGAGAACATTCGAGAACTCAAAAAGATAGAACAAGCTTGGGGCTAGGGTTTACTCAACCACCTAAAGCTAAAAGAATACATAGTTTGATCCCATAACGAATGGTGAGGGAGATTTAGTAGTTGACAACTTTGTACTGGCCAACACTATGAGTTTCAACATCACCCAAGATGGCATCGCAAAATCAAAAAGGAGTAAGATCTCCAAAAAGTGAGAGAGGTTATCTTAGGTCTCTACAACATGGTCCTATAGCACTTAGAATTACATCCATACCTTGCATGAGCTCTGAGATATGCCCTATCAAAGATCACTACCCTATGGCATTTAATGACCCTTAGGGACGTTTTGGTTCGGCATGCCTGAGAATGTTTGAGCACTCAACAAGATGGTACGAGCTTGGAGATAGAGCTAATGAAATAGACGGTTCAATCCCACAATGAATGGTGAGGGAGATTTGGCAACTACCAACTTTTTACTGGCCAACACTACAAGTTTAAGCATTGCCCAAGATGGCTTTGTAAAATCAAAATGGGGTAAGATCTCCAAAAAGAGAAAAAGGTTATTGTAGATCTCCACAACATAGTCCTATAGTACCTAGAATCACATCCATACCTCGCACGAGCTCTAAGATATGCCCTGTCAAAGATCATTTCCCTATGACATTTAGTGACCCTTAGGGATGTTTTGGTTCGACGTGCCCAAAAATATTTGAGTGCTCAATGGGACAAAATGAACTTGGGGCTAAGGTTTACCTGACCACCTAGAGCTAATGAAATAGACAGTTCAATCCCATGATGAATGGTGAGGGAGATTTGGCAGTTGGCAACTTTATACTAGCCAACACTACAAGTTTTAGCATCACCCGAGATGGCGTTGTAAAATCAAAATAGAGTAAGATCTCCAAAAAAAAATATAGGTTATTGTAGGCCTCTGTAACATGGTCCTATAGCACCTAGAATCACATCCATACCTTGCACGAGCTTGGAGATATGCCTTGTCAAAGATCATTGCCCTATGGCATTTAGTGACCCTTAAGGACGTTTCGATTTGGAATGCCTGAGAATGTTTGAGCATTCAATGGGATAGGATGAGCTTGCAGCTAGGGTTTACCTAGCCACCTGGAGCTAACAAAATAGACAATTTGATTCCACAACGAATGGTGAAGGAGATTTGGCAGTTGGCAACTTTGTACTGACCAACACTACGAGTTTCAGCATCACCCAAGATGGCATTGCAAAATCAAAATGGAGTGAGATCTCCAAAAAGTGAGAGAGATTATTTTAGATCTCTGCAATATGGTCCTATAGCACCTAGAATCACATCCATACCTCGCACGAGCCCTGAGATATGCCCCGTCAAAGATCGCTACCCTATAGCATTTAGTGACCCTTAGGGACATTTCAGTTTGGGGTGCCCAAGAACATTCAAGTACTCAAAAAAATGGGACAAGCTTAGGGGCTAGGGTGTACCTGGCCACCTAGAGATAACAAAATAGACAGTTTGATCCCATGATGAACAGTGAAGGAGATTCGACAGTTGGCAACTTTGTACTGGCCAACACTATGAGTTTCAACATCACTTGAGATGGCATCACAAAATCAAAATGGAGTAAGATCTCCAAAAAGTGAGAGAGGTTATTGTAGGTCTCTGCAACATGGTCCTATAGAACCTATAATCATATCCATACCTTGCATGAGCTCCAAGATATGCCCCATCAAATATTTCTCTGCTTAGAGTACCTCTACCAATTTTTAATATTTTGCTTGTCTTTCTCATGAGTCAAGCTTTCTTCATTTGGGTACTTACTATTGTCGATATAAGTACTCATCTTTTGATATTACTATCTTTGGTGTATGATTTAGAACTCATTTTGTCATAAGCACTCATTGGATTCTTTACAATGTTTTTTTCATTTGAATCGTCCATCATTCTTAGCCCAAGAATCTTCATGATAGGCCTAAATTTCAAATTCCTCATCATTTCAATAAATAATTGGCATTGACCTATAATATTTAATTCTTCAAAGAATAATCTCCACATATGATTAACTTTTCTTTGAAAAGTACGCTTGTTAATCTTGTCAGGCATTGATTTCAAAATGTTAGTATCAATACCAATCAAATATTTTGGTCTTCTAAAATGAATTCTAGAAGGTGTTATAATCTCTTCCATTCCTTCAACATTTTGAACATCAACATAAGGTTGAGTGTTTTATGTACCTTAAACCGAAGATGATGTGCTTTGGCAATAAGATGCAAAAGATGGAATATCACCTATTTGATATGTTGATGTTGTGTCTTCAACATGACATGATGGAGTGTGTACATCGTCGGATCTACAAATAAGTGTCTCTTCAACATGAGAGGATGATATGACTCCAACATTGGAAGATGGTGTAGCTTCACAATTCAATTGTCTTCTTGAGTGTAATAGTCTCATTCATTCTCTTTGTTTTTCAAATTCTTCCTCTTTGTTTCTTTGTATCGATGGTTCTTGTTTCTTTTCAAAAGTCAATTCTTCATTATTTCTTTGCAATTTTTTTTTGTTAATTTAGTAGTTTCATTTTATCTCTTTTAATTTCCAAATCTACCCCCCTCTCTTCCTTTGTTTGAGTTTTTGGTTTCTTCCTTGGCATGATTATGATTTCTATATGTAAAGTTATTCAAACATCTGAACTACTTACAATTTGTAAATTACAAATCATTCAAATACATATAAAAATTACAATTATTTCAATGAATATACAATATATATCAAAAAACTTGCCAAATTTCTAACCATTTCCAAATAACAATTCATTCAAACACACAAATTTCAATGAATTCACTATATATTAAACAACATGTCAAATTATAATCAAATTTGTCTCTATATATCGACAAACAATATTTAAAAAGAACTGCACTAACCTTTTCTATAGAAAGAATATTCAAAAAGCCTTCAAATAGCGTATCCAATGATTGAATTTGGTTTTTGCTGCTAGCTTAAAAAAGTCTTCAAATAGTATTTTCTAACTTCCAATAGCTTGAAACCCATGTTTTATGTCAAAACAACAGAATGCACAATAGACAAAAAGCAGAATATGGATCAGCAGAGACCCAAACTTGCTTTATGACCATTTTTTGGTGATTTCATATAGTGTGTATGCACAATAATGCATACACACTATAAAGCACATATGCACTATAGTGTGTATGCACTATAAAGCACATATGCACTATAGTGTGTACACACTATGTGAAAATAAGTCTCTCCCTAGCCCACCATCCCCCATCCCCTACTCTCTCTCTCCCTACTCTCTCTCTCTCTACTCTCCCATCCCCTACTCTTTCTCACTCTCTCTCCTCTCCCATCCCTTACTCTCTCTCTCACTCTCCCTCTCCCATTGCCTACTCTCTCTCACTCTCTCTCCCATCCCCTACTCTCTCACTCTCTCTCCTCTCCCATCCCCTACTCTCTCTCGCTCTCTCTCTTCTCTCATCCCCTACTCTCTCTCTAGCTCTTCCTCTCCCGCCACCTACTCTCTCTCTACCATCCCCTACTCTCTCTCTCTCCCCTCTCCCATCCCCTACTCTCTCTCTCATCTACCATCCCCTACTCTCTCTTGTCTCCCATCCCCTACTCTTTCTTGCTCTCTCTCCTCTCCCATCCCCTACTCTCTCTCTTGCTCTCCCTCTCCCACCACCTACTCTCTCTCTCTCCCATCCCCTACTCTCTCTCACTCTCTCTCTCCTCTCCCATCCCCTACTCTCTCTCTCTCTCACTCTCTCTCCTCTCCCATCCCCTACTCTCTCTCGCTCTCCCTCTCCTACTCCCTCTCCCACCACCTACTCTCTCTCATCCCCTACTCTCTCTCTCAGGCTACTCTCTCTCTCCCCCCTCTCCCATCCCCTACTCTCTCTCACTCACACACTCTCATCCTCCTCTCTCTCTCGCTCTCCCTCTCCCACTGCCTACTCTCTCTCTCTCTCATCCCTTACTCTCTCTCTCTCTCTCTCTCTCATCCCATTCTCTCTCTCTCTACCACCCCCTCCTCTCTCTCTCTCACTCTCACACTCTCTCCCATCCCCTACTCATTCTCTTAGACACACTCCCATCCCCCCTCTCTCTCCCTCTCCCACCACCTACTCTCTCTCTCCCATCTGCTACTCTCTCTCTCCCCTCTCCCATCCCCTACTCTCTCTCTTTCATACACACACACACACTCCTATCCCCCACTCTCTCTCTCTCCTCTCTCATCCCCTACTCTCTCTCTTTCATACACACACACACACACTCTCTCATCCCCCACTCTCTCTCTCCTCTCTCATCCCCTACTCTCTAGATCTCTCACACACACTCCCATCCCCCCTCTCTCTCCCTCTCCCACCACCTACTATCTCTCTCTCTACCTCTCTACTCTCTCTCTCACATCCCCTACTCTCACTCTCTCTCTCCCATCCCCTACTCTCTCTCACACTCTCTCCCATCCCCTCCTCTCACTCTCTCTCTCCCATCTCGTACTCTCTCTCTACCATCCCTACTCTTTCTCACACTCTCACACTCCCTCCCATCCCCTACTCTCTCTCTTACACACATTCCTATCCCCCATCCCTCTCTCCCTCTCCCACTCCCTCTCCCACTGCCTATTCTCTCTCTCCCATCCCCTACTCTCTCTCTCTCTCAGGCTACACTCTCTCTCTCTCCCCTCTCCCCCTACTCTATCTCTTTCACACACCCACACACTCCCATCCCCCCTCTCTCTCTCCTCCACCATCCCCTACTCTCTAGATCTCTCACACACACTCACATCCCCCCTCTCTCTCTTCCTTTCCCACTCCCTCTCCCACTGCCTATTGTCTCTCTCTCTCACTCTCTCCCTCTCTACTCTCTCTCCCATCCCCTACTCTCATTCTCACTCTCCCATCCCCTACTCTCTCTATCACCCCTACTCTCTCTCATACTCTCACACTCTCTCCCATCCCCTACTCTCTCTCTTACACACACTCCCATCCCCCTCTCTCTCCCTCTCACTCCCTCTCCCACCACCTACTCTCTCTCCCCTCTCTCATCCCCTACTCTCTCTCTCTCACTCTCTCTCTCACTCTCACTCTCTCCCTCTCTACTCTTTCTCTCTACCACCCCCTACTCTCTCTCACATTCTCACACTCTCTCCCATCCCATACTCTCTCTCTCTCTCTCTTACATACATTCCCACCCCCCCTCTCTCTCCCTTTCCCACTCCTCCCACCACCTACTCTCTCTCTCTAGTCCCCTACTCTCTCTCTCAAGCTACTCTCTCTCTCTCTCCCCTCTCCCATCCCCTACTCTCTCTCTTTCACACACACACACTCTCCCATCCCCCCTCTCTCTCCTCTTCCATACCCTCCCTCTCTGCTCTCCCATCCCCTACTCTCTCTCTCTCAATCATACACTCTCATCCTCCTCTCTCTCTCACTCTCCCTCTCCCATCGCCTACTCTCTCTCTGTCCCATCCCCTACTCTCACTCTCAATCTCTCCCATCTCCTACTCTCTCTACCACCCCTACTCTCTCTCACTCTCAGACTCTCTCCCATCTCCTATTCTCACTCTCTCTCTCCCATATCGTACTCTCTCTCTCTACCACCCCCTACTCTCTCTACCATCTCGTACTCTCTCTCTTACACACACTCTCATCCCCCCCTCTCTCTCTCTCTCCCTCTCCCACTCCCTCTTCCACCACCTACTCTCTCTCTCACACTCTCTCTCCCATCGCCTACTCTCTCTCTCTCTCCCCTCTCCCATCCCCTACTCTCTCTCTTTCATAGAGACACAATCCCATCCCCCCCTCTCTCTCCCTCTCCCAATCCCTCTCCCACCACCTACTCTCTCTCTCTCTCTCTCTCTCTCTCTCTCTCCCTCTCTACTCTCTCTCTCCCATCCCCTACTCTCTCTGCCACCACTATTCTCTCTCACACTCTCTCTCTCTCTCTCTCATGCCCTACTCTCTCTCTTACACACACTCCCATCCCCCCTCTCCCTCTCCTACTCCCTCTCCCTCTCCCACCACCTACTCTCTCTAGCTACTCTCTCTCTCTTGCAGGCTACTCTGTCTCTCTCTCCCCTCTCCCATCTCCTACTCTCTCTCTTTCACACACACACACACTCCCATCACCCCTCTTCTCTCTCTCCCCTCTCCCATCCCCTACTCTCTCTCTCTCTCTCTCACTCCCATCCTCCTCTCTCTCTCTCTCTCACTCTCCCTCTCCCACTCCATCTCCCACCATCTACTCTCTATCTCTCTCATCCCCTACTCTCAATCTATCTCTCCCATCCCATACTCTCTCTTTGCCACCCCTACTCTCTCTCTCACACTTCCTCTCTCTCCCATCCCCTACTCTCTCTCCCCTCTCCCATCCCCTACTTTCTCTCTTTGCCACCCCTAATCTCTCTCACACACTCTCCCATGCCCTACTCTCTCTCACACACACACTCCCATCCTCCTCTCTCTCTCTCTCCCTCTCTTGCTCCCTCTCCCACTACCTACTCTCTTTTCCATCCCCTACTCTCAATCTCTCTCTCCCATCCTGTACTCTCTCTCTTCCACCCCTACTCTCTTTCTCACTTCCTCTCTCTCCCTTCCCCTACTCTCAATCTCTCTCTCATCTCGTACTCTCTCTCTACCACCCCTACTCTCTCACGCTACCTCTCTCTCCCATCCCCTACTCTCTCTCTCTCACTTCCTCTCTCTCCCCTCTCTCTCTCTCTCTCTCACACACACACACACACACCCATCCCCCCTCTCCTCTCTCTCTCCCTCTCACTTTGCCTCTCTCCTTCCCTCTCTATGCACTATTTAGGTCTCAATAGGGTGTGCCTCTATGCACTATTTAGGTCTCAACAGTGTGTGCACACTAAAGTGCTCAGGCACTATTAAGACTTAAATTTAAAAAGCTTTTAATAGCGCGTGTGCACTATAGTGTGCATGTGTTATTCAAAACTTTGCATTCTACCAAGCTTAAGGTTTGGTTTTTCCTTGGGGATCCAACCCAAAGGTTTGGAGTTTGTAAACTGATCTAAGAGGTGTTTTGTTGCAAACATAAAAAAAATGATTGATTTTTCTTGTGTGCTCTCCTTCAAGTTTTCTCATGGTTGAGCATCAATAAAATCAAGTTACATGACAATGTAGGTCTCTATGTTAGCTATATAACCATATAATTTATTTTTTATTTGAACTATTTCAAGCCTTTCATCTATAATTTTTTTTGAATGTATGTCATTTTTTGTCAAAAATCAACATGTACTAATTGGACTTAAGATTTTAGCTCATTCATCAAATTTTGCAACAACTTAATTTTTTAGAAACTAAACTCCATTCTACATACTTTGAAAAAAAGAAGTTTTGATTTTAGATTAGTTTTCAATGATTTCTAGGGGAGCACACAGATATTTCACATTTTTGGGATGTGTCTAATTAAAAAATTCATTAAAAAAATACACATTATAAAATTACCCAAAAAATCTGGGATAAACTACATAGCGTTAGGTAACTTTTGACCAAAGTGATTAAAGAATTTCAAAAAAAAACTTAAAATTTTAGAGGGGACACACTTTGTATTGTGTTATGTTTTTTTGGAATAAACAGTACCACTTTCTATGGCCCCCTTTTTTGAGGACCTAAAACTAAACCATTTTGAAAAAAAATAGTAGTTTAGAAACTAGATTTAAAGGACTACTACTTTTATTTTTGTCATATATTAAAATATTGAGCATAACTATCTTCAAATTTTTGTTGAAGTTCAAAAATTGTCAATTTCAGAAAAAAGGTGTCCACTTATACCCCTTTTTGGCACCACAACTTGGTGCACTTACCCTACATCAATATACAATACAATATCTCATAGGATCTCAAAACACATGATACATAGATATATCAAATGAATGGAAGTCTTTAAGATAAGAGGAAGAATGATAATAGTACCACTGTATCAACGAGCATCCAACATCTATCAATCCTAGAGGGACCTAAATGGTAAGAAGACACTACCTCATGATGTCACCTAATCAAGCTCCCACTCCCACTATGCAAAACAAATAATATACGATCCACACACAGATAATCAAATCACAAAATAAT
This sequence comes from Cupressus sempervirens, assembly GCA_028749045.1. Classification (NCBI taxonomy): domain Eukaryota; kingdom Viridiplantae; phylum Streptophyta; class Pinopsida; order Cupressales; family Cupressaceae; genus Cupressus; species Cupressus sempervirens. The sequence goes on along the minus strand of CM053784.1, from coordinate 4,458,878 downwards.
CCTAGGCAAGGAATCCTAATAGCCAAAAACTACCTCAAGGGTAACACAAACTACTCAAGAAGAAGAGATAATCAAAATTGAAAGAACACTAATTCCAATACTAACATCTCATACCAAGTCAACATACAAATACCAAGACAAAAAATATACAATCACCTCAAAATCGATGTCAAGTGTCACAAGCACAATGACCAACAAATAACAACTATCATCAATAAAAGTAAGCTACTAATCACTATCTCCAACAACAAAAAACACCACCAATGAATAGTTGATCATTCATTGGTAAAAGTCAACTATCCACAATAAATGACATCCAATCAATTAGTAACAATTCATCAAAAGTAATATCCAACAAGTACACCACTAAAGAAAAATATTTTAAAAATAATGAAGGAGACTCAGGCTACATACTATGGAGTGTCATCACATCAGCCAACTCTAAAGTTACCCTGGTAGTCTCTCAAGACCCCGACCCCCTAGTGACTCTATGCGAAACCAGAATACCCTCTCATGATGATGAGGAAACTAGTTATACCTCTCAAGGTATCATCTCCATCTCATCCTTAGTCTATACAAGCACTCAAGTCATGGATGAGGAAAAATCTCTAACTTATCTTTTTAATGTATCTCAAGAAAAAGGGCTAGGCAAAATATTTTAAATACTATGTTATCACTTGTTATACAACTTACAATGAGTTACCCTGGTAGCCACTTTGGGCCTCGACCCCTATTGCAAGTCATTCCCATAGACATGCACCTAGACTACCTTCCCAAAAATAAAAAATCATAATAGTGTCCCATACCACAAGAATAATATTGATCGAATTTGGTTCCTTAATAGGCAACCCAAAAAATAATATTGGTTCTCGAAATCCAAATTTTCATAAATGTTCAATAGAATAAAGCTCATAAAACATAAACTTCAATTCAAATCATAAAGTTCATCATGACATCCAATCAAATAATCATAAAAGAAATCTCAAAAATGCCTCTAGTACACATTCTAACTTGGCCAACTAAACAACTCACAAAGAAAAACTATCAAGAAAATAAACATCACAAGACTATAAATAGAATGTTAGAAAACATAGTTTTCAGCCACATGATTTAATTCCACCAATTTCTCTTGTTTAGTTTGGGTTATAAAGATGTATTTAGAAATAAAGTAAAAATATACATGTTAATATAAATTGTTATGGTAATATACTCATTTAAAACAGTAAGTATTTAAATATCGGATCTCTTTGTGCATATAAAATATCATGTAATATTAACATGTTATTAATTTAAATTATCTTAAATCATAAATGATTTAATTAATAACATAAATATATATTATTAGATTAATATTTTTATTTTATTTTTATTGATAAACGGTCGAAGCCTAGATTAATTATTATTATATGTTATTATTTATTGAAATTAATTATTATTATATGTTAAGAAAAGGATTTGAATTCAAGATCGCAAGTTACTGTTGCGTTGTAGGCTTTTGCCTATTATTAGATTAAATATTAATATTAGTTTCATTTCAAAAATATTAATTTGACTTCTATTTAAGACCAATAGTAATATTTACTTTTCCTCCAATTCATAATGCAACTAGAGATAAAATTATAAATTTAATTTAATTATTTATAATTTATCTCATTAAGTCAAATAGTTATTAACTAAATGATTACAAAGTGAACTCTACCACAACTTCTCTTAAAATATAATAAAATTCTAAATATTTATTTATTAACTACCCTCTTACATTAATAATTATAAAATTATTTATATGCAACCAAGAGTTTAATTAAATTTAAATAATCACTAATACTAACATTCACTTTATAACTAAATGGATAATATTTAGTTCATTTAGAAATTAATAAATTATTATTATTATTATTATTAAATAAATAAATCTGAAAATTATATTATATTTTTATAAAATAAAAATAAAACAATTAGTATTATCACATGTCTTTGATCTCTCAAATCATACAATCATACTATACTTAGTTTTCTATTTTTAGCAAATTTGTTTGCACATGCATGTAGCCATATTATACTAAGCTTTCTATTTTTAGCATATTTGTTTTCATGTGCATATAACCATACTATACTTAGTTTTATATTTTTAGCTTATTTATTTTCACATGCATGTAACCACACTATACTTAGCTTTCTATTTTTAGCATATTTGTTTTCACATGCATGTAATCTTATTATACTGAGCTTTCTATTTTTAGCATATTTGTTTTCTCATGCATGCATAAGTTTAGTTACAACACCCTTTCCTCTCAATTAATCTTTTTTCTTTTTTCAATAAATTTTGAAATTAAATTATTTTAGATATAAGAATAATATTTATCTATATATTTAGAAAAATTATAATAATCTCATGGTTCTAATGAAAAATTTTAAGTTGAAACCCTAACTATTCAATTTGTTGTTTTCTTCCAATTTTCAATAATCAAATTTTCGTGATATTAGAAAGGGGTTTATAAGAATATAGTCACAATAATTTTTTACAATTTTTCTATAATTTTCCTCAATCAAGTTTTTTCGATTAATAAGTTTTCCTTTTTCAAGATCTACAACATAATTCTTTATTCAACAATCAATATAGTAAATTAATAAGCAATATGCAAACACTCAAAAAGACATGAAGTAGATAGATCTTTTAATAAAATTCTACCTGGTGAATTTTCAAACCATAGCTAAAATCTGAGACAATCTGTTAATGCATGCAAATCCAACCCCTTTAAAACTTTCAACAATTCTTTTGATCCAATTCTGAATTTTTGCTTTCAAAATCTCAAAACCACAACTAAAATCTGATACAATCTACGAATGCATGCAAATCTAAACTCTCTAAAACTCTCAACAATTCTTTTGATCCAATTCTAAATTTTGCTCTCCAAAACCTATGTAATTGCAAAATGAGTTTTAGATCTTTAATAAAGAATTCTCCTAAATTGGGGCTTTGATTGTGCAATCACGAGAGGGAACTCACTGATCAATTACTATTTATTACTTAATTACCTTTTACCTTTTCATGCACAACTCTTTTAGATATTTAATTACAAAATATCTAAATTTAAATAATTAGCTTTCTCACTTTAATTAATTTTCAAAGCATTTTTAATAATATATTTATAAAATAAATTAATAACATTATTTACATTTATTATTAAAATAAAAATCCTATCATTAAATTAAATAAATATAACTACAACACAATTAGAACTATAACTTTATCTTTAAATTGTATTCTTTTGCATTTTATTTTCCTCTAGTTCATTAATTAGTGCAAGCACTAATTAAAGCATAGTTTATTATTTAAATTAATAATCATAATCAAAGCTCATTGTTTAAATACAAGTCTAATTTAATTATTATTAAATAATTAATTATAATAAAGCAATATTAAATCTTTAATATATATTTTTTCTATTAGATATAAGAGTTTCAGAAAATACAAAGCAACCAAAGTACCACCACGAAAATCAACAAGGAGGCCAAGCCTCACAATGGAAGAACAATATCAGTTGTACAACACAACAAAAAGAGGAGAAGAAGGACTATCTAACTAAGAACATAATAGTAGTTGATCACCCAAGCAGTCCAAACTAAGGGACCCTCCATCCAAACGATACTTTTAAGTTCTTGAATCTGCATCAACCTGAATAAATCTTCTTTATTAGCATTCACTTTCTTACTAATTTCTCTGTTCAGCCTAATGCAAGCTTGCTCAAAAGCTTGCAGATCATCCAGGGTTCTACGCCATTGGTATCCATGCTTCAACTCATAGCAGAAAAAATTAGCATGCCCATCTTGAAGGAACCTTCTCATCTTGTCTTGCTCAATTAGCATAGTAGCCTACACCTGCAAAAAGATTTTAAAATAAGTAAGTTTTTGAAAAAAGCTCAGTAAGATCCCTCGACTTACCTTGGTACCTATCCTCGTTCCTACACTTCCAGATCTACCAGAGAATGTTAGACGACAATATATTCCAAAATAAATTGGTATCTTTAGGAAGACCATTGATATGACCAGTGATAATATCAAGAATATTAATATTAATAGGATAAACAATGCCAAACATTCTCCATATTTCTTTAGCAAAAGTACAATCTAAAAGAATATGTCTACCAGTTTCAAGAACTCTACATAAATTACAAATATCAGAATTAGATAAATCTCTCTTAATAGGCAGCTTGTCCAACATGATTAACCATCTGAAGCATCTAATTTTAGGCTCAATAGAATTCTTCCACAAGATATCAAAGTATTTTTTCCAAACATCAGCATCATAAGAAGAGTACCAAATAGCATTGACATGATCAATAATATTCGTATTACAATCAAGGATCCTATATATATTCTTGGCCTTAAGCAAATTTGTGACAACTCCACCAGGCCAGTTACATTTAAGATGCATGTGAGAATCAACCTGGCATATAGTGGGAAGACCATAACAACTTGCACAATCATGTTATAAGTTCTTTTATGGGAATTAGGGATATCATATTTATTTTTAAGCTCATCCCAAGGAGTGATATGATTCTGCTCAAAGAGGTCTATGAACTGTTTAATACCTTTCTTAGCCCACAGTCTAGCATAACACCCTTGGGTAATGGCCAAAGGTTTACCATTTAGGTGAAGATTCCACCAAATGGATCTTTCACCATGGGGTTGATTATTACAATGAAAATCCTAGTTAGTGATGAATTTCCTAACATGGTCCCAAGCCTTCCAAATAGATTTGAAAACCATGGAACCTTGGACCATGATAGGAAAACTACCAGTAATGACATCACAAAAGGGGAGATTAGTCCAAGATCTGGCTTTCTTAGGCACACCCCTCTTAATGTTGTTTCTAACCAACACTTTCCAAGGACAGTCACCCTCCATGGATTGAAAAATCCATTTGGCAGACAGGGCTATACCCTGAATTCTTAAATCCTTTAGCCCAAGTCCCCCAAGGGCCTTGTCATTGTGGCACCAAGCCCACTGAACAAAATGAATTTTATTATTACCCTTGCCATCAGAACAAAGAAATTGTGGGGTGGACTTCTAAATTTTAGCAATATGATAATTGTTAAAAAACCAAGCAGAAGAATAGTAAATGCTGTAAGAGGACAACATCTTTTGGCAAACCTGAATTCTGCCTGCCAGAGATAACACCCTATTATGCCATTTGTTAAGCTTCTTATCAATTTTTTCTTTAACCCATGACCACATGTCTTTGAGGGCAAGTTCCACCGAGAAAAAAATCTTTAATATTTTAATTCTCTTTTTGTCCAACTTCTTAAATTAAACTTTTAAATTAAATCTTTTAAACTGAAGTACATATTTAATTAATTTATAATTAGTTAAATATCATCATATTATAATTTCCCTTTAACCAATTTTCTAAATTTAGACTTCTAAATTAAGACTTTTAAATTAAAACACATATTTAATTAGTTTTTTAATTAATTAAATATTCACATGCTTTAATATTTTCCTTTTAATCAAATAATATTTAATTATATGATTAGCCCAAATATTATAATTAAATCATTTACCAAATAAATCACATAGCAAAATTCACATAAAAGCAACATTACCAAAATAGACCGGAACCCAAAATCGAACAACACAAATAAAGATAAATTCACAAATTTTTAAAAGGGTGGAAAGTCAGTTATGAGTCCTCCTTGCGAGACAAGTATTTAAGTTATAGTTGGGATTGGACCTGAATATTATCTCCTCATTCTTATCATTGAGTTATTGTGATAGGACACGCTCATCTTAGCAATTTAGAGAAGTCAATGCCCAGTACCTACATTCTACATAAAAGATGAGCATGTACATGTATATAAATATATCTAAACTAAACAAGCAATGATAGGGAGTGGTACATCATGTAGATCCCAACTAGTAGGTGATTACAACTCCCTCCCTTAACCACATCAAACACGACAAACAAAAAGATAAAATAGGCAACCACTAAGGTGTTTTTTAGTGGTGAATATTCATAATTTTTCAAATTTTAGAATTTTTTTGGTAGTAATTTGACTAATAATTTAAGATTTAATGCAACCTAAATTATCACATTATTATTAAATTTAGTTCTAAAATATTTTAAATCGTCCAATAATTTATTTTATTAAAAAATTTAAACTAAAAGATTCGCCACAATATTCGATACATGATTAGATTTGATTCATGTAAATATTATATATTATCGAAGAAATTAAAAGTAATCACCAATAATTATTAGTTACTTTAGGGATATATTACCAATATTTAGTTTTCACTATTGATTTAAAATATAATATAATTATCCTCATAATTTCCATGAGATAAAAACATGTTAAATTTTGATTTGTAATATTCCATGACAATTAGCGAACTTATTATTATTGAGATTCGCCAATATTTTCTACTAAAAAATTATGATTCCAAAATAATTGCCAATGTAAATAATATTTAAAATAGAAAAATTTAGAGATTCATCGATAAAAATAATTTAGTTTTTCAAAATAATGAAAGATTCACCAATAATTTATATTTTTTTCTAAATGGGGGTTTCTTAAAGTTTACCCTAACACACACCATACACATGCAAGTATGGGGTAAGTACCATAATAATTATAAGTCAAACATCAAGTGCTCAGATAAAATAATGCATCGTTACGAATATGAAATAATCATCATTAAAGCATTATCTGACATAGTTATGAAAGAAATCACATTTATTAACTATGAATCATTAAAGCATCATTAATGCACCATTAACCATAATCATGAAACAACACATGAAATATAGTCAACTAAGTAATCATCATTGATATATCTCTAGTCCAAGTTATGAAATAATATCCTTGAAACTCACACACTCATTAAATACGCATCAAAGAGTTTAATAAATATAACAGAAAAATAAACCATGAGTGGACACTACACTTATATAATGTGTATAAACAAGTCTTTGATCACACAATATACATCGATTGTACCAATATTTGAAATTTGTAACTTCATTGACCAAAAGATTTAAAATTCTAAAAGAAGTCATTTCATTACAAAATTATATTAATATGTTAAAAAGTGTTCAACAAATATTTTGAAAGAATTTTAAAAATATGAAAAGAATGTTGGACAATCCCTGCCATTTACCTTTTTGGCCATTTTAATTGTTGAAATAGTCATTTCACATAAATAAATAACTAAGAGCTATTTAAATAATAACAAAAATCAAAGAACATAAACATGCATGTAACCAAACGGTCTCAATTTTGTTAGAACTGTTTGACCAAAAAAACACCCAAAAAATGAGGCGGCAAATAAATATCAATGCATACAAGCCAAGTCTGGAAATTATAAATCTACAGGGTTCCAGTATGAAAATGCTCAGATTGCGGTGTGAGAGAACTGGTGAAGGAGAACTCCCCAGTGTAATCGCAAAATGAAGCCCCACTTTCTCCATCGCTGTAATCCATGGATCCAGTTTCCTCAGCCCTCTTGCAGATTTGCTCAATCTTTCTGAGCACAACTTCGATCTCAGGGCGCTTCTCAGGGTTCGAATCGGTACACCACATTGCAATCTGAAGAATCTGCAACATTTCTCCTTCGGCCGATTTGGCCAGTGAAATCTCCCTGTCGAACACCTCGCCCGTCCATTCCTCTCTGATGATTGAATTCACATAGCGGGGAAGATCGATGGCTTCGGGGCTTCCGGCTTTGCCGGGGGGAGGAGAATGAGCGGAGGGTTTGCCTGTGAGGAGCTCCAGAAGGAGTACGCCGAAGCTCCACACGTCTGCCTTGGGCGATGGTGTAAATGATGTGGTTTTAAGGCTCTCAGGGGCTTGGTAGGCCACCATTTTGTGGACTGTGGGAGAGCTGATGAGCGGTTGGAAGGCGTAATCGGTCAGTCGCGGCTCGTTGTCTGCGTCCATGAGAATGTTGGAGGATTTCAGGTGCCCGTGCGCGATTGGGATCCCCTTTGCGCTGCATTCTTTTTCTAAGTAGGTCAATCCTCTTCCCACTCCTACCATTATTTTCAGCCGCGCTTTCCAGTCTAGCGGCTTTCTGCTGTCTCCTGGAACTTTGTTGGATCCCCTGTTTCCTGTTGTGGACAAGAAAATGAATTAGTCTATAGAAAATGTTAAATTTATAGGATGAATCTTTTGGAATTTATGATATCAATGCGTAAGCGAGTTTTGAATTTGTAACTATCTGTGAATTCGATTGTGCAGCAAGCTTTTTATCGGCAATGGAAATCCTAAATTCTTAACCCTGACTTTTTGTATTTTCTGAAGTCTAATATCATCTATCTTCATTCATGAATGGTAAGTACGATCCAAAATATTAGTTGATAATAATATATTTCAAATTCAAAAAATCTATGCACTTAATTACATTAATAATATCGTTAAAACGTAAAATAGAAAGGGTTATGATCAGACAGCGCTAAAGGATAGCAAGTTTCTAAACTCTCTCTCAAGTCTAACCTCGTCCTGATTCATGAATGATAGAATATGATCGATTTTTTAAGCGATAAAAAATTGAACGCAATCAAATTTTAAAATCGATGCACAATAATAAAATGGTAATATCATTAGAACATAAAATAGAAAGGATTATGAACAGACAACAAAAGGAAACCAAGTTTTCTAGACCATAAACTCTCTTTACCGAAACCCTAATTCAAATCCTATTGTTTCTGTTTTGCCTAATTCAACCTTATTCTGATTGATGGATGGTAAGAATGTGACCGAAATATTAGGTGATAAAATCATATAAATGTTAATCTCATGGAAGCATATAATGTTTAAGCTTAATAAGCAGGCTGTGCAAAAGGGGAAACAAGGTCCCCGAACCCTTTACAACTCTAAATCCTATTTTTTTTCATTTACTCTATCTTATTCTGGTGTTGTATCCTAAAATATAACCCAAACATCATGACAAAAATATGTACTATCGATTTTAAAAATAAACGATTGATAAAATGTTGACGTGATTGAAGCATTTATCGAAAGAATCATGTACTGACCGTGCAAAAGAGAAAGCAGGGTTCCATTGGGAACGAAGTCATATAGGAGCAGTTTCTCTTCCTTTCCAAAATAGCCTTTCAAAGGCAGAATGTTCTGGTGTCTGAGCTTTCCCAAAAACATCATATAATCATCAAACTGTTTTTCCCCCAACTTACAAAACTCTCTTAATCGCTTAACCACAATTACAGAACCATTTTCCATAATTGCCCTGTACACAGTCCCGAAGTTCCCCTTTGTCATTAGTTCTGCAGAAGCCCGGAGCAATTCATCCAGTCCAAAGTTGGACCCATCAAAGAATATGAGCTTGTTAACATCATTGCTTTCATAGAAGGTATTACTACTTTTAATGCTCTCTTTATAAAACGACGCCTCTGTTATGCTGCTTGAATCTGCTACCTCATTATCCCACACGTTTTCATTGGGGAAAACTTTCATGCTACTAGAAGAATTTCTGCCGTTGTTAGCATTATTGAAACCTTTTTCCTTGTTCATATTTCTCTTTTTATAGAAGTACACAAATATGAGACTCAGAATCAGCAACCCTGCAATGTCTGCAACTACAATCACCACAATCAACCAGGGCTTCATCTTACTCTCACTTTTACAAGGCTTACCCACCGCATTTCCGCACAGATCAGGATTACCTAAGAAGGATTCATTACGGAACTTCTGCAGGAAGAAAGGAAAGGAATTATTATATTGATTTATTCTGTAAAACAGCAGTTTTGTGAATATTGCAATTTTACTAATGAGTAACAAGAATATTCATATTTTGTTTTCATTTTCATATTATTCCTTTTCTAATTTGTGCTGCAAATCTACTCTTTTCGTTTTCATATTATTCCTCATCTAATTTGTGCTGCAAAGCTATTTACTTCTACTCCTATGATCACTTTTCCTCAACACGCTTGGTTTTGGATAGGATTCCGAGTATACTGTTGATCTTGTTTTAGTTCTGATCTAGTAAGAACACGCACTACTGAACACACACTTTTTGCTCTTTTTTCAAGGTAATAGCCATTATATCAAAAAAGAAGATCACTCGTATTTTAACAAGATCAAAATATATGAACCCATATATCACTTCTCAACATGCTTCGATTTGGATAGGATTCCAAAATGTATGCATGGGTCATACATATGAAGCTGCAAATCTATATATTTCTATGATCACTTTTCCTCAACACGCTTGGATTTGAATAGGATAAAAACGTATGCATGGATCATGTGTATGAACTGTTTGATCATATTTTGCTCTGATCTAGTAAGAAAAGGCATTACTGGCCACACTTTTTTACTCTGGTTCAAAGGGAATAACCATTACATCAACAAGGAAGATCACTCCTATTGTAACAAGATCAAAATATATTGACTCATCTATCACTTCTCAACATGTTGGGATTTGGATAGTATTCCAAAGTGTATGCATGGGCCATACATATGAACTTGTTAACTATATTTTTGTTCTGCCTTGGTAAGAACAGGCATTAATGAAAACGCTTTTTTGGTTCCTCTGGTTTAAAGGGGATAGCTATTACATCAACAAGGGATATCACTCCTATTATAACAAGTCTAAAACATGTTGACCCCTATATTTTAACAAACAAAGAAGAAGATGAAGAGTATGCTTAAAGAGATGGGTCATTACTATCACTGGATAAAAGCTAGGGAAGGTTCTATATTACTTTATTAGCCATGGACTCTTCACTAATTGAACTCCCGAACCTGTGAACTACTGGTAAAACAGAACTAAACTGCAGAGAAAAGTACCTGAGAGAGGGATTTCGGTATCTTTCCCGTGAGATTGTTGAAAGACACGTTGAATACTGTCAAACTAGCCTGCTTAAGGTCAGGGATCCGCCCATGCAAATTGTTGTGCTGCAAGCTTAGCTCCGCAAGATAGGTGGGACGCGTAAGAGAGGAAGGTATAGAACCACTGATATTACTATTATTGAGTTGCAGGAATCTCAAGGCGGACATGTTCTGAAACATGTCCCCAATGGGGCCAGAGAAATTATTCCCATCTAAAAACACTCTCTTCAATTTGTCAAGCTTTGACAGATGAGGGAACTTTCCTGATAATTTACAGTTTCTCAAACTCAAAACCTTCAATTCTGAAAGCTCCGCTAAAGCTTCATCATCAATTGTTCCTCCAAGATTCACATCGTTAATGACCAGAGTTTCCACCGTGTCTGTACCATTCGAACATTTTATGTTAGGCCATTTTTTGGTACGATTAATGCAGGGATTCTCGGTAAAATTCCATCCTAGCACGTCTTTGTTTTGGAATGAATCCATCAATTTCTTCAGGGCATCTCCATCATCTCCATAGCCGAAATTTAACAGATTTAACAACACTAAGTTCATAAGAAGAAGAATCAAAATGGGTTTTCCCATTTTGATCTGATGATCACAGAAACAATCAGCAGACTTCTGATTTCAATGTATGTAGCATAGATTCTGCTAATCATATGCAAAGAAGGACAGACTAGATTCAGATATACCACTTTGTTCGTTATAAGCTGGGCGATTACACGAGCAAGAACAGGAGGAGCCGGCTATTGCGAGGAAATTCGAAAAAGAAAATGACAAATCTGCAGGCAATATCGATTGTTATTCCATCGAGGGAAAAGCATTTCACAGCTCAGACGAATTGTATATGATTTGGAAAATGTTCTCCCGCGATTTGCCGGCTTTGACAATTGTTATTGTGTCGTACATCATGTAAGAATCGTCGAACCTTTTCGATATAAACAAGACGTATCTTAGGTGAACCGTGGATTAAATTTGATGGGTACGAGTAAGGATTTTGGGAGTTATTATTATTATTATTTATGAAGTGCTGACGGATAAAACATTCATTTAGAACCAGAACATTTAGTTTTTTAATTTTTAAAAATATATGAAGACAAAAGTTTTGGAAGTGTTTGAATCACTTTTGTGAATGGTTGAATGTATTTTAGATAAGCAAGAACTATTTTATAATGTTACTTTCAAATATATGTCAATTTTTTAATAATTTTTGTCAACACATTCATGTTAACATTCATGTTAATACTAGATATCTTTTTATCGTTGCAGTTATGCCTTTCAAGTAATTGATGTCACTCATTCATGTTAATACATTAGATATCTTTTTATCGTTGCAGTTAGGCTTTTCAAAATGATTACTATGAAGCTGAATTTTAATTAGCATATTTATATTTGGAAAAGTAAATAGAAGAGTTCAAGAGACGTCTTCAAAATTTTAATTTTCAAAATTGAAAATATAAATAAATTATTACTTTTATTTATTTACATTCTGTAAATGTTTTGCTTTAGATTTTATTCTACACTTCTATTCATTTAGGATTAAAGTTTTGTTACTAATTCAAAATCACGAGACTTTGCACATATCAAGGTTGTCTATCCATTCTCAAGCTTATAAATCAAGTTTTGCTTAAAGAAACTATTACTTCTATATTAGTTTACTATTATTTACGTTTTGGACATGTAAAATGAGAATGTGACAATTACATTATTTCTTAAATTTTGAATTTTCATTTATAAATATGCTATATCAAAATAAAACTTAAATTCTTTATCTCTTCAAAAATTTATAAAAACATCTTAATAATGAGTGTTCAACAATTTTAGTGGAGTTGGGAGTTTTTAATTTGACATCATTGAAAATGACATAAAAGATCATATAGATTAAAATATTTTAGGTTCATGAAGATGATTTGTTGTTTTCTATATAGTTTATGCCTAAAATAAATCTTTCAATTGTACTCTTTATGTGTACATTTCTTTCAAGATGACTTGTTGTTTATGTCAATATATTCATATCATTACATTAGATTTCTTGTTGTCATTGTTCTCTTAAAATGATTAGGAAGTTGAATTTTAATTAGTATATCTACATTACAAAAAGGATAGACAAAAGAAGCTAAGAGATATCTTTTTTTTTTTTAAAATTAAAATTAAAAAATATAAATATACTACTTTTTATATTAGTTAACTATTATTTACTTTTCGAACATTGAAAAGGAGAATGTGACAATTACATTATTTCTTAAACTTTGAACTCTCATTTATAAATATGCTATATTTAAATTAAATTTGAATTGTTTATTTCTTCTGTTTTTTAAAAACATCTTAATGATTGTCAACAATTTTTGTGGAATTGGAGTCTTAAATTTAACATAATCGTAAATGACATAAAAAATCTTGTAGATTTAGTTTTTTACCTTCATGAAGCTTATTTGTATTTTTTATATAATTATATGTCCAATATACATCTCTTAAATTTACTCTTTAATGTGTCAATTTCTTTTAATATGTTATAAATGAATATTTTCATCTAGAACACACACAAATGACAAAAAAAATACCAAAACAAAAAATTAAAATGAAATAATTTATGAACTTATCTTCATGCAAGTGTAATAAAAAATGGAATAATAGTAATAATGTAAGAAAGAAAATAAATAGAAATAAGTTTTTGAAAATTATCTAAAAATATTAATAAATTAATGGTCATGCATAGATAATGTGGTCATGAGAAAATAAAAAAATTTATCTCTAAGTTGTTACAACTTCTTTTGATGGAATGCTCTTGTGGACTAGATTCTTCAAAATACTATAAAATAGGAAGTCATTCCCACATTATAATGTGCAAAATAAGAGTTGTTGCTAATGTAATGTCCCCCTTTTGGGTTTGCCCTAATTTTTTTCCCAATAATTACAAATTTCATTAAAATAAGAATTGTAAGATGGTTACAAATATGACTTTACCACTTAAAATGCCTTTTAACAAGGTAAATCCCAATTTAGATACTTATTTTTATGTAATTTCCTTGTTTCGTCCTATGAGGTTTTGAGAATGGCTTCTTTTAATTTGATCTCAAAAGATTCCTTTCAATCTATAAATTGCATAAAACTCTTTAATTTGTAATCATCCTTTGTATTATTGAATTCTGAATTGATATTTAGTTTGATTTAATTACTTCACAACCCACTCTTCTAAACATAAATGATTATACCAAGGGATTGGTAGTTCAACCAATAACATTGATGTGAATATATGTCAACAAGAATTCTTCAATATAAAGTAAGAATATAAACATTGTAACATGATCTTCCTTATTCAATACAAACTCACAATTCTATCAAAAAGAAGTAGATCCTAGAGTCTACTGACTATGAATGCAAACTATCATATGATTATTGTATGTTCACTTATTCATAGTTGTTACAAGAATATAACCTTTGAACCTTGTTTGGTAATTTTGTTGTTCTATAAGAAAGTGATGTATATCCTTGTGTGAAAATGTACTATATGAGGCGATTACTCTATTTGTAAGTGACATATGTTAGCTTATCTAACTTAGAGATTGGTTGATGAACATATATTCTAGCTACCAATAAATGTAATATTACCTCTATTTTGATAATTGAATTTTACCTCTATTCTGATAATTGAATTTCTCACTAAATATGACCTTGTCTCTCGTAATGAGATTTCATTAAATTAGTTTGCAAGCTATGAAATTGCAAATACATAAATTCTATCGAATGTGAGTTGTTATATAAGAGGGTAGGATGGTTGATATTGTCTTGACCAAAATGTATTATTTGGATAGCATATCGTTAAAAAAATTAAGAAATGTTGATTGATTTATATTTCTATCTTTGATTATATAATATGATATCTGTATAGCGGTTACTAATTGTGTAAGTATTGCAAACTAGATATTATCAACTGATTGGATTCAATAAATGTTGGCGATGTCTAAATTTTTCTATAGATTGTTGTTTTTAAGCTAGGAAGGTGGAGTAAAGTTTCTTTAAAGCAATTCAAGTTGGATACTTAGCAATATCTTTCTTTCTTTCTTTAAGGAGATATATCTATGTTCGTGAGGTTGCATAAAATCAAAGAAAGGCTCTTTTCTTGCAAGCTATGTACAATAGCTAGGTTCTATATATATAATTGTTGAAGCAAAATTGTATTGTATTGTGAAGAATAAGTTTGTTGTTAGGTTGAATATAAGATCCAACATTTGCATGTTTTTCCTCACACTGGGGTTTCTTGGGTATATCACGCTATTGTCTTATTGTGATTGGCTTCTGTTATTTATTTTACTTCCACTATTATTTGTTGTTAATTAACTGAGAGTATTGATTGGTATAAATCAGACATAGTTTATAATCTGTGAGTTTATTGTGTAATTAATTTGTATCTATGTTATGAGAAATTGCAATGGTATTAGAGCTCTAATCTCTGAATACAAAAGCAAGATTTGTGACGCAGATAATAGAAAAAAAATAATAGTTTTTTTTCTTTGGGTACTTTTGTGGGTATGACAACTAGTGTTTGATATGAGGGCATGCTTGAGGGTGTCTTATTCCTTATAATGGAAGTTTCAAATTACATATGTTCTAAAGGATAACATGTTGTAGATTTATGCTAGTACAATAGTGATGCCACTGATAAGTGATCATGTTGCTTTGGATTTGTATGAAGTCAATGAGGCCAAGGTTCAAAAAATCATTCTTGATGGAGTAGGAGATCATTTAATTCCTCATCTATCAGGGAAAGACACCGCAAAGAAGATGTGGAATATACTCGCAAGACTTTATTAGAGTGATTATTAGAGTCGTAAGATGATAGTCAAGGACAAACTGCATATTGCCAAGATGTATGAGGGTTAGTGAGTAACATCTTACTTGTCCAGGTTGACTCAAGTCAAGGATAATTTAGTAATTGTTGGAGAGATGATTTCTAAAGATGAGTTAGTACAGATAGATTTGAATAGTTTTTTGAAAGATTGGGATGTGTTTGTCAAGTGTCTTGTTAGTTGAGATTGTCTACTTGATTGGGCAAGGCTTTGGGATTACTTTGACCAAGAAAAGATACATGAAGGTGCCCAATGTGGAGATCAAACAAAAAAAATTGAAGATGAAGAGAATTCTTCTCTTGTAACATAAGGAAAGCATAAGACAATGAAAGAGTCAAGTGAAGAGTCTACTTCCAAGAGAACAAAGAAGGAGTTGAGTAAAGTGAAATATTTTCATTTTCATAAGTTGGGTCACTATGTCGGTCATTGTCTGAGTAAGGCAAACAAAGGAAAACAAGAGAAACATGTTGCAACTACTATAGAGGTGGACAAGTTTGTAACACAATTTGAGATTGAGTTTTCACTCATTGTCTATCTCTCAATTTCAATTTCCAACAATATGTGGTATATTGACAGTGGAGAATCAAACTAAGAAGAAGAGTGTTCCTTTCAAACATTGAAAGGAAGAGATTTCCTTAAGAAGAGATTTCCTAAAGAAGAGATTTCTTGGATATATCAAGAGGAAGAGATTTCCTAGATATATTGAGAGGAAGAGATTTCCTTAAAATATTGAGAGGAAGTGATTTTGTAGATACATTTCAAGAGGAAAGAGATTTTCCAGGAGTATAATGTGATGAAGAAATTTCCAAGAAAAATTAGGAAAGAAGGGAAACAAATTTTCAGCAAGGGACTCTTGTAGATCAAAATTTCTATACCTTTTTTGGTGGATTTTTAATATTCTGTTGAAGACAATTTTTAACACAAGTTGAGAGAGTGTTTGGACAGAGAGAGGAGATTGTGAGATAAATTTAATTGTTGTGGCAATCTTGTAATCTATTGAACGAGTTCTTTCTCTTAAGAAGCTAAATAAAAGGTGTGGTTGTAGGTTTCCTTCATTAGAGATTGTGTGGAGAAGGTGCTTCTACATCCTCAAGGCTTAACTTATGTTGCACCTCTCTCAGGGATTTCTCTATAATTTCCTTATCTATTTGTAAGTAAGATGACCACCTGACATCTATCAATTGTTGGAACTCATTAGGAATAATAGAATGTAATTCTAGAGGTGTTCTTTTCTTTCTATAAAGATGTTGTAGAACTACATCTACAATATTTCTAGTCTTCCTCACCTCCAAAGGTGTACTTTCTCTTAACCACTATTTAACCATATATTTATGTTATAACTCTCACAATTTAATCTATTATAGATTCTTTACTTTCCATTCCTCTCTTCTTGAGTCCTACAACTTCCTTATTTGACTCTATTCTTTCAACTTCTTCCTTTTCATCTTGTCTTTTGTCATTTTTCCTCTTTCTTGAGATCTCTTTTTGTGGCTTGACTCCTCTTATTGATTTAGTCTTCACTTTCTTTTTCACCAATCTAGTCTTCTTGACCCTTATTCTTTTGTATGTAAATGAAATGTTTGTATATGTGTCTTCAATCACTATTGTTGTGGTTCCCGATGAACATGCTTCCTAACCAATAGTATTGTGTGCCTTGACTTGCTAACATCCTTCTAGTTTTTCCTCTCTATCACTAGTACCTTCAATTCTTTATGTAAACCCACAAGAATTTTATCACAGGTTCCAAACCTCTTTTCCTTTTTGTCTACCGGTTGAAACAACAATATATTTGCATGTTGAGTGACATAGTCCTCGTCAACCTCATAGTCCATCGAACATGGAAACTAATGGGTTCTTGGTACTACAACCTACAATATTCATAAATTTGTATCCACTAGGAAATGTCTGTCATTTAAAAAAATTTCTACAATGTGAAATGGAGTTCTTTCTTGTTTATGCATTTCAGGTTGAAATTCTCTAAAGTAAGTCCACATAACATTATTGAATTTCTCACCTTCCTCCCTTATGAAAACACCTATTTGAGTGATTATTGGTCTATCCTTAGACTATACAACCTTTCCTCTACCTAAAAAATAGTTTTGGATATAGAAGACTATGCATACCAATACAACTCCATGCTTCAATGATGGCTTATTGTCTCTCTTGATCCTTTTCATGTTCTCTAATAGTTGTGTTTTGATCATTCACGTAGATAATATACCACATCACTCTTCACAATTTGATAAGTAACGTAAATGATACCAGTAGGTATGTTGTTTGTCTGACTTGACTAGTAAACCTTGGAAGCTATTACCATTGAGGAAAAAAAAACTTCTTTATCTTCAATCTTCTCAATCGTCATGTCTCTTCCATAATATTTAGATTTGGTTTGGTCAGTAACCAAATTGGCTACAATTTTCCTTAGCATGCATTGTCCTTCTTGTGCTTGAAACCCTGTGACCCTATGAATAGTTATCTTTAATAACTTGTGTGGTTTATCCAACCACATGAATTGATCATAAACTCGACTCAACACAAATCTTATCAAATCCAGGAGAAACTCACTAGGAATGTCCATTGTGTATGATAAACCTTTGGTTTGAAAATGTTTGTGCTCCTCTTTCAGAACTCCATATGTACACAAGTCTTTGCATTTTATCTTGATTTCTCCAGCTCCCAACTCTTCAATATTACAAAGGATATATGCTTGAACATTTTCCAATTGCAATACTCTTGATAAGATAGTGGACCAAGCCCCAAACATGTCCTCTTTGATCCTCTTAACTAATTGGGGCTTGCATCTAGGTTAAGATTCCTCTCATTGCTGATTAAAGAAAATGTTTCGGCATGCTTTTCCATATTCCTCGACTAGAATGGTCTTCTAGCCGACAACCAAATTGAATCGGTAGCTTGTAATAAATCAATTAGGGCTCACAAAAACATGATAGCAATCTTTTACAAATCCTAGCTCCTTTTGCAATCAATCGCTTTGTAATGCTCTTTATTGCTCTTGTATGCTTAAATGAAAGTAAAGGTATAAAATGATTCTTGTTGCTTGTATTTATCATTGTGAAATAGATGTTGCATTCATCAACAATTTGAACAATACCTTTATCAACAATTAAAATAGTGTCTTATCACTAGTTAATAGATACTTATTTGTTGGTTCTTCACTATTGATTATGATTGATACCAACTAGATATATAAAACCTTTTCGAGCGATCAACACAAATTTATTTCCTTTTCTCAAAAATCTTCATAGTAATTATCATCGTGAATACTTACATTACAATATGCAAATTCATCATACCACTCTTGAATACTATGGGATTAATAACTGATTTTTCTTTATAGGCTCCTCCTAAGAAAATACTTGGGCCTAGTTTGAAGAAAAATCCTCTTCACTAGAGGATAAGGTTTGATTTTTGGATGATATGTCTTATTCCTCTTTCTCTTCTTTCTTTAACCAAGTATTGTTCATTTCACTTCTAATTTCATCAAGAACTACAGATTCTTTAGTTTTTCTTTTTTTGATTGGTTAGGTGATCAATTCATGTTTCTATAGTCTCTAGCAATGTGTTCCACTTTGTTGCAATGAAAACAAAGTACTATAAAATAATCTCTAGTATTATGTCTTTGTATCTAGAATTTGCAATTCTTAATTAAGTGTCCAAACTTACCACATACCAAGCAAGTAGGGTTGAACTATTGTTACCTTTTGCTAAAATTCATTCCTTGAACAAGTGATCTAGGGGTTTTCATCTTAGGTCTACATTCCTAAAATTTGTGCCCATACTTGGTACAAGTGTAACAATAACCATTGAGACTACTGTTGTTAGGTCTACCATTAGATCTAGATTTGTACTTATATACAACATGACCATTCTTATGGAAGTTCTCTAGATTTGTACTCATATACAACATGACCATTCTTATGGTAGTTATAACAATGACCTTCAAAGACATAAACTTAGTGTTAGAAAGTAAAGTCCACCAATATAATTGAGGAGTGGGGGGAGGGGGGTGAATTAGTTATGTACTTTAAATAAACTTTATCAACTTTGACAAAACTGAAATATAGGTAACCAAGAGATGCAATAGCCACAAGATAATAATCATGCAAAGTGACAAAAGATATGTTAACTAGGGAAACCTTTGATCAAAAGGAAGACTTCATTGGTAATGACACACACATGATAATGTACTAATATAAAAAGTTCCTTGTGAAAAGGTGTGACCTCAAAAGTCAAATGAATACATATGTGTGTCCCTTTTAGGATACTTTGAACCCCTATTAGGAGATTCCAACCTTGTTAGGAGATATTCGAACCCTATTAAGAGTTTATATGAAGACAATTGAACCCATTGTCCAAATTGCTTCAAAGTTATTTTCACCAAACAATTCAGGATAACCTATCTAATAAAATATGAATTGACTGAAACAATGACTTATCTTTCCAATACAATTCCTTTGAAGTTCACCTTTTATCTTCAACATCAAACTCTACTCCGACCTCAACAAATTTGTATCTAAAGCTTGCATAACATACATCAATAACCCATGACCACATATAATCTCACTGACCAACAATGATACTTACAACTAAGGAAAGATTTCCTTTATAACAAGTCCTAATAACTAATTGAGTCGACCTTGAGGATTTCCCAATGTACAAAGAATAATATAGGACCAAGATAAGATATTACAATTAGGTTTTACACATTACAAAACATATTACATCAATTACAAATATTGTCAACCTTCAAGGAAAAATCTGCACATTATCTTGCACAAGTCTTAATAGAATGAAAACTATATTTCTCCATCTCAAACATAGCTTTATCAACATGTCTCTAAAAAATATCCAAGCTCGCTAAAAAAGATTCAAACTCGCCAAAAAGATACAACACAAACAATAACAAGACAAACAATAACATATAGTTTCCTTCAAACTATTTTGCAACCAATCTTTAGTAAATCTTTTATAACTCATTATCAATGTCATAACTCTTTCCACGAACATAAACATAGAATCTATAAACATCCAAAAATACATAGTCAACCCTATTGAAAGTAGTTCAGCAACTAGAAACCTCGCCAAACAAAATTGTCTCAGCTAGTCTACAAGAACTATATATTGTTCTGCATTTTTCCACCATAAAATGTAGGTAACAATACAAAACATTTTTAACTTAGTTTCACATTTCTCTAAAATAGTTCATTATTTAATTGGCTAACATTGATCAATCAATTGACCCCAATTTGTATCATGAATCCTTTTATTGAAGGCTTTCATCAAGTTTTTTACGTTTTTCATTTCATTAAGCCTGTGCTTGATTTTTGAAACCTTTGACATCTTTTTTTATATTTTTCACATGTGTAGTTAGTTGCTTTTAGTCTTTTGGTTTTGTTCAATCACTTTCTTTCCATTTTCTCTTCAATTTGCTATATCTTAGGGCTTAATAAGACTTGGAAGTCAAAAGATATGATCATTTAAGTGCCCAAAAGGTTGACTCTCACAGAAGATTGCATATTTTCAAAATATCATGTTATATTTTAATGTTGACTTTATGTTATGTTTTTAAGTTACTTTATCACTTAAGTGACTATAGTGCACTTTATGTTATATTTTCATGTTGAGTTACTTTTAATTTTTTCACTTAAGTGACTCTATTAACTATATAATTTTAATTTATTTTTAAGTATTACTTTATATTATATTTTAAAACATCTGAGTTAAATATTACTTTTTGGAAAAAAAATTGCACATTATATATTAAATATATAGTGTAAATATTATACTCAAAATCAATTGTAAATGTGCTTAATTGGTCATTTAAGTTGTGCAAACTCAATTACACATTGTTTACATATTTACGTGCAAATATATTCCTAAAGTTTGATTTTGGCTTAGAAATGAATATGTGGACTTCCTAGAGTCCACTTTATATGAAAACTCCCCTTTGCATATATAATGACATCTGAAGAGCGTTATTTGCACTAAGAAAGCAATCTGTGGACTTAGGCAAAAAAAAAAGTAAGTTTTTAAAACATGCAATGAGCTTCCTAGAGTCTGATTTGCATGTAAATGGGCTTTTTAGCCCAAAATAAAACATGCAATTACATTTATAGAGTGGGATTTGCACTTCAATGGAAAAGAATGCTAAGGAAAGTCATTTCAAATATGTAATGGTCTTCCAAGAGTATGATTTACATTTAAAAAATCCCTCTACATGCGAAATATGTCACATGTAATAACACTTGGAGAGTACGATTTGCACTTCTAGCTATCATATGAATACATTTTAAACATGTAAATGAATCCATAGACCCCAATTGTGCATACTAGCCCATGCAAATGCATTTGAGGAACATTGTTTTGCATTCCCAAGCCAAAAATGACAAGTACATCCATTTTTAGGCAACAGTTTGCCAAAAATACCCCAAATTCAAATTTGTCTCCACGTTTTTGCATTAGAGGGCCTTGTTTTTGCATTTGGATCCATGTTTTAGCATTTGGGGAAGGCATTTTTGTAATATCAAGTAAAAAAAGACCAACATATATGTATTTTAGACCCACGTTTTAGATAAAAATGCCTAGAAAATCTAATTTTAGAACCATGTTTGGACATTTTTAGGACATCAATTTTGCATTTTGATGGATAAATATGCATCTTAGAAACCTATTTATGCATTCTTAAATAAAAACCAACCAATATATATGTATTTGTGAGCCAATTTTTTGCAAGAATTACCCATTTGTATGCATAAGTAGGGCACATTTTTGGCAAAAGCATCTAAAAATCTGCATTTCCAATTTATGTATTTGGTATTGGAGAAGGCATTTTGACTTTTTAATGCTCATTTCAACATCAAAGAATCACATTTTTTTCATATATATGTGAAAATGCCCCATGTCTTTGCATCAAGAAGGTACATTTTTAATTAAAATATCTCATGAACACATTCATGCAAAAATGTTTGCATATTGAAGATTATGTGAGTTTTATAATGCTTACAACATGCAAAAATGACCAAGTGTTTGAGCATATGGATTTGCAGTTGCAACATTGAAATGATTAATTGATATTGATTTGTTGCATGCAAATAGATTTGGAAGAGGATTTTTCCATTTCAACTTCTCTTTCTTCCACATTTGGCTCATCTTTGTCCACTTGTTCAAGGGCATGCCATATCTTTTGTATTTTTTCTTAAAATAGGATGAAATCTTCTCATTACAAATGCTTTAAAATCCTACCAGTCAAGAATGCAAATGCATCACATCCTTTCATTTTTTGTATTTCCATGTCAATATATATTACATATGTTTTCCTACATATGCAATTAAATCCTCTAAGCTTGATTACATGTGTACCTTAAGTAATTACTACATGTAATTGCCTCTAGAGAACCCAATTTTGGTAAAAGGTCACACTTTTAAACACAAAAGTCATCATTTGCAAACATCCATATGCATCCCAACTTGCATTCTTTGTCATACCCACAAAAACCCATCTTTGCACACATGCAATACACCCTAGAGAGTTTAATTTTGGCCCTTTTTGCCCAAATACATATGCTTTCGAATCCATTTCCAACCATTATATGTGTTTCACAAATGTCTAATCCATACTTTGAACACTTATCCTTCAAAGACCCATCATCCGCACCCAAAATCTTAAAGCTTTTATGGATTTAATCCCATTGAAACTTTCATGTTGTAGCAAGTCAAGATATGCTAGAATTTCTACAAAGAATGAAGACATCCACTAAAGAAGGTTGCTTCAAATCAAAAGAAGCAGTAATTCATTTGGTCGCCATTTTCCCAATGGTTATCCAAGAACTTGAGTTTGTTTAAGAATGCACCAAACACTTTTCTTAAGAAAAAGAAGCTAAAGGTGCTAATAGAAAGTTGTTTCGAGTTTACGTTCAGACACCATCGAGAAGGTTTTCAAAGTGTTAGAGACTCCAAAATGTGTCAATCTACAAAGGAGAATTTATGACAACTCAAACAAGGAAAAACTTGATCAAAATAAGTTTTCAAATGACAACTAAAAACTCATCAAAGAGAATGGCAATGGTGCATAATATAGGAATCCCCAATCCCGTGATCAACCATGAAGTACAAGGCTTTTGTTGATAGTCTATAGGATTGATTAATTCAGAATCAACAATTTCAACATTTTCTTCAAGTGTTTTCAAGGTTTGTAGATGTAGAAGATGGATTGCATGTAATCCAATTGCATGCAACTTAAACACATGTAATGCAATCACATGTAATCTGATTACATGTGCTTTAGACATGCAATTCAATAATTATTCTTTCCTAGTTTTACCGAGTCAAAGTTGGTTGAGTTGCTCCCATATTTTCCTCCTTTTTCTCACTTATTTTCCTATAAAAGGAGTGTCACTCTTATTGTAAAAATCATATTTTGTTGTATGCAAGAAAGCACTACCAAACTTGTGCAAATATAACTTTGATTGTGTAGTATCAATTTGGGAGAAAGTGAATAGTAGAAGCAATTGGATTTGAAACTTTGACTAGAAGCATTGTGATAGAGAAAATTAGAAGCTTTGACTATAATTTGTTCCTATTGTCTTTGATTCATGTTATTATTGTGTGTTCAATAATAGAGCACAGTGAGTTAAGAAGCAATCAGAGTTGAAGCTTTGACTAGGAGTAGTTATGGTGATGCATGGACTAGAAAATCTGACTGTATCTTACATTACCATCTCATATTCATGAAAAATGGTTAGATTTCCCCGACTTCTTTGCACCCCAATGGTAGCGGTTTCTTCTTACAGAATAGATTAAAACTAAAAAATTGTCTTAGAATAGAAATCATCTACTTCTGGAAGTCTTTGTTTCCCAATGGTAATTTGTTTCTTATAAATTGGAAAAATAAGACTTAGAGCCAAACTGGTATGCTTTCAATCAACCTTTGAGTTGGTGTTGGTTATCACCATTTGCAACTATTAGATAGAAGTGTAGTCACACAAATATCATATCAGTCATTAGTCTCAAGTTCACCGAGCTCAGACAGTCTGCAATACAATTTACAGTGCCAACCGAGCTCACTCGGTCATCGAAAGAAATGTGGAAGACAGTGTTAACCAAGCTAACTCGGTCATCGAAGGAAATGTGGAAGACAATGTTAACCGAGCTAACTCGGTCAACGAAGGAAATGTGAAAAGTTAGTGTTAACCGAACTTCACTCGGTCTCCAAAGGTTAGTTTCCACCAAGCTCACTCGATCATCAAATGAATAATGGAAAAGTCAGTGTTAACCGAACTTCACTCGGTCTCCAAAGGTTAGTTTCCACAGAGCTCACTCGGTCATCAAATGAATCATGGAAAAGTCAGTGTTAACCAAGATTCACTCGGTCTCCAAAGGTTAGTTTCCAACCGAGCTCACTTTGTTATCACAGGAAACTCAGTACTTACCGAGTTCTCTCGGTGATTGAAGGATTGTCACGAAGTTCGCTGTATCAACCGAGCTCAGTCGGTTAACATAGGAATTATTTTCTGAACAAAGTTCACCGTGCAGGGTGGGCCAGTATAGGGATTTGCTAATTAATTATTTTTAGCCGATTGTTGTAATTATTTGTTTTAGTTAGTGATTTGAGCCGACTAAGATAATCTGAAAGGTATATATGGTCATTCAAGTTATGAATTAAAGTGTGTGATTATAAAAAAAAGGGAAATTTATGAATGCGAATTATAGTATGAAGAGGCAAATGTTGAGAAAAGTCTGATGAAGGATCAGATGTGTTGAAGGAGCTGCAAAGTTGTATTTGATCAGTAAGGATTCAGTCAAGCATAATAGAGATCTGCAATCAGCAAAGATAAGTTGTACCTTATGTCAGGTCACTTCATTGTTGCTTTCTAACCATTGTAACAGTGTATTCAAAATCTCTTAACTAAGTTGGTTTAACAGCCATTCAATAAATCCTCTAACAAGGTGATAGTTCAGTTGAATTGTTCTAAAGACCTCTAGCAAGGCCACTCCTAACAGGGTGATTAAATCCTTTAACAGGGTCACACCTAACAGTGTGTTTTTGTAACCTTTAACAGGGTTGGCTCCTAACAGGGCTCACTTCAGAAGAGTGAAAAACAGTATCTAGTTACATTGGTGGTTTTTCCCATATTGGTTTTTCACGTTAAATATGGTGTCTCCTGCGTTCTTAATTGCTAAATTGCTTTGTGCATGATAACATATCAATTCTTAATATTTTTCATTTGCTGCATTATCAAGTTTCAACATTTTATTAATCAAATCAAGGGTATATTCAGACATCTTAGGGACTATGGAAATTTTTTGGAATAACTGATTCACCCCCTCCCACTCTCAGTTACTCTATTCTCATTTCCAACAATTGGTATCAGAGCTTTTGGCGCTTGCAAGAAAAGATTTCAAGGATCTAAGTCAAAGATCAAGATGTCTTACAAAAGAGAAATTCCAAAACTCAACAGAGATAACTTCTCCGCATGGCAAGGATTGATGAGACTTCATCTGGCTACTGTTGGTGATACTGGACTAAAATACCTTGAAGAAAAATATGAAGAACCTCCTGGCACATTGTCTGTCAATGACATTGCTGAAAAGAAGACTCACAACAATGTGATGATAGACATAGCATCCGCTCTTAGTTATGAAGAATTTGATGACATTAAGGACTGCACAACTGCCTTTGAGATGTGGAACAAGCTAAAAGAGATCTATGGAGGAGATGATAATGTAAGAAGAGCAAAAGCAGAAAGTCTAAGAGGACAATTTGATCAAATGAGGATGAAAGAGGATGAAAACATTGCAAAGTATGTTGAAAGAGTTAAAGCATGTGTGAGTGCAATCAGAGCATCTGGAGGTGATACCAAAGGAGAAACAGTTATAAGCAAAGTTCTCAAAACCTTGCTTCATGTTTATGCAATCAGAGTTTCTGCAATTCAGGAAAGAAGGTGTGAAGCAAATCATCAGATAAATCTTGAGGCCATAGTTGGAAGACTAACTGCATTTGAACCAGATAACTTTGATAACTATGTTCCAGCCTCCAAAAACATTGAATCAGCATTTCAAGCCAAGCTCTCACTCAAAGCGAAAAACAAAAAGGAGAAGGAATCTCAGTCAGAAAGTGAAGATGAATCAAGCCAAAGTTTAGACAGTGACCTCGAAGTGATTGAAGCTCTACTAGCAAGGAAATACTCTAGAGGCAGAGGAAAATACAAAGGTAAAGTTCCTCTAATCTATTTTTCTTGTGAAGAAATTGGTCATATTGTAGCAAGGTGTCCAAACAAGCAAAACAATGATGAAAAGAAAGATTAAAAATGGAATGGCAAGAAAGACTTCAAATCATCCAAGAACAAAGGTAAGAAATCATGCTTCATGGCTGAAAATTCTAAAGATTCTGATAATAGTGAGGATGAAATTGTTTATATTGCTGTTAAAGATGATTCTGACAGTGATGAGGAAGATAAAATGGCACTTGTCTCTCATATAAGTAAGAATGATACATGGATTATAGACAGTGGTTTCTCACATCATATGACTAGTGATAAAACTAAGTTTGATCAGTTTGAAGACTATGATGGTGGCAGTGTAAGGTTTGGTAATAATGAACCTTGTTTCATAAAAGGAAGAGGAAGAATCTGTCTAACCAAAAAACTTGTATGTAATAATGCCTATTGGATTGAAGGTCTTAAACATAATTTTCTAAGTGTGGCACAGTTACTCAATACTGGATTCAAGGTGGAATTCATGCATGAAAAGGAAAGACTGTTGAATGAGCAAGGAAAGCTGATAGGATCTGGCACCCAAACTAAAGGTAACTTGTTTTATCTAGAACTTAGTGAATGCTCATGTTTTATTGCTCAAATTGAAGAAAGTTGGTTATGGCATAAAAGGTTGTGTCATGTCAATTTTGATAACCTGGTAAAAATAAGCAAATTCAAGAAAGTAAGAGGCATTCCTAACATTAAGAAACCTGAGGTTGGTCTATGCAAGAATTGTCAGATTGGTAAAATGGGTAAGACTAGTTTTAAAAGTAAAAACTATCAGTCTGAAGATATATTAGAAATTTGTGCATACTGATTTGTGTGGACCCATTGGAATAGAAAGCTATACTAGAGAAAAGTTTTTTATTCTTTTTGTTGATGACTACTCAAAAATGATGACTGTCATGTATCTAAGGAACAAATCAGAAGCATTTGAGAAATTCAAATGGTATTTGGCAAGAGTAGAAAAATACTAAAATGCTTAAGGTCAGATAGAGGTGGTGAATTCATCTCACATGAATTCAACAACTTCTGCATTGAAAAAGGTATTAAAAGACAAGTCTCAGCACCAGGAACTCCTGAACAAAATGGAATAGCTGAAAGAAGAAACAGATCCATCATGGATTGTGCAAGAACCTTGATGATAGAAAAGAACATTGCTATCAAATACTGGAAGGAAGCTATTAGCACAGCAGTTCATACCTTAGACCGAGTACAGTTGAAGAAAGACTCATTCAAAACTCCCTATGAATTATGGTATGGCTACAAACCCAATATAAGTTATCTGAAAGTATTTGGAAGCAAATGTTATATTTTGAAAGAATCTAGAAAAGGAAAATTTGATGTAAAAGGTGATGAAGGAATATTTTTAGGATATTCGTGCAAAAGAAAAGCATATAGATGTTTAAATCTATCCACTCACAAAGTCATAGAAAGTGCACATGTGAAAGTTGATGAGTTTGCAGACAAATTTGAGGAAGAAAGCAAAAAGGGACCTAAAGATTACAGAAGATTTGTTTACATTGAACCAGATACTATACCAAGCATACAGTTCACTCAAGACTCCTCAACTCCCGAGTCATCAGTAACCGAGTTGCAAAAAGTTCAAACCGAGCCACAGCAACATTCAGACACTATCGAGCAAGTGTCTACCGAGTCTAAAGCAGCCGAGCCAATTCTTACCGAGCCAAAATAGCCAGAACATGAAATTGAAACACAAGGAGATAGCAATGAAACTCATTCAAGAGGCAAAGAACCTGTATTAGCTAAATATGTCAGAAGACATCATGCACCAGATCAGATCATTGGAGACAAATCTGAAGGAACCTTGACAAGAAGCAAGAAAAATACTTATTTACTTGCTGATTTTGAACCTAGAAGCATTAAAGATGCATTGGCAAATGATAGTTGGATTGAGGCAATGAACGAGGAACTAGAATAGATAGAGAAGAACAAGACATGGACTCTTGTACCCAGGCCTAAAAATAAGAATGTAATTGGAACTAAGTGGGTATTCAGAAACAAGTTGACTGAAGATGCTAAGGTATCCAGAAACAAAGCCAAATTAGTATGCAAAGGATACTCTGAAGAAGAAGGCATAGATTATGGAGAAACCTTTGCTCCTGTTGCAAGATTGGAAGGAGTCAGAACCTTACTTGCATATGCTACTCAAAAAGGATTCAAAGTTTATCAGATGGATGTCAAGTCAGCATTCCTCAATGGAATACTAGATGAAGAGGTTTGCATTGAACAACCCGAAGGCTTTGTTGATCCAGATAAAAGGAACATGGTCTGCAAATTATACAAGGCACTGTATGGTCTGAAAAAAGCCCCTAGAGCATGGTATGAAAGATTGCATAACAATCTTATTCATATTGGTTTTCAAAGAACTAATGATAACAGTAGCTTGTATATAAAGGAAGGACCAGATAATAAGATTGTCATGACAGAAATATTTGTAGATGATACTGTTTTCACATGACATGATGATCTTTGCAAAGAATTTTCAGAACAAATGAACAAGGAATTTGAAATGTCTATGTTTGGTGAAATAAAATTCTTTGTTGGTCTTCAAATTCAATAAAATAAGAATGGCATCTACATCAGTCAATCAAAATACATCAAGGAGATATTGAAAAAGTTTGGTATGGAGGACTGTAAACCTGTTGGAACTCCAATGTGTACTGGATTGAAACTTACCAAATATGATTAATCCAAAGAGGTAGATCAAACATTGTATAGATCTATGATTGGAAAATTGCAATACGTAGTTCATACCAGGCCAAATATTGCCCTTGCAGTTGGTATTGTTGCAAGATTTTCAGCAAAGCCAAGAGAAACTCACCTGATGGCAATCAAAAGAATAATGAGATATTTGAAAGGAACTGAAGATTATGGCTTATGGTACAAATTTGGAGGTAATTTGGATTTGAAAGTGTTTACTGATGTTGATTGGGCAAGAAACCTTGATGACAGAAAAAGCACAAGTGGAGGAGCATTCTTTCTTGGAAAAAGATTGGTTTCCTAGACAAGCAAAAAGCAGAATTGTACATCCCAATCTACAGCAGAGGCAGAGTATGTTGCTGCATCAGTAAACTGTTCAAATATTGTTTGGTTTAAGCAGTTATTGCAAGGAATGAAGATGGAAATCAAAGAACCAATCGTCATGTTCTGTGACAATACTAGTGCAATCAACATATCTAAGAATCCAGTGATGCATTCCAAGACCAAGCATATTGCAATAAAATATCATTGTTGGTACAAGACAAGGAGATCAAATTGGAATATGTCCATACAAAAGAACAAATTGCTGACATATTCACAAAGCCTTTACCTAAGGATGCATTTTTGTATCTCAGAGGTAAGTTAGGGGTCATTCCCCTATCTAAAGTCCACTAGAAATAAGTTCTAGTAATGCATCAATGCATACAGGATTGAAGATCTATCTGTTGATGCAGTTTCATCAGAAATTATTGCATATGAATCAGTAATAAAGGTACATTATAAATCACTTAACTTCTATTGTCTTTGGCATGTGTTGTCAAAGAGGGAGAGATTTTACTGTCATATCCTTCTTAAATTTGTGAAGTTTTGAAAAGTTTTCCATGAAGTCCCTTAACAGAGGGAGACTATTGAAAGAGGGAGAAGTCTGTTATCTTGTTGAACTTGTTTTCAAAATTTGATTTCTGTTATGACATGTTGTGTTGCCATCAGATGCCAAAGAGGGAGATTGTTGAATAATGTTGTCCTTGATGTCACACAAATATCATATTAGTCATTAGTCTCAAGTTCACCGAGCTTAGACAGTCTGCAATACAATTTATAGTGCCAACCGAGCTCACTCGGTCATCGAAGGAAATGTGGAAGACAGTGTTAACCGAGCTAACTCGATCATCGAAGGAAATGTGGAAGACAGTGTTAACTGAGCTAACTCGGTCAATGAAGGAAATGTGAAAAGTCAGTGTTAACCGAACTTCACTCGGTCTCCAAAGATTAGTTTCCACCAAGCTCACTCGATCATCAAATGAATCATGGAAAAGTCAGTGTTAACCGAACTTCACTCGGTCTCCAAAGGTTAGTTTCCACCGAGCTCACTCGGTCATCAAATGAATCATGGAAAAGTCAGTGTTAACCAAGATTCACTCGGTCTCCAAAGGTTAGTTTCCAACCGAGCTCACTCGGTTATCTCAAGAAACTCAGTACTTACCGAGTTCTCCCGACGATTGAAGGATTGTCACGAAGTTCATTGTATCAACCGAGCTCAGTCGGTTAACACAGGAATTATTTTCTGAACAAAGTTCACCGTGCAGGGTGGGCCAGTATAGGGATTTGCTAATTAATTACTTTTAGCTGATTTTTGTAATTATTTGTTTTAGTTAGTGATTTGAGCCAACTAAGATAATCTGAAAGGTATATATGGTCATTCAAGTTATGAATTAAAGTGTGTGATTATAAAAAAAAGGGGAAGTTATGAATGCGAATTATAGTATGAAGAGGCAAATGTTGAGAAAAGTCTGATGAAGGATCAGATGTGTTGAAGGAGTTGCAAAGTTGTATTTGATCAGTAAGGATTCAGTCAAGCATAACAGAGATCTGCAATCAGCAAAGATAAGTTGTACCTTATGTCAGGTCACTTCATTGTTGCTTTCTAACCATTGTAACAGTGTATTCAAAATCTCTTGACTGAGTTGGTTTAACAACCATTCAATAAATCCTCTAACAAGGTGACAGTTTAGTTGAATTGTTCTAAAGACCTCTAGCAAGGCCACTCCTAACAGGGTGATTAAATCCTTTAACAGGGTCACACCTAACAGTGTGTTTTTGTAACCTTTAACAGGGTTGGCTCCTAACAGGGCTCACTTCAGAAGAGTGAAAAACAGTATCTAGTTACATTGGTGGTTTTTCCCATATTGGGTTTCCACGTTAAATCTAGTGTCTCCTGCGTTCTTAATTGCTAAATTGCTTTGTGCATGATAACATATCAGTTCTTAATATTTGTCATTTGTTGCATTATCAAGTTTCAACATTTTATTAATCAGATCAAGGGTATATTCAGACATCTTAGGGACTGTGGAAATTTTTTGGAATAACTGATTCAGACCCCTCCCCCTCTTAGTTACTCTATTCTTATTTCCAACAGTTTAGATATTTGATCTTGCCCATTACTCGCTCCATGGGCAAGTGGATTTTTTCCTAAAAGCTAAAAGGAAAGAATAATAGTAACACTGCTTACAAAAATCTCTTAGCTCCTTGCTTACCTTGAGTTGATCCAAGGAACAATGAGAAGGGGGATCCCTCCCTTTAAGGCAGGAGAGACTTTGTCTCATACATTGTGGTTGGTCTACCTATTTTGTGATTGAATTTGAACAAACTGTCTATTGCAAAATATCCACCCAACATTGTACACCTAATCAAGTAATTGGTTGTTAGTAGAATCAAATTAGGTTAAAATTCATCCATAGATTTGAAATTTGTATACCTTAAGCCTTCCAAGCTATCTTGAAGTTGAATCTTGTGTGATTTCATATGTCTGTCACAAGTTTGCTTCAAAATGTCCCAAATGTTGTGGGTAGTAGTGTAATGAGTAATTAAAACATTTAAATCAGAGTTAAGAGAGATACATATTCCATGCATCTTTCCCATCTTATGTAGGTGAGGTACTAGGAACTCAAGAGGCTTTAGTAGGAACATTTAATATATGCTCCGATAAATAAAAATAAAGGAAAGATGAGTTTTCCAAGTATGATAATTGAACTATTTAATTTAGTTTTAGGAATCAAAGTAGATGTGTTTCCAAATTAATGTATCAAATAAATGACCTCTTTGATTAAACGAATTTAAAAATTAAATTATTTAAAAAAGAAAAAAATAAACCCTCTTTGTGATAAACTGAATTTGAAATTTGTAGAAAAATTAATTACAATAGATAAATTAAATATATCCTTCTTATTAAAAATTAAAAGACATAGAATTTTTATAAACTAATATTAAAATTTAAAAACAATTTTAAAAAACTTTAATATTTTGAAAGAGAATAATATTTCAAATGTTAAAAAACTTTGTAAGAAATATAAAAATCAAAATAATTGAAAGATTTTAAAAACCAAAAGTACTTATGAATATCCAATATTTTAAAAAAAACGTGTATATAAAAAGGTTTTAAAAAACTAATTAAAAGAAATGTCTATTAACTTATTTCTTAGTAAAATAATGTATATTTTAAATTACTAAAAAGTTTATTTATTTATTTTTAACCTTTTCTTTCTTTCTTTCCCTTTTGTCGAAAGGCATGTTACATCAATTTGAAAAGGAAAAATTTATTGTGTGTTTGTTAAAAAATCAAAGTGGAAACAAGGACTCATGTGCTTTTAAGGGGAAGGTTAAATGAAAAAAGAAGAATAATTTAAACTTTATATTAGCTCTGGTAACAAAAGGTAAGTTTAGTGTTATGAA
The DNA here is from genome assembly GCA_028749045.1 of Cupressus sempervirens. Lineage (NCBI taxonomy): Eukaryota > Viridiplantae > Streptophyta > Pinopsida > Cupressales > Cupressaceae > Cupressus > Cupressus sempervirens. Next base: position 4,425,458 of record CM053784.1, on the reverse strand, counting down.
GACAATTCATTGAATTACCATTTCAACTTTTTCAAATGAAAAAATGTTATTGAAATGATTCCTACAAACTTTTCAAAGCGTCCATAACATATATGGATAATAAGAACAGTCAACGGCTTATCAGAAGATTTGAATAATGAAATTATTATGATGTTGGAAACGCTGCCACAATAATAAGTATAAAAAACATTGCAAACGCTGCAAATAAAAAGACAGCAGAATAAATTTTAGCAGAATTTGATTAGCAAAGAACTTTAGGCTAGTCCAAAAATTAAATTTGAATCTATACTTAGTAGTAGACTTTCAGAAAACTTCAGGCAGAATGGATGAAAGTTGGTTAATATATATTTTTTAAATGAATACTCCCTTTTTAATTAATTATAATCTTATGATGGAATCTTAGTATAAAACTTTGAATAGATGAAATATAAATATAAAATGATAATTTTGTTTTTATTTTTTTTTAAGATTAAGGAATATGGGTATAGAGTAGAAAAAATGTTCCAGCAGTAAAAGGAATTCTTGGAACTGAAAGCATGTACATGCAAAATGTGTTGAAAAGAAAGACTGATAAAAAAATTTGAGAAATATTAATGGAGAGGAAAAAAATATTACAGTGAAGCAAATAGTATTAAAATAGAAATTAGAATATATTAAAATAGAGATTAGTATTTTCAATAAATTAAAATAGAACTTTCAATAAACTAAAATAAAACCTGCAAAGAACTATGTTAGAGAAATGAAAGTACACCAAATTTTTACTTTATTTTAGCAGCAAGCCTTCTAAAAAGAAATAATAAAAATAGTATATAACCATAAAAAATGCCAAAATCAATTAGGGATGAAGCTCAAGCTTCTCTTCTATTTTCAAAATTAATATCTCGAAAAAGTGGTAACCTTCACACAAACACTCAAACAAGGATTAAGTAGTTCTAATACCATAAAAGAAATTGATCAAAATGAAGGAAAATAAAATCAACTAATCTAAGAGAGTTTTATTATGATGATACTTACCATAAGACTCAAATCTTTAGAAGAGTTTTCCAAAGATCAACACAAAGAGGAGACATGAGATTTTTGAAAGGGGAAACAAAAAAAGGAAAAAACCCTTGTCTAATATTATGAATGTGGAAAATTCCTAGAAGATGTGTGTGTGTGTGTGTGTGTGTGTGTGTGTGTGTGTGTGTGTGTGTGTGTGTGTGTGAGAGAGAGAGAGAGAGAGAGAGAGAGAGTCATTACAATAACATCAATGTGTAGAAGTTGTAGAAATGATATACGATAGCAACTATTAGATAGAGATGAAGAGAGGACGAATTACAAAAGTAACTCACTAATCCATGAATGCAAACATCCATAATAAGTGTGTGCCAAGTGTCAAGATGTTCATACGGAGGATAAAGTATTTTTCTTAATACAGGAAAAACAAAAATGAAATATTCTTACACATAGACAAAAGGATAGACACGCGACATGTCCTCTCACTTAGACTAGAGGGAAAAATGTACATAAGGGATATCTTGGTTTATCCCAAATAAATAAATAAATACAACTAAGGAAAGATTACTAATTATAACAATATTGATGACATGTTGTCTATTGGCAAATGAAAAGGGTTAATTGCATAATTAAAATCTAATATCTCAACAAAGTTTGAAATAAAAGATTTTGGTGTAGCAAGGCATATTTTGGGGATGGAGATTATAAGAGAGACAAAACAAAAAGCTTTGGCTAGGCCAAAGTCAGTACATTGGCACTATAATAAAAATATTCAATATACAGGATTCTAAATTGTTATGTGAACCTGTCAGAATAGAAACACAACTTACTAGTTCATAATGTCCTACATCACCATCAGAGATGGAAGACATTAATCGAGTATTGTATCAAAATATTATTGTAAGTTTGACATATGTAGTTTGTAGAAGACTAGATATTGCCTAAGCAGTGAGAGTTATTTTGCATTACATGTTGAATCCAAGAAGATCACATTGGGATGCAGTAAAAAGAGTTTTTAGATACTTGCAAGGTACCTTAGAATAATCTATATATTTTCACTAAATGGGAAATGAGCATTCTTGAGATATTTTAGGCTATGTGGATTTTGAATGGACTATACATCTTGATAGAATAAGATATATCAGTGCATATGTGTTTATATTATTTAGTGGCAGAATCAATTGGATGAGTTGTTAAAAAGAGAAGTCAACCAAAACAAATTGGGTGGGGATAATTAGTTGTATGCAAAATAAAGTTAAATTAAACTTTAATAACAAAAATAGTGAAAAATGTCACATGATAAAATGCACAACAATGCAATGATTTATTAACTAGGGAAACCCTTGATTAGAGGGAAAACCTCGATGGGGATGACAATCAGAAGATCACATATAATTAAAGTTCCTTAAGAAGTGATGTGATCCTAAGGAGTCGATTATAATACAATTGATACATTAGTCTTTGTTAGGAGACTTTGAATCCTCGTTAGAAGGTTCTATCCATATTAGGAGCATCAAGGAAGACAACTAAACACATTGTCTAAATTGTTTCAACAACTATATACAACAAATCTTATGGATGAAAAATCCAAAGAGTGAACTAAGGGTATGTGCAGGATCATGGTGTGCCAAAAAGTGGCGATGTGAAGAAAATAGAGTTTGAAAACGTCTAAAAGCATTTCAAAATCCACTTTGACTTTTTTTCACCCATCCTGGCACCAAATCTGGAAAGGAGGCCCCCAACCCTTATCGGGTATCCAATTTGATATCGGATACCCAATATTATTGGATATCCGATATAAAATTGGATATCCAATAATATCAGATATCCAATATAAAATTGGATATCCGATATCAAATCCGATACCCAATAATTGTACTGTTATTTTTTTTAAAACACAACTCGAGGGTTGTTGTTTTGACAATGATATAGCATTTTTCAAGCTTGGATATCCATTTTGTAATCAAATACACGATAATAGGTATTTTTTATGTTTTAAACTAATTTTAGTATAAATTAATCAAATTTTATAATAAATTTGTTAGTTTTAGTTGAATTTGTTAGAATTTAGGTTTTTTTTTTATAGAAATTGTTAAAATTTAGGTTTTTTAAAATATAAATTATGTTTTGTGAATTAATAAGTATGGCTGACCAAAATTATGATACCAAGGCAAGCAATACTATTCCTCGTAACTCCCCACCAAACGATCTAGTGCCCTCGCAAAATCATCCACCAAATGATCCTTTACCCCCTCAAAACCCTCCTCAAATCAAGGATTTGATATTTGAAAATCTCATTGAATTGAGGGCTTTGTGAACAACATATAATAATGTACCTGCATTGGCGCCTATATTATCCATGTTAAACACCATAGTGGATAACATTGAAACACTTACTGAGGAACAAAATGCTGCTCTTCGTTGGCATGACAAAATGCATGAGATGTTTGATGATGGGTTGGACTATGATGAGGTTGCAGCCCTCAATATAAGTAAAGATGAGGGCATATGCACTGAGTTGTGGTGCCAAAAAGATGACAAAGTTTTGTTTTTTTTTCTAATTTTCAATAGCGCGTATGCGCTATGGCTTGGTATAGTGCGTACACGCTATTCTGATATCCAAAAAGTTATATGATGGGCTGCTGATGGGGACACAACCCAAGAACAGAATGGACACAACAGAAAAGGGAAATTGTATTAACTGAAAAATAAGCTAGTACATTCAGTACAGATAAAATAAACTTCAAAACATGCCCTAAGGGCTTACAATAGTATAAATGTGGGGATAATTTCTCCTTTTAGTACCTCCTCTCAAACTCCACTCCAAACTGCCTTTTACAATGCTAGAAATCTCTTTAAATAGACCCCGGAAGGTTAAGGACTAGGAGTACATTCTAGAAAGTGCTAGTAGGCATCCATTGACCAAATAGAAGGTTCCAAAAGCTGCGTTAGAAGTCGACGCAAATCTAGAAGAATCCAGAAATGGTAACCGAACTTTTGGGAGGCATAACTTTTGAACCATAGCTCTGATTGACAAACCGTTTACATTTTTGGAAAGCTCTCGAAGCACTCTATAGCCCTATGGACTAGCTTTTCTCATCCCCCATTTTTTGGCCCTTTTTGAGGTCATTTAATGCCCCTAACCTGAATTTGAAGCATTCTTAGGAGGTCTCCAAAATCTGAAAAACTGCAATAACTTTCAAACCGTGGGGCCTTTTGACCTGATTCTTTTTCTGGAATGCTCTAAATCACAATTACATTCATCTGGCCAATTCACACCTTCCAGTTTACCAAAATGATGGCCCAATTACATGCTCCTATTTTTTCAAGATTTTCTAGCACACTGATAGTGGAACTGTGAGAGTTGGAACCTTTATTTGACCCAAATGGGTGTCCAAAAATAAAAACACATGAAATAGAAACTAAGTCTAAGTACATTTTTTTGGTGACACAGGATTTCCCTTATACCTCTGGATGCTCTTGCATCAGCTGCAGACCCGCGACCCATCATTTTCATTTTGCTTTATGGCTCTCCAATAGCGCGTACGTAGGTTTGATAGCAAAAATTCACCACCATTTGCCAAAATGCCTCCTCACCGACGAAATCCAAGACAACAAGAACACTGACGACAATGAGGTAAGTGATATAAAGTTAACTTTGCATTGTTTAATATGTTTTTCATATTGTTTTATTGGTTTTTGATATTCTTTTATAGGGTTTTTACAAATTTCATTTAGATTTGTTTATTTAGTTGGATTTCAATTGATTTTATATCAGGAAATGTCCATAATCAACCAGAAAATCCACAAAAACCTCAAGAACCTCAAAATCAAAACCCTCCTTAAGAAGAACAACAAATTCCACAACCTGAACCAATTGCAAGACCTCTACCAGGCACACAAGAAAATATAAGAAATGAAATACAGAGAGGCAAAACTGAATTAGAAAGACTCATTGCTCAGTTGAAAGAATTCAGACAAACCAATCCAATGAGGGCTCAATTGGCATCATCCCTTGAATCCATTAACACTTAGATAGCCTCAGTTAGTGGTCAGTTAGATATTTGGCGGGCTAAGAGGGATGAACAAAAAAGATTTTATGCAAATAAATTTTCATATGAAGATGTTAAAAAAAAAAGAAATATCAAAAGGTAGTATATGTGCATTATTTAGAAAACTTGGTGAGCCAAATACTGTTAGAGAGGGTACTAAACGATTCCCCATCCATTGGTGTATACACGATGCTATTAGAAATAATTTTTGGGATAGATGGTGGATGGTTTTTGATGCCCCTCCTTGCAACAATCACGAGGTCCCCATGTATTTTTGGAAGAAATTATATTGTGAGTTTGTCCTTGGGGAGATTCCCAATTATTTTGATATGTTAGACTCCTAGGGTAGAGGTGGGGGGTCATCATTTGAGAGGCCAGGAGCACGTCGTGACCCTAATGTAGTTAGGGCACCTATGGTCCATCCACAGCACGAGCATGTGATTATTCCTTCAGTTGTGAAGGAACATGTAGAGGCTAGCACTCTAGGGACCATTAATTTTTTGACGCAGACCCTCATCCATTCCACGAGCTCATTAGTTGAGGGGGAACCTTCTATGCATCGTGGTCACATGTGCACTTCATGTGGATCCCTATGCACATTTGGTACTCATGCCAGAGATGCTGTAGATGATGGGTTTGTCACCGATGAGTTCCTGAATGAGACATTTGGCATTGACACATAGGTAAATTAATAATTTGATCACATTTCATATGTATAGTGAATGATTAATTAATTAGCATTTATTGACATTGTTCAAAATTTAGGGTCAAAGTGTTGCTGGGCCTAGCAGCGATCCTCCAGGCCCATTTTTTGTCCCTTCAACGAGTCCTGAGGTATGTATCAATTTAATCATTTTAATTAATACATATATTTATTACATAATCATATTAAGGATTGACAAAAAAAATTATGCATGTGCATCAGTTCTCCATAGGACCCTCAAGCTTTACCACAGACACAGAGCAGAGACATCATACGAGCTTCACATAGGTACAGTTGTTTCATGTTAATTTAATTCATTTGATTATATTTATTCCATGTTTCATGTTAGATATAACATGTATTGTATGACATGCAGCTCATGATGTTGGACACACCTCCTCATCTGCGACAGTCTGTTGATAGTGGAGTGGCCGCGGTTGTGGCTAGCTCACAGCCATTGACGGAGGTATGAAAGAATTTTCTTCATTTTATTTGTTGTTTATAATAGTTAATCTCAAAATTTCTAATGTTATTTATAAGTGATTACATTTATTGAATTGTTGTAGGGTCTTGTCACGCGTGATCATCCACAAGCATTTGAGGTGGACTTACAGAGTGACTATTTGTTGGCGGTAAGAAAATAATTGATTTTGTGTGTACATATATTTGATTTCAATGTATAATAAATATTGATTCATATCTACTTTCTTTGTATCAGTTGCACCTGGAGAAGAGCCTCAACAAGAGGTCAAGTGAGCGTGTCAGGAGGGCCCCGTCATCTGCACTGTCTCCCTCCACACGACGGTAGAGGATGTCGAGAGACTTGTTTCCTTCCCCTCGTGGGAAGGAAAAGATGTAGTTGAGATATTCGATACATATATATATATATGTATATATATATATATGTATATATATATATATGTATATATATATATATATATATATATATATATATATACAGAGAGAGAGAGAGAGAGAGAGAGAGAGAGAGAGAGAGAGAGAGAGAGAGAGAGAGAGAGACTTGTTTCCTTCCCCATGTATATATATAGGCATCAGAGAGACATATTTGACATACATTTGATGTACATATGACATTCTATATTTGATGTATGACATTATAAGTTAATATATGATATGTTTGTTCATGTATGACATTAAATTAGATATGTTCGTGTATGACATTAAATTAGATATGTGCATGTATGAAATTAAATTAAATTTCTAGAGAGTTGCCATTATGTCTACCAACTAGTAGATGTTATTTTTTTCTTTATTAGTATTTCTCAAAAATTGCAAAGAAGTTGTTTCTGGTGAATAGTTGTAAACAATTGTGATCATCGACTTCATGTACTCATGGCTTTGGCTACGAACACTTGTAACTTTGGCTATAAGCATCCATGGCTTTGGCTATGTGCACTAGTGGCTTTGGCTATGAGCATTTATGGCTTTGGTTGTAGGCACAATATAGCCTTGGCTGTAGGTTGTCTTTCTTGCTGCATGTCAAAGTTACCTTCAAGAATATCATTAGTCTAAGATCATTACAATTAAAATACTATGACATAATACCTTGGAAATAATAGTCTTTAACCCATTACTTTATTTGTTAAAACATCATGTAGTATCTACTATAGTGCTTCTACTCAAATATGTTTTCAAAAATACTTAGTATGGCAAAGAAATGTCTATGGAAAGCTTGTCAAATAGGATATTGAAGAACTAAATGTGGACAGTCATTAGTACCCATCAATAAGAACACGGACATCTTTCTCAAGAAAGCCATATGACATTAGCTTAATTTATAAATTTCCTTTGCAAATAACTAGAAGATGCTATGAATCTTAATACAGAGTTAATCATGAACTCATTATTCCATCCAAGAAGCATATATCACCCTAAGCCAATTAACTGACAGGATAAAAATTAATTCAATTTCAACAAAATTTTGAGTATAACAAGCATCTTAGAGATTCTTACAAGAATTAACACGATGTTCACAAGAGCATTACAAGTTCTCGTAATGCTATTTCACATATTGTAATCATATTCAATTTTGAATGGCCATTTGTGTTACAAGCATAAATTTTCTTTAAGGTCTTTTAATTCTAGACATGAATTTTATTCTGAAGCTTTTCTATGACAACCCACTCAATGCATATATTGTTGTTCCACATTATGCTGATTTGACTTTCATTGGTTGATTTGGGTCTAGACATGATGTTATTCACTGCCTTTTTTATATATATATTTTTTGTAGTGAGGTTCTAGCCTAAATGAATGTATTAATCATTGAAGTTGTGAACCTTGGTCGAGATCCTTACAAATATATTTTCAAATTGGACCTCAAATAGTTTTCTCAGTCACCCCCTGTACACAGATACTAAAATTGTAGTTAATTACAAAATTAATACTGAATTAACACAAGTTTAATTGAGAAGTATTATGTACCTCAATAGGCTAGATTATTATTGACCGGAAAGCTTTATCTTAGAGTAGTTGGTTTCCTAAATCTTTAGCGCAATGACACTCTTATGGAATGTGGAATTAGGTATGCTAGCTAAGGAACGTTCTTTAAAAGGCAGAGGAAACTCAAGACTCACATGTTTCCAATCAATATAAATGTTTAAATCACTTCTCTAATTTTTTCTATTTGTGATCTTAAAACTTAACTTTCTAAATGCATTGATGGGGAAATAAAGATCTTCTAGGAACTAAAGGCTAATCATGTTTAATACTTACAATTCTTTGTTTTTATCTAATAATTTAAAAAAGATTGTACAAGTGTTTTCAAAGAGCAACACTTGTCACTAACATCATAAGAAAGAATATCCAAGGAGAATTACCATTGATCCCCCACCACCAAATTAAAGAGAAAACAAAAATCCACTACTAAAGAGATAGTAACAACGATCATCCCTAGTCTCCCCCTTATCACAAAATGATTACCATCAAAATTTGCATTTCCAATTGTGTCATGTGTGTTGAAGCGATAGTAACATTTTCACTCTCTTACCTAATGTCTCCCATTTCTGAAACTCCTAGGGAAGGGCAAGGCCATCTTCTCAGTACTTCAAAATACGAGTTCCATTTTTTCCCATATTGATAATCATTGACTTAAAGTATAGTCAAAGTATTGACAGCCCATGGGAACTCAACCTTTGAACATCCCATCTATAAATGACCTCATAAAGAAAGTTCAATAAACCTGCATGAAATAGTGAAACAAAAGTTGCATACTTGTGAAGATGATCAGACTGCAGGTGATCAATATGTCTCAAATCTATATTCAGTTCTTTTACTATGCATATAAATGGTTTGTTATATAAAATACTTATATCCACTAGATAAATAATCATTTTCTTACTATGCTATCCTTATCCTTGGGTAATCTCTGGTCTTTGCAACATGGTCTTGTAGGAACTGGAATCTCATCCATATCTCGCACGAGCTCTGAGATATGCCCCGTCAAAGATTGCAGCCTCGTGGCATTTAGTGACCCTTAGGGACATTCCGGTTGAGTGTGCCTGAGAATGTTTGAGCACTAAAGGGGACAAGATGAGGTTGGGGATAGGGTTTACCTGGCCATCCAGAGCTAATGGAGCAGACAATTTGATCCCATGACAAAAGATGAGAGAGATTTGGCAGTTGGAAACTTTGTATTGGCCAACACTGCAAGTTTCAACATCACCCGAGATGGCATTGTAGAATGAAAATAGAATGCGATCTCCAAAAAGTGAGAGAGGTTATTGTAGGTCTCTGCAACACGGTCCTATAGGAACTAGAAACTCATCCATATCTTGCACGAGCTCCGAGATATGCCCCGTCAAAGATTGCAGCCCTGTGGCATTTAGTGACCCTTAGGGACATTCCAGTTCAGCATGCTTGAGAACGTTCGAGCACTGAAGGGGACAAGAAGAGGTTGAGGATAGGGTTTACCTAGCCACCCGGAGCTAATGGAGCAGACAATTTGATCCCATGATGAAAGATGAGAGAGATTTGGTAGTTGGCAACTTTGTATTGGCCAACACTGCAAGCTTCAACATCACCTGAGATGGCATTGTAGAATGAAAATGGAATGCGATCTCGAAAAAGTGAGAGAGGTTATTGTAGGTTGCTACAACACAGTCTTGCAAGAACTAGAATCTCATCCATATCTCACACAAGCTCCGAGATATACCCTGTCAAAGATTGCAGCCCTGTGGGATTTAGTGACCCTTAGGGACATTCTGGTTCAGTGTGCCTGAGAACATTCGAGCACTGAAGGGGACAAGACGAGGTTGGGGATAGGGTTTACCCAGCCACCTGAAGCTAATGGAGTAGACAGTTTGATCCCACGACGAAAGATGAGAGAGATTTGGCAGTTGGCAACTTTGTACTGGCCAACATTGCAAGTTTCAACATCACCCGAGATGGCGTTGTAGAATGAAAATGAAATGCGATATCCAAAAAGAGAGAGAGGTTATTTTAGGTCTCTACAACACGGTCCTGTAGGAATTGGAATCTCATCCATATCTCACACGAGTTTTGAGATATGCCTTGTCAAAGATTGTATCCCTGTGGGATTTAGTGACCCTTAAGGACATTCTGGTTCAGCGTGCCTGAAAAATGTTCGAGCACTGAAGGGGACAAGACGAGGTTGGGGATAGGTTTACTCGGCCACCTAGAGCTAATGGAGCAGAAATTTTGATCCCACGACGAAAGATGAGAGAGATTTGGCAGTTGGCAACTTTGTACTGGCTAACACTGCAAGTTTCAACATCACCCAAGATGGCATTGTAGAATGAAAATGGAATGCAATCTCTAAAAAGTGAGAGAGGTTATTGTAGGTCTCTGCAATACGGTCCTGTAGGAACTAGAAACTCATCCATATCTCACACGAGTTCTGAGATATGCCCCGTCAAAGATTGCAGCCCTGTGGCATTCAGTGAACCTTAGGGACATTCTGGTTCAGTGTGCCTGAGAATGTTTGAGCACTGAAGGGGACAAGACAAGGTTGGCGATAGGGTTTACCTGGCCACCCAGAGCTAATGGAGTAGACAGTTTGATCCCACAACGAAAGATGAGAGAGATTTAGCAGTTGGCAACTTTGTACTGGCCAACACTGCAAGTTTCAACATCACTCGAGATGGCGTTGTAGAATGAAAATAGAATGTGATCTCTAAAAAGTGAGAGAGATTATTGTAGGTCTCTACAACACGGTCCTATAGGAACTAGAATCTCATCCATATCTCACACGAGCTCCGAGATATGCCCCGTCAAAGATTGCAGCCCTATGGGATTTAGTGACCCTTAGGGACATTCCGGTTCAGCGTGCCTGAGAACGTTCGAGCACTGAAGGGGACAAGATGAAGTTTGGGATAGGGTTTACCTAGCCACCCGGAGCTAATGGAGCAGACAGTTTGATCCCACGATGAAAGATGAGAGAGATTTGGCAGTTGGCAACTTTGTACTGGCCAACATTGCAAGTTTCAACATCACCCGAGATGGCATTGTAGAATAAAAAGGGAATGCAATCTCCAAAAAGCGAGAGAGGTTATTGTAGGCCTCTGCAACACGGTCCTATAAGAATTAGAATCTCATTCATATCTTGCACGAGCTCCAAGATATACCTTGTCAAAGATTACAGCCCTATGGGATTTAGTGACCCTTAGGGACATTCTGGTTCAACGTGCCTGAGAATGTTTGAGCACTGAAGGGGACAAGATGAGGTTGGGGATAGGGTTTACCCAGCCACCCAAAGCTAATGGAGCAGACAGTTTGATCCCACAACGAAAGATGAGAGAGATTTGGCAGTTGGAAACTTTGTACTGTCCAACACTGCAAGTTTCAGCATCACCCGAGATGGCGTTGTAGAATGAAAATGGAATGCGATCACCAAAAAGAAAGAGAGGTTATTGTAGGTCTCTGTAACACGGTCTTGTAGGAACTAGAATCTCATCCATATCTCGCACGAGCTCTGAGATATGCCCCGTCAAAGATTGCAGCCCTGTGGCATTTAGTGACCCTTAGGGACATTCCAGTTCAGTGTGCCTGAGAACGTTCGAGCACTGAAGGGGACAAGATGAGGTTGGAGATAGGGTTTACCCGGCCACTCAGAGCTAATGGAACAGACAATTTGATCCCATGACGAAAGATGAAAGAGATTTGGCAGTTGGCAACTTTGTACTAGCCAACACTGCAAGTTTCAACATCACCCAAGATGGCATTGTAGAATGAAAACGGAATGCGATCTCCAAAAAGAAAGAGAGGTTATTGTAGGTCTCTACAACACGGTCCTATAGGAACTGTAATATCATCCATATCTCGCACGAGCTCCGAGATATGCCCTGTCAAAGATTGCAGCCCTGTGGGATTTAGTGACCCTTAGGGACATTCTGGTTCATCGTGCTTGAGAACGTTTGAGCATTGAAGGGGACAAGACGAGGTTGGGGATAGGATTTACCCGACTACCCAAAGCTAATGGAGCAGACAGTTTGACCCACGATGGAAGATGAGAGAGATTTGGCAGTTGGCAACTTTGTACTGGCCAACACTGCAAGTTTCAACATCACCCGAGATGGCATTGTAGAATGAAAATAGAATGGGATCTCGAAAAAGTGAGACAGGTTATTGTAGGTCTCTACAACATGGTCCTGTAGGAATTGGAATCTCATCCATATCTCACACGAGCTCTGAGATATGCCCCGTCAAGGATTACAGCCCTGTGGCATTTAGTGACCCTTAGGGACATTCCGGTTCAGTGTGCCTGAGAACGTTCGAGCACTGAAGGGGACAAGAAAAGGTTGGGGATAGGGTTTACCCAGCCACCCGGAGCTAATGGAGCTGACAGTTTGATCCCACGATGAAAGATGAGAGAGATTTGGCAATTGGCAACTTTGTACTGGCCAACACTGCAAGTTTCAACATCACCCGAGATGGCATTGTAGAATGAAAATGGAATGCAATATCAAAAAAGTGAGAGAGGTTATTGTAGGTCTCTGCAACACGATCCTGTAGGAATTGGAATCTCATCCATATGTCACACGAGCTTTGAGATATGCCACGTAAAAGATTTCAGCCCTGTGGCATTTAGTGACCCTTTGGGACATTCCGGTTCAGTGTGCTTGAGAACGTTCGAGCACTGAAGGGGACAACACGAGGTTGGGGATAGGGTTTACCTGGCCACTCAGAGCTAATGGAGCAGACAGTTTGATCCCACGACGAAAGATGAGAGAGATTTGGCAGTTGGCAACTTTGTACTGGCCAACACTGCAAGTTTCAACATCACCCGAGATGGCATTGTAGAATGAAAATGTAATGCGATCTCCAAAAAGTGAGAGAGGTTATTCTAGGTATCTTCAACACGGTCCTGTAGGAACTAGAATCTCATCCATATCTCACACGAGCTCCGAGATATGCCCCGTCAAAGATTGCAGCCCTATGGGATTTAGTGACCCTAATGGACATTCTGGTTCAGCGTGCCTGAGAATGTTCGAGCACTGAAGGAGACAAGATGAGTTTGGGGATAGGGTTTACTTGGCCACTCAGAGCTAATGGAGTAGACAGTTTGATCCCACGATGAAAGATGAGAGAGATTTGGTAGTTGGCAACTTTGTACTGGCCAACACTGCAAGTTTCAACATCACCCAAGATGGCATTGTAGAATGAAAACAAAATGCAATCTCCAAAAAGTGAGAGAGGTTATTGTAGGTCTCTACAACATGGTCTTGTAGGAATTAGAATCTCTTCCATATCTTGCACGAGCTCCGAGATATGCCCTGTCAAAGATTGTAGCCCTGTGGGACTTAGTGACCCTTAGGGACATTCCGGTTCAGCGTGTCTGAGAACGTTCGAGCACTGAAGGGGACAAGAAGAGGTTGGGGATAGGGTTTACCCGACCACCCAGAGCTAATGGAGCAGACAGTTTGATCCCACGACGAAAGATGAGAGGGATTTGGCAGTTGGCAACTTTGTACTAGCCAACACTGCAAGTTTCAGCATCACCTGAGATGACATTGTAGAATGAAAATGGAATACGATCTCCAAAAAGTGAGAGAGGTTATTGTAGGTCTCTGTAACACGGTCCTGTAGGAACTAGAATATCATCCATATCTCACACAAGCTCTGAGATATGCCCCATCAAAGATTGCAGCCTTGTGGCATTTAGTGACCCTTAGGGACATTCTGGTTCAGCATGCCTGAGAACGTTCGAGCACTGAAAGGGAAAAGATGAGGTTGGGGATAGGGTTTACCTGGCCACCCGGAGCTAATGGAGCAGACAGTTTGATCCCACGACAAAAGATGAGAGAGATTTGGCAGTTGGCAACTTTGTACTGGCCAACACTAAAAGTTTCAACATCACCCGAGATGGCATTGTAGACTGAAAATGGAATGCGATCTCCAAAAAGTGAGAGAGTTTATTGTAGGTCTCTACAACACGGTCTTGTAGGAACTGAAACCTCATCCATATCTTGCACGAGCTCCGAGATATGCTCTGCCAAAGATATTTGAATTCATAGTGTTTAATGGGAATATAGTTGAGGCTTGCTTTACTTTTCTATGTTAAGTTTGGCTTTCAATTTTGGTTTCCCTACTTATCTATGTGAAAGTTCCACTTTCATAAGTAACATGGATGCAATAATACTAAATTAAGTATAGGTCCATGGTTCTAGAAGCTTCATATAGATTCTCTTCAACTATGGATCTTGTAAGCATTGTACCATGACTATTGGTGTTGTGAGAATATACAAAGCATATATATTGTTTGACCAAATGTCTTCAATGAACATGAACTATATGGAAGAAGAGAAGACATGTTGCAAAGTCTTTGAAATTTTTTTTCAAGAAATGTAAGGAGCCATGGGTGATTCATCCAAATTATTTGGTAAAATAAGAGGAGGAATGTATCAACCTTGATGATAGAGGTAAATGCTGAATAATATTTATTTAATCACATTGTTTGAAAAAAATTTAATGACCTTTAAATACAATTGAAAGAAATGGAATTGATCTCCCTTACTCATGTAGATGAATAAAATTGGAATTTAAAAAAGAGAGGGACATCCACCATAAAACCATACAATCATGCACTTCTTGATGGGAGTATCATAAGTTCATTGTTAGATGGATATGCCAAATGTGGAAGAATTAAAAGGAAAATATGTTGATTGATTGAATACAAGCATCAAACCAATGTGATAACAAAAAATCAAAGTTGATTCCATAAGGTCTAACAATATCATATAATTCATTTATCAATAATTTGAAACATCATAAGCATATGTCTAATAATGTCATACATGAAATATATGTAAAAAATGACATACATAGAAAAAATTATACAAAACATATGCCCAATAATGCCATATAGGTGTAAAATGTACATCATTAGATATATACTCTTTCCAACTAGGGGAAAAAAATAAATCCCTAATTGTCTTTAATTGCCAACAAGTGGGAGATGACCAGTGTATATAACGAGGTCTTCCTAACATGCTCACTAGTCCATTAGTCTAGAATCTTCTGTAACTCGACATGTTACAATCAAAATTATATATGAATTTTATATTGAATTTTAGTACTAATGAAATTTTAATGTAAACTCTTTCATACCTTAGTCATTGGCTTAGAACTGGTGAGTGCAATAAGGACTCGTTGATCAATACAATGATGAAGATGTAAAGGTATCTCTGATGTCAATAGCTGAAAATGATATTACATGAGATTTAAATGTAGTTATGAAGAATACACATTTTCTTTTGTCTCCATATCAAATAAAATATTTTGGTACCTCTGTGAATGTAATATGACATCCTTCATTTTATAGTGTTGATCCCAAAGCTACAACACTTATTATTTATTACACATGTATGTAAATCTGTTAAGCATCAAATTCAACACCTTTGTCTGCAAAATAATGTACTATATGTTAGAGTAATAAATTCATTTCCTTAGTAATTAAATTATATTGATATAATTACTAAGTTACTTATTATATTGATATAGTTTACTTATAATTCCTTTCGATTTACAACTAATTGAAATGATTTCCCCAATTTTCCATCTAGTCACTAGAAAATTGGATTTGTTGTCTCTTTCTCTTAAAGAACCGGATCTACTAGTTCCTTTGGTCTAGAAGCCTTCCATTGAGATTGGGGTTTTGAAAGGTTCAAGGGTTGAGGAACTTTTTATAGAATATCTTGAAGAAGGAGAAGTCATGTATAATGGTTTTGAGGAAGGCTAGAGTTCCATCCAGATGGTGTTGCAAAATGGCCAAGCGGAGGAGGAGGTAGAAGAATAAATACAATAAATGCATGAGAAGGAGGGTCATGGGGGCAATGGATTCAAACCCACAACCAAGCCTTTATACCATTATACAAATTACAAATTATAAGAATATGCCTTTCATGATAGTCGCATTTTCATATTGGAAAATGAAGAATGACTTTTGGAACAAACATAATAAATACTTCCAAATAAAAATGAAGCCAATGTATTATATTATAAGCTTGAATGGTAGAGACCAAGCCCAAACATTTATTAAGTTGTAGCATTTATAATTGTTAGGTTCATGTGAAGAAGTCATCGTTCATATTCTCATTGTTGTGTAATTTGATGATAAGAAGAATACAATGATATAGAGGTTGATAGTGACTTAAAACTTTACAAAATGCAATCAATGAGAATTTTACATTGAGGGGGGAGTAATAATCAATGTTTCATTCTCATTGTTTGACAAACTCTTATATAAAGAGGGAGTAGACAGATGATATGGTTTAGTCTTCTTCTGAGAATCTTAGTCATATTGGTTTAGAAGGATTCATGATACAACTACTATACTTAGCGTGACCAAAAACCTTAGTATTGATGCTAAAAACCTTAGTATTGACATAATTTAACCTCTGCAATTCCAGGCATAAGATGATTATCATACAATGGTACTTGAACAAAGAACACTAATAAATATTGAGGATGTGAATTGATAATACCATTTCGCAGATGATTTTGGCATCTCACCCTTTATCACTTGTGCGTCAACTTTATTGGCCCTCTTCTTTGGTGACCTAAAAATGAAGAATTAGCACAGTAAAAAATCTAAGATAAGATTAAAAAAATGGGTCCTATTAAAGAATCTAATATAAATTCAAATAATGTATCTATATTCTAAACAAATCAAAACTAAATCTCATCACTTACACATCATAACAATACGGTCCACCCTAGTCATGTGATAGTCTTGGGGAAGAGGTTGTAACATTGTATTTGGATCTAATTGATCACTTTTTCTCTCTCTCCCAATTCAATCTAATGAGCCAACTGGATCTGCTCGACATTTTAATGTCTCAAGTATTGCCTCATGGTCTGACTTGCGAACTTTCCAAAGAATCTTATTATGTGGTTTTCCACCATATTTTATCAAGTGGACATTTAATTCGACAACAAGGTTTGAATAATGAAGAATCTTCCTCTCTGTTTGCCAATCGTCGAATAACCACAAGTTAGGATTCTTTATAGGATATCGTCTAAGCCATGTGCCTGTTACAACCACTGCACCGACATGGTGCTCTAAACCTTCACCATCTATAACCGAGTGATCCAATTTTTGTTTGGCTTCAACACAACGACACAAATAATAATCTGTCCCTTCTTCATTGTCTTCAGGTGCAATAACAACAAAAACATGGCTTGTAGTGACAAATGTACAAAATGTGGTCATTAATTCAAAAAATACTTGGGTAAAAGTTATAAAGTTACATATTGAAATTACAAAGATATATATATATATATATATATATATATATATATATATATATATATATATATATATATATATATATATATATATATATATATATATATATATATATATATATATATATATATATATATTACCAGGTTGCACTAAATCTGACAAGCAGTCAAAGTCAATAGATGAATCCATCTCTACCATTTTCAGTGCTTGTGGGGGACGATAGGTGTCAATTGGGTCCAAAACCTATACATCCCATTTGTCCACCCATTCAGTTGACTCACAATCATCCCAATTTTCCTCTGCACATGATGGACAATAGCATGCCATTTTTTGTGTGTGGATACTCCATGAACCTGCATCAGAGCTTCTAAAAGAGTGTAACTCACTAGATCCTATTAGTGTGTAACAATCTTGATGTGGTGCAATGTTAGTATTATTTGTCAACCAAAAAAATCTACGAACTGTAGACTCACCTTCCTTACCTGGACCCATTGTAGCATTACACCATTGGATGATGGATTTTGTATCTATCAATATTGCTCCATCTTTGTACTTTAGTTCTTCATGAGCCAAGGCTCTTTTAATGCATGTGCCTGCACCATCGTGCTCTCCCTTACCATAACCAGCCTCTGTGAAATTCTACATATATTGAATTCTACACAACCTGTGCATCCTGCTCAACCAATAGAACATCTGTGCATTCTTGAATTGAGATGCACAATTGTCTGACCAAATAATGTGTTGATGATATGATATGCCCCTGTTAGCCAAATCTCCATAAAATAGTTGAAAACAACCATGTACAAACTCCATAGAATGTGATCGATCATCGCTGATGTAAAAATGGTACTCCTTCAAAATCTTCTTGTCATCCTCTGTACTTGTAGGTGAATGCATGAATGTTATGTGAACAAATATAGAAACCTGTTGAGATGTATAATACTTTGCTTGCACCTCAATTTGTGGTTGTAGTGTGTAGTTCTCTGCAAAATCTACAACCAAATAATGGTATCCAATGGAAACGTATCCTTACACAACTTGAATTGCAAATCCAACCATCGAGCTCTATGGGTATGCCTTGCATACTCGTACATAATCTTTTCACGAAAAATCTTCATGAACTCATACACTGGAATCTTTTCAATAACTAGATCACATCTTTTACCATGTTTCCCATCTTTTAGAGCATATGTCACTATCTTGAATTTTTTGTAATCTACTATTTCATTTCCAATTGCATGTGTACTATCCATATGTTGACAAGTTGATAAAAGTTGCAAAGAACCACAAAATAAGCACGTACTATCCAAGCATGATGTCTTGTAAAATTGTTGGCCGTCCCCTATTTCACATTAAATGTTGGATATGAATTCCCTTAAAGATCTTGGTGGCTCTTTTATGTCACAATCCTGCAAAACAAACTGAGAATGCAAAACTACGCATATGTGCCTAAAAACATCAAAATGGTTAGAAAATTCAATATGTATCCTACAACAACAAGTTGTGCATGTGTGATTTATTTTCACATAAAAAGGTTTACCCATCTCAAAAAATCTTTGACTTATTCGAATTTGAGGATACATACCAATAAATTTTGCAAAAAATTGTGTTTGAGTTGAGTCCAAAAAATGTTTCGCATGTGGCTCGCGATTTCAGCTACCAATCCTCCTTCTTACAACATCTCTTTGATTAGGAGAAACACGTGTGTTATTTTTCAAAAAATCTTTGATCAATGATTTCAAGGCTTCACTAATTTCTTTATCCTTCTGTGGTAGTCTACCGCTAAATGTCCATAACTCATTTTTTGTTGGATCTTCTAATCTCTCACGCCTTAGCATGGCTCTCCTTAAGGTACCTCTACCAATTTTTAATGTTTTGCTTGTCTTTCTCATGAGTCAAGCTTTCTTCATTTGGCTACTTACTATTGTTGATGTGAGTACTCATCTTGTGATATTAGTATCTTTGGTGCGTGATTTAGAACCCACTTTGTCATAAGCACTCATTAGATTCTTTACAATATTTCTTTCATTTGAATCATCCATCGTTCTTAGCCCAAGAATCTTCATGATAGGCCTAAATTTCAAATTTCTCATCATTTCAACAAATAATTGGCATTGACCTGTAATATTTAATTCTTCAAAAAATAATCTCCACATATGATTAAATTTTCTTTCACAAGTATGCTTGCTAATCTTGTCAGGCATTGATTTCAAAATGTTAGTAACAATATCAATCAAATATTTTGGTTTTCTAAAACAAATTCTAGAAGTTATTCTAATCTCTTCAATTCTCTCAACATTTTGAACATCAATATAAGGTTGAGTGTATTGCATACCTTGAACTGAAGATGATGTGCCTTGGCAATAAGATGTAAAAGATGGAATATCACCTACTTGATGTGTTGATGTTGTGCTTTCAACGTGACATGATGGAGTGTGTATATCGTCGGATCTATAAATCAGTGTCTCTTCAACATGAGAGGATGATATGACTTCAACATTGGAAGATGGTGTAGTGGATGATATGACTCCAACATTCAAAGATGGTGTAGTGGATGATATGAATCCAACATTGGAGGATGGTGTAGCTTCACAATTCAATTGTCTTCTTGAGCGTAACAATCTCATTCGTTCTCTGTCTTTCTAATTCTTCCTCCTTGTTTCTTTGTACTGGTGGTTCTTGATCCTCTTCGAAAGTTAATTCTTTAATATTGCTTTGCAATTTTATTTGTTCACATAGTAATTTCATTTTATCTCTTTTAATTGTCAAATCTCTCTCCCTATCTGCATTTTTTTGAATCTTTGGTTTCTTCCTTGGCATGATGATGATTTCTACATGTCAAATTATTCAAACATCTGAATTACTTAAAATTTGTAAATTAAAAATTATTCAATTACATATAAAAACTATAATTATTTGAATGAATACACAATATATATCAAATGACTTGTCAAATTTCTAACCATTTCAAAATAACATTTCATTCAAACATACAATTTTTAATGAATTCACTATATATTACATAACATATCAAATTATAATCAAATTTGTATCTATATATCGACAAACAATATTTAAAATGGATTGCACTAACCTTTTCTATTAAAAGAATATTCAAAAAAAATTCAAATCACGTATCCAATGATTGAATTTGGTGTTTGCTAGCTTCCAAAAGTGTTGAAATAGTGTTTGCTAGATGTTGATACCCACATTTTCTATCGAAATAACAGAGAGCATAATAGACCAAAAGTTTAAAATGGATGAAATGGGCCCCAAGGTTGGTTTTTGACCATTATTTGGTGATTTGGGATAGTGCATACACACTATAGCGCGTACGCACTATAAAGCACGTACGCACTATCTCAAAACACATCACTCCCCATCCTCCCTACTCTCTATCCTCCCTAATCTCTCTCACATCCCCTTCCTCTCTCTCTTCCTACTCTCTCCCATCCTTTACTCTCTCTCACCCTCCCTCTCCCACCACCTACTCTCTCTACCTCTCTCACCCCCTCTCCTCTCTTATCCCCGACTCTTTAGATCTCTCACACACACTCTTATCTCCCCTAGCTCTCTCACTCTCCCTCTCCTACCACCTAATTTCTCTCCCCCATCCCCTACTCTCTCTCTTATCTCCCATCCCCTACTTTGTCTCTCTTACACACATTCCCATTCCCCCTCTCTCTCCCTCTCCCGCCGCCTACTTTCTCTCCCCCATCGTCATACTCTCTCTACCACCCCCTACTCTCTCTCACCCTCACACTACTACTACCTACTATCTCTCTCTTTCAAGTTCTCTCTCTCCCTCTCTACTCTCTCTCCCCCATCTTGTACAAGCTCTCTCTGCGTCTCCCACTCTCTCTCCCATCACCTACTTTCTCTCCCCCATCCCCTGCTCTCTCTCTCTCGTCTCCCATCCCCTACTCTCTCACACTCTCACACTCTCCCCCATCCCCTACTCTCTCTCTTCTCTCTCATCCCCTACTCTCTCACACTCTCACTCTCTCCTATCCCCTAGTCCATCTCTCTTACACATACACCCCCATCCCCCCTCTCTCTTTCCCTCTCCCATCGCCTACTTTCTCTCCCCCATTGTCGTACTCTCTCTCTTTGCCACCCCCTACTCTCACACTCTATCCCATCCCTTGCTCTGTCTCTCTTACACACACACTCCCATCCCCCCTCTCTCTTTTCCTCTCCCACCACCTACTTTCTCTCCCCCGTCGTCGTACTCTCTCTCTACCACCCCCTACTTTCTCAAAACACATCACTCCCCATCCTCCCTACTCTCTATCCTCCCTACTCTCTCTCCCATCCCCTCCCTCTCTCTCTTCCTACTCTCTCCCATCCTTTACTCTCTCTCACTCTCCCTCTCCCACTACCTACTCTCTCTACCTCTCTCACCCCCTCTCCTCTCCCATCCCCAACTCTTTAGATCTCTCACACACACTCTTATCTCCCCTATCTCTCTCCCTCTCCTACCACCTAATTTATCTCCCCCATCCCCTACTCTCTCTCTTCTCTTCCATCCCCTAATTTGTCACTCTTACACACATTCCCATTCCCCCTCTCTCCCTCTCCCACTGCCTACTTTCTCTCCCCCATCGTCGTACTCTCTCTACCACCCCCTACTCTCTCACACTCACACTACTACTACCTACTATCTCTCTCTCAAGTTCTCTCTCTACCTCTCTACTTTCTCTCTCCCATCTTGTACAAGCTCTCTTTGCCTCTCCCACCGCCTACTTTCTCTCCCCCATCCCTTGCTCTCTCTCTCGTCTCCCATCCCCTACTCTCTCACACTCTCACACTCTCCCCCATCCCCTACTCTCTCTCTCCTCTCCCATCCCCTACTCTCTCACACTCTCACTCTCTCCCATCCCCTACTCTATCTCTCTTACACATACACCCCCATCCCCCCTCTCTCTTTCCCTCTCCCACCGCCTACTTTCTCTCCCCCATCGTCGTACTCTCTCTCTCATCCACCCCCTACTCTCACACTCTCACACTCTCTCCCATCCCCTGCTCTATCTCTCTTACACACACACACTCCCATCCCCCCTCTCTCTTTTCCTCTCCCATCACCTACTTTCTCTCCCCCATCATTGTACTCTCTCTCTCTCTGCCACCCCCTACTTTCACACTTTCACACTCTCTCCCATCCCCTACTCTCTCACTTTCATAGATACACACACTCTTATCACCCCAATCTTCTTCTTCTCTCCCATCCCCTACTCTCTACATCTGTCACACACACTCCCATCCCCCCTATTTCTCTCCCTCTCCCTCTCCCTCTCCCACTCCCTCTCCTACTGCCTACTGTCTATCTCTCTCAAGTTCTCTTTCTTCCTCTCTACTCTCTCTCTCTCTCTCTCTCTCTCTCTCCCTCTCTCTCCCATCCCTTACTCTCACTCTCTCTCCCATCCCCTACTACTTTCTCTCAAACTCTCACACTCTCTCCCATCCTTTACTCTATCTCTCTTATAAATAAATACACATTCCCATTCCCCCCCTCTTTCTCTCTCTCGCAGTCCTTGTCCCATTGCCTACTCTCTCCCATCCCCTACTCTATCTCTCTTAAATGCTTCCATTCCACCTCTCTCTCCCTCCCACTCCCTCTCCCACCACCTACTATCTCTCTCTCTCTCACACACTCTCTCCCTCTCTCTCCCATCCCTCTACCATTGCCTACTCTCTCTATCTCTCTCTCCCCTCTCTCATTCTTGACTCTCTCTCTTTGACACACACACACCCATCCCCCCTCTCTCCTCTTCCATCCCCTACTTTTTCTCTCACTTTCTCTCCCTCTCCTACTCCCTCTCCCACTACCTACTCTCTCTCTCACTCTCACTCTTACTCTCTCACTCTCACTCTTACTCTCTCCCTCTCCACTCTCTCTCTCTCTGCTACCCTCTAGTCTCTCTTAAATTTTCACACTCTCTCCTATCCCCTCCTCTCTCTCTCTCTCTCTCTCTCTCTCTCTCTCTCTCACACACACACACACACACACACACACACACACACACACATTTCTATTCGCCCTTGTCTCCCCCTCTCCCACTCCCTCTCCCATCGCCTACTCTCTCTTCCATCCCCTACTCTCTCTTGAGCTACTTTATCTTCCCCCTCTCCCATTCCATACTCTCTCTCTTTCACACACATGAACTCCCATCCTCCTCCCTCTCAAGTTCTTCCTCTCCCACTCTGTCTCCCGTCACCTACTCTCTCTCTCCTCCATCCCCTACTCTTAATCTCTCTCTCCCAAACTATACTCTCTCTCACACTTCCTCTCTCTCCCATCTCCTACTTTAAATATCTTTTCCCCATCCCGCACTCTCTCTTTTCCACCCGTACTCTCTCTCACACTTCCTCTCTTTGCCACCCCTACTCTCTCTCTCTCATCCTATACTCTCTTTGCCACCCCTACTCTTTCTCACTTTCTCTCTCCCATCTTGTACTCTCTCCCCTCTCCTATCCCCTACTTTCTCTCTATCTCTTTCATGCACACACATAGCCATTCCCCTATCCCCCCCCCACCTAGTTCTCTTTTGAAACTTACATCTTAATAGTGCGTATGCACTATAGTGCTTGCGCCCTATAGTGCGCACGTGCTATTTAGAGTTGAGGTTTAAATAGCACGTGCACGCTATAGGGTGCACACGATATTTAAACCTTAATCAAACCCAAGCCTAAGGCTTGGTTTTTCCTTGGAGATCCAACCCAAAGGTTTGGATTTGGTGAACATGCCTGAGACGTGTTTTCTAGCAAACATACAAAAAATGATTATTTTTTCTTCTGTTCTCCCCTTCAAGATTTCTCATGGTTGGGTATCGATAAGATCAAGTTACATATCATTATAGGTCTCTGTGTTAGCTATCTAACCATATAATTTATTTTTAATTTGAACTATTTCAAGCCTTTCATCTATAATTTCTTTTGAATGTATGTTCATTTTTTGTCAAAAACCACCACGTACTAATTGGGCTATAGATTTTAGCTCATTCATCGAATTTTGTAACAACTTAGTTTTTTAGAAACTAGACTCCATTCTACACACTTTGAAAAAAGAAAGTTTTGATTTTAGATTAGTTTTCAATTATTTCTAGGGGGAGCACATAGATATTTCACGTTTTTGCGATGTGTCTAGTTAAAAAATTCGTTAAAAAAAAAATAGACATTGTAAAATTACTCGAAAAATCTGGGATAAACTACATAGTGTTAAGTAACTTTTGGCTAGAGCAATTAAAAAATTTCAAAAAAAAATTTAAAATTTTAGGGGGGCCACACTTTGTACTGTGCTATGTTTTTTTGGAATAAATAGTACCACTTTTTGTGGCCCCCTTTTTTGAGGACCTAAAACTAAACCATTTTGAAAAAAAATTAGTATTTTAGAAACTAGATTCAAAGGACTACGACTTTTTTTTTTGTCATATCTGAAAATTTTGAGCGTAACTATCTTCAAATTCTTGTTGAAGTTGAAAATTTGCAGATTTTAGGAAAAAGGTGTCCACTTATACCCCCCTTTTGGCACCACAACTTTGTGCACTTACCCATGATTTGGTTGCCTTTTTTGCAAATGCAAAAATTGGTTTACCAGTCGACCATAAAAAGCCCAAACTATCGATTAAATGGTGCAAAAATGATGCCATATATCCAAACTTTTGGAATTGTTGGTGGATGGTTTTTGACATCCCTCCATATAGAAATTTAGAGGTGCCATTTTATTTCCCTAGAAAATTGTATGCAGAATTTGTGTTCAAACTCAAGGTGAACTATTGGAGCATGAAGCCCAACATGCGCGTAGGACTAGGAACTCCTTAGGATAGGCCCTCTTCCTAGTGAAAGAAAGCTGGCACTTTTTTCCTCCCTACTAATGTCTCCCCCCCTCCTCGAGTATAGTATCCTGATATTATCATAGAGGCTAGCTCTCAAACCATTAGAGCCATCCATAGACTGACTAGCCTATTGATATCTTAGGCTAGGTCAGTCCTGCGTCCCTATGTTGATGATGCTAACGTGATTCATCATTTTCTAGCTCATCACATGTTTGTGTGCCTCATACTTGCATTACATGCAAGAATATTTGTCTGGGTCCCATAGGTGATCTTCCTAAGTATCAATTTGTATTAGACGAGGATACACTAGATGCATGTGCAGAGGCTATAGAGATGCGAGAGAGGAGGGGCATGCAAAGGCATGGACTCCTTCTATGTTGGTACATGTATACATTTTTTTGTTATGACATGCGATTTAAAGTTAATTTTTATAATAGAGTGATTTTAATTTTTAAGCCATACTGACTTATACATGTATGTGATCTTCATTCATTTTTATTTGATGACCGAGGAGGAGCTGAGACAGGTTGATGATTCCATGCTCTCGGCTATTTCATTTGGCCTTGAGACATCTACGATACATTATTTTGTGTTCTCATTGATTTTTATATTTTATATTGTAGCATATATGGTTTCTAATCTTTCTTTTATCTTGCAAGTACCACCTATCCCTAGAGGACAAAGTTTGGGGGATGAGCCAGGACCGATTGACAAAGGAAAGGTAATTAGGTGCTTTCTATTTGATTAAAATATCAATGCATTCTTGTAAAATTTTTGTGGTAATAAAATTTAATTACATTCTTTATTGTATAGGGCATGGCTACTGGCAATGAGCCCATGCAGATTCCATGTCATAGACACTGAGGCATTTCTATTCGCACTAAGAGCCCCATTGTATGTATAAGTATCATTTATTTTTTATTTTCTTTATCTTAATAAATAAATTCAAAACTAATTTCTATTATATTAAAACCTACTATTTTGTATCTCATAGGAAACTCATAGTGCACACAAGGTTGGATAGGAGAGTTGTGTACCTTTGATGATGTAGCCACTATATCCTGAGGAGGAGCATATGCTAGTAAGTTGTAGTTTGAATTCTTGATTAAATATGTTATAAATTTAGCATGCTATGAATTATAATGTTATATTTTAAGTTGTAGATTCATCTGACAAACATATTTGAACATACACAAGCCACAATCAGCGAGGTACAAGCATTGTCGAGGGCATACAAGAGGACTCCTAATCGACACAAGAGGTCGATGAGAGAGGTATTTATTATGAAAGTTTAATATTATAAAAGATCATTAAAGAAAAAATCATTATGCATTTGAGTAATTCAATGTTAGATACAAAGAATCATATAAATTTAGTAGTCTAACTTTGGGTTTTCTTTTTTTGTTTATGTAAGAGGCATCTGATCCACCTAGTGTGGCGAAGAGGCTACATTTTGATCATCTACCAGTAGCCTAGGATAGTATAGTTGTCATAGGATGCTTCATGAGACACTTTGAGATGGCATATGCCACATTGTTTATAGAAACATTGATATTATACACATTTTGATGGCATGATCAACCACATTTTGTATATGGATCTATGTATTTTGATATATATTTCTGTAATTTGTGTATGGATACATGAACTTTGATATATATTTGTGTAATTTGTCTATGGATACATGTATTTTGATATATATATTTTTCATTTATGTGTACAATGATATACATATTAATTTAGCATCTAGTATTGTTCAATTTATCGTGGATCATGTGTATTGTTCATGTTTATGGAATATCATTAATTTTGATCATGTTTGTTATATTCAATTCAAATGTAATAATTTTTGAATAAAATTTTAACAACCTTTATTATCAAATTTGGATGCAATGTTTAATTTGAAGTGCTATCATGACATAAACACACTTGTTAACCTCCTACACAAGGTTCACATAACCCCAAATCTGATTTTAAACTCCACCTTTAACCTTGAAACTAACTCTTGGCTTCAAATCTAATCTCAACACACTTAAGGACTCCACTCCTCAACCATGGATTCTATTCCCAACCATGAACTCATTCCTAGACTCATAATCTTTGATAACTAGCCCTTCACCTTGTTACTATCCTCATACTACAACTTTTCAATTTCAACATAACCTCAAAATATCCCAACTCAAGAGACTTTATTGGATCAAACCTTTTTAACTTGGTTTCCCAATACCATATCCATATGAATAACATCTATACATTTCTCACATTGATCAAATTTCCCATATTGATCCACTAAACAAAACTAGCTTCATTAATGCATGCTATCATTTCACACCTTATATAGGTGTTTCCAACCTTGTATGGTCATGCTCAAACCAATAATTGACTCTTTGCACTCATTTTCACTTTGCAAGAAAAAGTTGCAAAATTGCAATTTTGAGCAATTTTTGTTATAACTTCAAATTATTAATTAGACGAGTTCACCAAACTTGGTAAGGGGTTATCGATAGCCCACATGAGATTTAAGTTACGACCCTCAGAAGATTGACCTCAAAATGCACTTAGAGCACCTTGGAGTCTCCTTAGTATCGAGTGGTCGTGGATGATGGATGGTCTCTATGGCCGAAACAAAAGGGTCACTAGGTTTCACCTACTCATCCACAACTAATGGCAGTAACGATTTGATGCCAAGATCAACAGTTTCAAAGTTACGTTGCGGTGCACCTATGAACTAAGACACTGCGAGTTTTAGCATCGAGTGAGATCACTGTGCCAAATCCAAACAAAATGTGATCTCTCAAAAATAATGTAGGTTAGTTTAGGCCTTGGCATCACCATCCTGTAGCATTGGATATTTTATCAATAGCCCGCATGAGCTCTAAGTTACGACCCTCATAAGATCGACCTCAAAATGCACTTAGAGCACCTTGGAGACTCCTCGATATGAGGTGGCCATAGAAAATGGATAGTATTTGCGACTGAGAAAAGAGTGTCACTAGGGTTCACCTGCCCATCTAGAGCTAATGGTGCTAAAAATTCGATGCCAAGATCAGCAGTTTCAAAGTTACGATGTGATGCACCTATGAACTGATGCACACTATGAGTTTTGGCATCGATCAAGATCATTGTGCCGAATCCAAACAAAACATGATCTCTCAAAAATGAGATAGGTTATTTTAGACCTCAGTATCACTATCCTATAGCATTTGACATTTTATCGATATCCCACACGAGCTCTAAGTTATGACCCTTGGAAGATCGACCTCGAAATGCACTTAGAGCACCTTGAAGACTCCTCGGTATGGGGTGGCCATGGACGATGAATGGTCTCTGTGGCCAAGACAAGGGTCTCACTAGGTTTCACCTACCCATTCGAAGCTAATGGCACTAACAATTTGATGCCAATATTAGCAATTTCAAAATTACGTTGTGGTGCACCTATGAACTGAGGCACACTATGAGTTTTGGCATCGAGCGAGATCATTGTGTTGAATCCAAAAAAATGTGATCTCTCAAAAATGAGATAGGTTGTTTTAGGCCTTGGCATCACCGTCTTGTAGCATTTTATGTTTCATTGATAGCCCTCATGAGCTCCAAGTTACGACCCTCGACAGATCAACTTCAAAATGCACTTAAAGCACCTTAGAGACTCCTTGGTATGGGGTGGTCGTGGATGATGGATGGTCCCCATGGTTGGAATAAGGGTGTCACTAGGGTTCACCTACCCATCTGAAGCTAATGGAGCTGACAATTTGATGCCAAGATCAATGGTCTCAAAATTAAGTTGCGGTGCACCTATGAATTGAGGCACACTACGAGTTTTGGCATCGAGCGAGATCATTGTATCAAATCCAAATGGAATGTGATCTCTTAAAAATGAGATAGATAATTTTAGGCCTCAACATCACTATTTTGTAGCATTCAATATTTCATTGATAGCCCGTACAAGCTCTAAGTTATGACCCTCAAAATATCAACCTCAAAATGCACTTTGAGCACTTTAGAGACTCCTAGGTACAGGGTGGCCGCAGATGATGGATGGTCTTTGCAGCTAGAACAACGGTGTCACTAGGGTTCACTCATCCATCCAGAGATAATGGCATTGACAATTTGATGCCAAGATCAATGATTTCAAAGTTATGTTGTAGTGCACCTATGAACTAAGGCACACTATGAGTTTTGGCATCAAGTGACATTGTTGTGCCAAATCCAAATGAAATATGATCTCTTGAAAATGAGATAGGTTATTTTAGGCCTCAACATCACTATCCTATAGCATTTTGATGTTTCATCAATAGCTTGCATGAGTTCCAAGTTACGACCCTCAGAAGATCAACCTTGAAATGCACTTAGAGCACCTTGGAGACTCCTCGATACAAGGTGGCCGTGGACGATGGATGGTCTCTACGACTGGAACAAGCTTTTCACTAGGGTTCACCTATCCATTTGGAGCTAATGGCACTGATGATTCGATGCCAAGATCAATGGTTTCAAAATTATGTTGTGGTGCACCTATGAACTGAGGCACACTGCGAGTTTTGGCATCAAGTGAGATCGCTGTGCAAAATCCAAAAAAACATAATCTCTCAAAAATGAGATTAATTATTTTAGGCCTTAACAACACCGTCTTGTAGCATTCGACATTTCATCGATAGCCCTCACGAGCTCTGAGTTACAACCCTTGGAAGATCGACCTTGAAACACACTTAGAGGACCTTGGAGACTCCTTGGTACGGGGTGGAAGTGAACGATGGATGGTCTCCGCAGCTAGAACATTGGTTTTACTAGGGTTCACCTACTCATCCGGAGCTAATGGCACTGACAATTCGATGCCAAGATCAATAGTTTCAAAATTATGTTGTGGTGCACCTATGAACTGAGGCACACTAAAAGTTTTGGCATCGAGCGAGATCGGTGTGCCAAATCCAAACGGAACATGATCTATCAAAAATGTGATAGGTTATTTTAGGCCTTGGCATCACCATCCTGTAGCATTTAACGTTTCATCAATAGCCCTCACAAGCTCTGAATTATGACCCTCGAAAGATTGACCTCAAAATGCACGTAGAGCACCTTGGAGACTCCTTGGTACAAGGTGGCCGCGAATGATGGAGGGTCTCTGTGGCTAGAACAAGGGTGTCACTAAATTTTGCCTGCCCATTTGAAGCTAATGGCACTGACGATTTAATGCCAAGATCAACGGTTTAAAAATTACACTATGGTGCACCTATGAACTGAGGCACACTATGAGTTTTGGCATCAAGCCAAATTTTTGTGTTGAATCCAAATAGAATGTGATCTCTCAAAAATGAGATAGGTTCTTTTAAGCCTTGGCATCACTATCCTATAGCATTTGATGTTTCATCGATAGCCCTCACAAGCTCTAAGTTACAACCCTCAGAAGATCGACCTCAAAACACACTCAGAGCACCTTGGAGTCTTCTTGGTATGGGGTGGTCGTAGATGATGGATGTCTCTGCAACTAGAAGAAGGGTTTCACTAGGGTTCACTTGCCCATCCGAAGCTAATGGTGCTAATGATTTGATGCAAAGATCAAGAGTTGCAAAATTACATTGTGGTGCACCTATGAACTGAGGCACACTATAATTTTTGGCATCGAGCTATATCGTTGTGCCAAATCGAAAAGGAATTTGATCTCCTAAAAATAAGATACGTTATTTTAGGCCTTGGCATCATCGTCTTGTAGAAGTCAATGTTTCATTGATAGCCCTCATGAGATATAAGTTACAACCCTTAAAAGATTGACCTCGAAACACACTTGGAGCACCTTGGAGACTCCTTGGTATGGGGTGGCCACAAATGAAGGAGGGTCTCTGTGGCTAGAACAAAGGTGTCAGTAGGGTTAATATTAAAAGAAAAAATATTATTTTTTACCTCTCTCAAGTTTTTGGCATTTGGCACAATGCAAGTTTCATGTTAATATGTATTAAAATCATCATTTTCTAGGTCCCACCACATAATTTGCATTAAGTAAAATCATCTTTGTTTCTTACATTAAATAAACAAGTTTACATTTACAATATATCAAGTGTTTCATCATTATTACATCAATACACAACTACCAAAAATTGTTGTGTCAAAAATAGTAATGTCAAAAATCATAGTATCAATAAAAGTATTGTCAAAAATCGTACTATCAAAAATAGAATAAAAATTTTCTTCATTTTGTTCCTTATTTAGCTTTTTATCTTCATGAATGGCTACTCTTCATGATGTACCTACATTCCAATATCATAAAAAATATTAGTAACTTATTGTATTAAACAAGATAATTATCAGTTCACTGAATCATTATGAAGAAAATAACATAAGAAGTAAATATACCTAGTTGAGTGTTCCAATAGGGTCCTCTCTCTATTTTAGGGTCTCCTATAGGGCTTCATGATCAGCATTAGTAATAGTAAAAATTTCTTTAACTTTTGGTCTTCCTTGATGCTTCAAAAACTTTACATTTATTGCTATAATAAGATGTGAATATATGAGAATTATTTTGTGCTTCTGATAGTCTTTGAATGTAGGAATTCCATTCCTTCTAAGCATGTATATTCACAGTCATGTTCCAACGACAACCACTGAACCAGTAGGATATGTGAATCCATCATCATCTATGCTTGGTTGTGCAAACTTTTGTTTACCTCTTACACAACATGCTAACCAATAATTAGATTTATCATCATTCCCTTATCGTGCAACCAATGCAAAGACATGTCCTGGCTAAAGAAGATCTGATAGATGGTTATGCTCAAGTGAACTTTCCATGTCATCATTTCTGATAGAGAGTATGATAGAAAATGGAGTAAGATAATGTGGAGCCCATGTGTCCACCCACTCATTAAACTCACAGTGATCCCAATCATAGTGAAAACAACTAGGATAAAAGTAAGCTAGTTGTCGTGTCCAAATGGTCCATGTACTAGAATCAGAGCTCCAAAATGAATGCATTTTTTATGAGTTTCTCATTGTAGCACAATCTGATCTATCACCTATGTAACCTTCCTCAAACAACCAAAAGAACTTGCATACCACTGAATCAAGAGTCCCACCTTGTGATAATGCTACACTACACCAATCAACAATGCTACGAGCACCAAGAATCTTTTCTCCTGAAATCTTCAATTGCTCGTTAACTAGAGATCTCTTCACACATGCCCTTGCTCCATCATGTTCCCCTTTCCCATGGCCAAACTTTTAAAAACTCCAAATATGAGGCACCCCCCCCCCCCCTCTACATGCATCCTACACAACCAATAAAACATGCAAGCATTCTTGAATTGACCTATACAATTATCTAACCAAATGATATGTCTGTCCATAGAAATTGTATGCTTTTGTAAGAAATCAAAATAATTCTCGAAACAATGTTGCACAAACTCATGAGAGTGAGATTTATCATCACTCATATAAAAATGATACTCTCTAATAATCTTCTGATTGTCTTCCAAACTATCAGGGGCATGTCTAAATTATTGATCTAACCACTGAGACCTGTGACCATGTCTTGCATACTTGTAGAAAATTTTTAAATAAAACTAGCCACACCAATTTATTTTGCAACTAATTCACATCTAGAGCCCTCACCCCCACTCTTCAATGTGTATTTCACCATTTCATATACCTTTTTTTTTACTATTGTCTTTCCAAGATCTTGTTCAGACCCCTCATGGAAACATGTGTCAAACTTGGATAAGCCGCCACATTCTGAACACTTCTCATTTAAGTAAGCATATCTATAAAAGAAACAACCATCAAATATATGACGTAAAAATTGATCTAACAAGTCTCTTGATGATTTTGGAAGCCCACTAGCACTAAAATTCTCCAACATTTTTTTATTATGCAAAGTAGAACAGATGGAGCATAATAGTTCATAGTGCATAGAAAACTTGACATGATATTTGCAACAACATGTATTTCAAATTTTAAGTGGCACACAATAAAATGACTTCAAAGATTCAAAATCCCTTTGTGATATATGAAGACTTGGATGACTCTCTCTAAATTGTTTGAACAACATAGTTTGACTTACCTGCAAATAATGCTTAGGATGTGGCATGTGGTCTCTGATGTCAATTCTCAACTTTAACACGTCTTTAGCATTGGGTGATACTCTTGAGCTAGAGTGTCAAAATTGTTTAATTTCTTCCTTCACATGATCAGATAGCTTCTTATCAGAATGTGGAAGTCTCCCACCAAAAGTGCATGTTTTATTTTGAAGAGAATCATCAATTCTCTCTCATCTACTAAGTACTCTTCTCAAAGTAGTAAAATTTATGTTCAATTAAATACAAGTTTGTCTCATATATCTACCCTTTCTCAATTGATGTCTTACCAAAGAGGTTGAAATAACCCTTCGAGCAGCTCTCTTATCCTTCTCCCTGCTATTTTCTCAATGCTATTGAGAGCACTAAAAAGATTCTTTGAACAATAATGGCATTTCTTTCCAATTTTTTATTGACATGAATCTTCAATTTGGAAAGCATAGGTCTCATCTTTTGCATCTTTAATAAGTGCATAAAAATCTGACATTGCTCCACCATTGTCTTGTTGTCAAAAAACATCTTATATAGTCTTAGATTTTTTCCTTTTCATATTGGTAAAAATCAATTCATCAATTTCAATTATCCATTTTGGTGTTCTAGAACCTCCATGTCGATTATAATTAGAAGATATGTAAGGTTCATGTGCATTATCATGTTCGGCATGGTCAATCATGCAATTTACATTATGACCTAGTAGCATTTCATCCTCCGAATTTTCATTCTCCAAATTTTCAATCCCGACATTATCGTTATCAATTGGTACATTTTCATTTTCCAACTGCACATATTCATTATTTGACTCTATGATTTTATCTTCGACCAATTCATCGTCAACTTGACTTACATTTAACATACCTTATCTTTTCCTTCGATGATTTACCTTCTCTCTTTCCCTATATGCCGCAATGTCTTCATTGGATACCTTTCTTTTGCGTTTAGCCTTTCGATGACTACTACTCCCCATTTAGATGACAATATCAGACACCTAATGATATATTATCAATCCTTTTTCAATCGTTTGGGCCCCAAAATGTGAGTTTTTCCAAAACCCATGAAAATGGCCCACAAAAAGTGATGTTATCGGGTTTGCTGTGATAGGGAATATTTTGAAAAAATCATGTCAGTTTAATCAAGTATCCGATCTAAGATCAGATACTTGATACTAAATCAAATATCTAATATTCGATATCGATGCCAAAATTTTGGAGGGAATTAAGGGGAATGTATGATGAGTAATATTATTTAGGATTATTATTATGTATTATATATTATTATGGCCTGTTATTATTAATATATGTGATTATTATATTATATTATTATTAAATATAATAATATATCCTATTATTATTATACTCTACAAATATTCTACTAATATATATATTATAATTATATTATTATATATATATATATATATATAATTACTTTTACTATAGTATTACTAAATATAATAACATAATATATTATATATGTTATTAATATATGTTGTTGCTATTACTATTATTATTATGACCTATGATCCATTTGGTTGGTTCTAAAATGCATTGAGAGGGGTCATCGATTAACCTATGACCCCCTCCGATGCATTTCATGATAGCATATGTCCCTAGGGGCCCTAGGACCCCTAGGGATGCATCTGATTGGCTCTAATGCATTGAGAGCGGTTATAGGTTAACCTATGACCCCTCTCGATGCATTTCAGGACCATGTATGTCCCTAGGGACCCTAGGACCCCTAGGGACATATGTGCTTGGTTCTAATGCATTAAGAGGCTCTCGATACATTTCATGACAACCTATGTCCCTAGGGGCCCTAGGACCCCTAAGGACGCATGTGGTTAGTTCTAATGCGTCGAGAGGAGTCATAGGTTAACCTATGATTAACCTATGAACCCTCTCGACACATTTCATGACAACCTATGTCCCTATGGGTCCTAGGGCCCCTAGGGACACATTTGGTTGGTTCAAATGTGTCAAGAGGGGTCATAGGTTAACCTATGACCCCTCTCGATGCATTTCATGACAATGTATGTCCCTAGGGGACCTAGGTTAACCTATGACCCCTCTCGATGCATTTCATGACAATGTATGTCCCTAGGGGCCCTATGACCCCTAGGGACATATGTAGTCGGTTACAATGCATCAAGAGGGGTCATAGATTAACCTATGAACCCTCTCGATGCATTTTATGACAACATATGTCCCTAGGGGTCCTAGGACACATGTGGTTGATTCCAATGTGTCAACAAGGGTGAGAGGTTAACCTATGACCCCTCTTGATGCATTTCATGACAACATAAGTCCCTAGGGGCCCTAAAATCCCTAGGGATGCATTTGGTTGGTTCCAATGCGTCTAGAGGGGTCATAGGTTAACCTATAACCCCTTTGACACATTTCACAATAACATATGTCCTTAGGGGCCATAGGACCCCTAGGGACACATTTGGCTAGTTCTAATGCATTGAGAGGGGTCATAAGTTAACATATGACCCCTCTCAATACATTTCATGACAACATATGTCCCTAGGGGCCCTAGGACCCCTAGGGACACATGTGGTTGGTTCTAATGCATCAAGAGGGGTAATAAGTTAATCTATCGCCCTTCTTGACACATTTCACGTAACGTATGTCCCTAGGGGCCCTAGGACCCCTAGGGATGCATTTGGTTGATTTCAATGCGTTGAGAGGGAGTCATATGTTAACCTATAACCTTTCTCGATGTATTTCATGACAACATATCTCCCTAAGAGCCCTACAACCCCTAGGGATGCATGTGGTTGGTTTCAATGCATTGAGAGGGGTCATAGGTTAACTTATGACCCCTCTCAATGCATTTCATGAAAACATATGTCCCTAAGGGCCCTAGGACCCTTAAGGATGCATGTGGTTGGTTCTAATGCATCGAGAGGGGTAATAGGTTAACTTGTGACCCCTCTCGATGTATTTCATGACAATGTATATCCTTAAGGGCCCTAGGACCCTTAGGGACGCATGTGATTGGTTCCAATGTGTCGAGAGGGGTGATAAGTTGATCGATAACCCCTCTTGATGCATTTCATGAAAACCTATGTCCCTTGGGACCCTAGGACCCCTAGGGGTGCATGTGGTTAGTTCTAATTCATTGACCCCTATTGATGCATTTAATGACAACCTATGTCCCTAGGAGTCCTTGGGCCCCTAAGGATGCATTTGGTTGGTTCCAATGCATCGAGAGGGGTCATAGGTTAAAATACATTTTATGAAAATGTATGTCCCTAGGGGCCCTATGACCCCTAAGGATGCATGTGGTTGGTTTCAATGCGTTGAGAGCGGTCATAGGTTAACCTATGACCCCTCTCGATGCATTTCATGAAAACATATGTCCCTAATGGCCCTAGGACCCCTAGAGACACATTTGGTTGGTTCCAATGCGTTGAGAGGGGTCATAGGTTAACCTATCACCCCTATCAATGCATTTCATGACAACCTATGTCCCTAGGGGCCCTAGGACCCTTAGGGACACATGCGGTTGGTTCTAATGCATCAAGAGGGGTCATAGGTCATCTCGATGCATTTCACAACAACGTATGTCCCTAGGGGCCCTAGGACCCCTAGGGATGCATTTCGTTGGTTCTAATGCATCTCGATGCATTTCATAACAGCGTATGTCACTAGGGGCCCTAGGACCCCTAGGGATGCATGTGGTTGGTTCTAATGCATCGAGAGGGGTCATAGGTTAGCCTATGACCTCTCTTGATGCATTTCATGACAACATATGTCCCTAGCAACCCTAGGACCCCTAGGGATGCATTTGGTTGGTTTCAATGTGTCAAGAGGGGTCATAAGTTAACCTATGAACCCTCTAGATGCATTTCATGACAACCTATGTCCCTAAGGGCCCTAGAACCCCTAGGATGCATGTGGTTGAATGTGTTAACAGGGTTCATAGGTTAACTATGAGCCCTCTCAAAGCATTTCATGACAACATATGTCCCTAGGGGGCCTAGGACCCCCAGGGACGCATTTGGTTGGTTCTAATGCATCAAGAGGAATCATAGATTAACCTATGACCCTTCTCGATGCATTTCATCACAACATATGTCCCTAGGGACTCCACAAACCCTAAGGACACACGTGGTTGGTTCCAATGCATCAAGACAGGTCATAGGTTAACCTATGACCCCTCTTAATGCATTTTATGAAAACGTATGTCCCTAGGGGCCCTAGGACCCCTAGAGACGTATGTGGTTGGTTCTAATGCATCGAGAGGGGTCATAGCTTAACTTATGACCCCTCTAAATGCATTTCATGACAACGTATGTCCCCAAGGGCCCTAGGACCTCAAGGAACGCATGTGGTTGGTTCTAATGCATCATCTACGCATTTTACAACAACGTACGTCCCTATGAGCCCTAGGACCCCTAGGGATGCATGTGGTTGGTTCTAATGCATTGAGAGGGGTTAGATTAACCTATGACCCCTCTCAATGCATTTCATGACAACGTATGTCCCTCAGGGTCCTAAGACCCCTAAGGACACATTTGGTTGGTTTTAATGCATCTAGAGGGGTCATAGGTTAACCTATGACCCTCTCGATGCATTCACGATAACATATGTCCCTAGGGGCCATAGGACCCCTAGGGACAAATGTGGTTGGTTCTAATGCATCGAGAGGGGTCATAGGTTAACCTATGACCGCTCTTGACACATTTTATGACAACGTATGTCCCTAGGGGCCCTACGACCCCTAGGGATGCATTTGGTTGGCTCTAATTTTTTGAGAGGGTCACAAGTTAACCTATGACCCCTCTTGATGCATTTCATGACAACCTATGTCTCATGGGGCCCTAGGACCTTTAGGAATGCACGTGGTTGGTTCTAATAAATCAAAAAGGGTCATAGGTTAACCTATGACCTCTTTCGATGCATTTCATGATAAAGTATGTCCCTAGGGGCCCTAAGATCCCCAGGGATGCATATGGTTGGTTCTAATGTGTTGAGAGGGGTCATAAGTTAACGTATGACCCCTCCCGATGCATTTCACAAAAATGTATGTCCCTAGGGGCCTTAGGACCCCTATGGATGCATTTGGTTGGTTCCAATGTGTCGAGAGGGGGTCATAAGTTAACCTATGACCCCTCTCAATGCATTTCATGGCAATGTATGTACCTAGGGGCCATAGGACACCTAAGGATGCATGTGGTTGGTTTTAATGTGTCAAGAGGGGTCATAGGTTAACCTATGACTCTTCTCAATGCATTCCATGGCAACATATGTCCCAAAGGGCCATAGGACCCCTGGGGATGTATTTGGTTCATTCCAATATGTTGAGAGGGGTCATAGGTTAACCTATGACCCCTCTCGACACAGTTCATGAAAACCTATGTCCCTATGAGCCCTAGGACCCCTAGGGATACATGTGGTTGGTTCTAATGCATTTAGAGGGGTCACTAGGGGTCCTAGGGACATATGTTGTCATTAAATGCGTTGAAAGGGGTCACAGGTAAATCTATGACCCCTTTCGATGCATTTCATGATAATTTTATACTTAATAATAATACAATATTGTATATTTTAATATACTAATAATATATTATTTGATTATATAACAGTAATAATCATATATGTTACTAGATTACAGATTTAATAATAATAACCATATCTATTATTATATATAATAATAATCATATAATTTTACTATATATAATAATAATATTTATCATATATTACTATATTATATTTAATAATTATTATTATACATATTGCTATATATAATAATAATCATAATTATATGTAATAATAATATTAATGTCTACACTTCCCCCAAATAAATTTACCCCTAAAACCCTCTAAAGTTTTCCTATCAAATTTCTCTCCAAAATTACAATTGGAAAAAAAAATTTCTCTCAAATTTCCCTCCCTCCAAAATTGCAATTGGAAAATCTTTCCTCTTAAATTTTCCTCCAAAATTGCAATTGAAAAATTTTGCAATAATCGGATACCTGATTTCATATTGGGTATCCAATTACAGATTAGATACCCGATTTTATTTTGGGTATCCGATTAGGCTAGGTATTTACCAAGCCTATTCGGTTAACCCAAAAAATGTGTTTGAGAAGGGTTTCACTGACACTCAAACTTCGAGTAGCCACTTGACAATGTTATTTTCATCAAAATTGAATGAAATAAAAAGAGTTTTTTTAATAACACTCTTGAGATTCCATCGATATAATTACTGTCAAATTTTGAGTTCGATAAGTATTTATTAGTTAATTTTCAATGAAGATGATTGTAAAGTGTTGATTGACATACTGATTGAAAAATAGCTATAACTTTCAAATGGTATAACATTTTTTAAATCTAAAAGTTGCATCACATTCTATGCTTGGCCTAGTATAAGGGGAAAAAAATAATAACAATTTGGTAAAGTTTTCTTTTAGATAAGGGGGTTAGACACAAGATTTTTTTTCAAAAAAAATTTATTAGAAAATTCATATTTAATTATTTATTTGGAATAAAAATACCCAAAAATATGCATCACATTTGGGCATTAGTCTACTTTTTACACTAATACATTAGACCTCAATTTGCGACGGCAAGAAAAGGTAATGTGTTTTTGGCTTCTTTTTTTTTCAATTTTAGCCCGATTCCATTGCAATTGCAACGACAGGCATCGCAATTGCGACACCAGTGGGGTATAATAGAAAAAAAAAAGCGAAAAACCCTCATTTACATGAAATCACGCGACACAGGGTTCTTGCGAAAGGAAAGGCATGCGCTCGGGAGATCACTTCGGCAGCATTGAGAGGGTCGGGGCATTGAAAATTCATGCATATACATGGAAAATGTAAGTAGCATTGAAAATGGAAACCTCACAAGTATACTGCAGTTGCACAGAGTATTCTCAT
This sequence comes from Cupressus sempervirens, assembly GCA_028749045.1. Lineage (NCBI taxonomy): Eukaryota > Viridiplantae > Streptophyta > Pinopsida > Cupressales > Cupressaceae > Cupressus > Cupressus sempervirens. The sequence goes on along the minus strand of CM053784.1, from coordinate 4,385,204 downwards.
TTGTAGAGAATCTAATTACACAGTGATTAATAGCTTCTTCTTGCCATGAGAAAACATGTTTAAACTAATCCATTATGCACTAGAATGGCTCACATTTACTACAAAATTTTGGGTATAGAGGATTTTGTTTTTAAAATTTGGCAACATCTGTAAATTATAGACAAATAAGGTTATTTTTGGGAAAAATAAGGATGTATGTAGTAATAAATGTGCCCTCCCTAACAATATATTCGGCCGGCCACAGATTATTGGTTGGGCCATCCTTCACCTCTAGGCAAGTGAGTGAAGCCCCCAAGTTCCCCCTACCCCCGCCCCCCTTTATTGAAAGGGGCCAGGGTAAGGGCCCCAGGCAAGACAGTTTGTTCCCGGATTAGTCTTTTCGGAACGAACTCCCTCCCCAACTGCCGAACGGGGTGGCCCAGTAGAAACATTTTTCGAAGTAATTTGGCTACAATTATAAATGTATCAAATAATTTTTTAGTTTTTTCCTACAGTCATGTTTACAATATATGGTGAATCTTGGATTATTGCTTCTACAATTTCATGTAAGCATGACACGAGGCAAAATTAATATACGACTGTTGGAGACAACATAATCTTCCACTCATGCAATTTTGTAGCTAACAATATTTCTAAGAAAAAAACTCAATAGATTACAAGATCAATTAGCTCACAAAGAGAAAAGATCTGAAGCATGCTGCACTTTCTTCTTATATTTTAACAAATATAAACACATAAAACTTATATGTCCTTGGAAAAATCTCATGTGTTCCTTTAAGTCAAAAGGCCAAAGTGTTGTGTCTAAACCTATTGTCCATAGCTACTAATTATGAAAGTAATGAAAACAGGAATAAGTTAAGTCACAATTAACTACTTATCCAAACCTATTGGGAGAGTTTGGGAGCCTCAAAAAGTAGACGAGAAAAAAGGCTTGGTTACAAAGACTGTTGGTTTTAATGTCCCAAAATATTCGAAACCCATAAAATCTATATCAAGGGGAGATATAAGTGTATCTCATGTTGAGATTACAAATGTTGATAATAGAAATTTCAAACATCTAACCAACCCAAAAGCAACATGTACTAAATCTAATAATATTCAAATTTGCTCCTACTGTGTACATCAAAGTCATCTTCAAGCTCTATAAGGCATATGAAGTTTGGTTGGATAAACCATTCATAGTGGAGATCCAAGGTTTATTTACCACCCAGATCTTGCGAGAGTTCAATCTACTTTGGATGGTGAAAAATGTGCCTACTACAATGGTGATGATGTTACTCAATATTCTTCTAATGCCAGTAGATCTCATTTAGCCTACATTAACTAGAGTTAATATTGATACTTATAAGATGTCACTGACAACATTTGATACATATTCAATTGTTACAATACGATGATGTTGGTTCTTGTTAATTTACTCATATTATTTAAGGCTATTTAGATCACTTGTGTGGCAAATTTAACTAGAGACATGTCCCTCCATAACATACTGATTATACCCAATTTGTGATTTTTGATATTTTCTTCATTGATAATACAGAGTTACTCTAGAATCATGCTGGCTACTCATACTAGATAATGATGTTTGATCATTTTTTCAAATTGCAGCAATGGGCAAAACTAGTCCCTGATTGAGATTTATCAAAATAACAAGCTCATTATGAAAAGTTGAGATCTGTCAGAACCAGTCTCATATCAAGTTTGAGACTTTTCAATGTCATGAGCTTATTATCAAAATTTGCAACATGCAAAAACAATAAGATCAATATCTAAGTTTGAACCCTATCAAGACAACTGAATTAGTCCATGCAAGTTTAAGCTGCCATACTAATAGACCTATTAGCCTTCAAATCAGCAAGCAAATGTTTCCACCAAAATACTAGGCCACCAAAATTCCAGGCCAAGAGAAGTTTAAGTAATTCAAAAATACTGCTTAATGTCATTATAGCTGATGTTAATGTGTCAATAACCAAGGTTAGCTCATATACAAGCCTTGTAAACAATTTTTCAGTTATTAATGAATATAGTAGTTAAACTATCCTGCTGCCTAAAAATGTAATCACTTTTTCTATTAGGAATGATTTTGACATTTGATCAAATCTATTTTTACTATTCCCGGCCTATTGGTCCTAGCATAAAGTGTGATATAGCTTCACTGATGGTATTTCTTATATGAAATGAGGATCATGTCTAGAAAAATAGAAGTCCTTACAAAACAAGAAAGAGAAAATTTAATGACATACGAAAAGCTAAAACTCACTCGTATCTTTTCTTGAAATGAGTAATTGACATCGTTTCCGAGTATGTATTAGCCACCAAACCTGCTCGCATGGCTCGAAAGCCTATGTAAGGCATAGGAAGAAATATTCCAGAGATCTCCACAAGATCACCTGGCCCAACCTAGTCAAAATAAAATCTAGTTATGGAAAAATTATATATATGTTATCAACTTGACTTTTCTATTAAAGGCTCTCATGCTGAATTGAAAGCCAAGTAAAGAAAAAGATATTATACACTATTTTTTTGGTACCCTGTGCAGCACAACAAACTTGTTCTTACTATAATATTTTTTTTTTCTTTTGTTTCATTGCAGATCTTTTGCTTGCATGGAGGTCTCTCCCCATCATTAGACACATTTGATAGCATTCGAGCTTTGGATCGCATACAGGAAGCGCGTCTATACACATAAGTATAAAATTCTTCTTTTCCCGCAACACATATAACAACAATTTTAAGTGCTTGCAAGGTATATACTTATGAATAAATATTACATCCTAATTTAAATGTATGAAAACAATTTTCATTCCTTTTAAGCTTCATTCATCTCAAGGTGCAATTCATAAACTCAAGAATAGTGGCTTTTGTTCTTCAGGATACCTTTAGGGGAAGAGTATGTGAATGCCCCCTCGTGTTTGGAGTCCAGTTTAGAGGAGATGGCTATTTACACTGCTAAGGTTTGTTGAATCTAATTTTGAATAACATTGCTTGCTATTTTTGAATCTAATCGAATGTATATTTTAACTAGACTTGTAGCTTATATGTTTTGAAATTTTTTTTAGGCCTTGTAGTTTGTATAATTTGATTGCTGGAGAGCTTCTACAGCTAAGCAAGAAGGCCGTTGCACAAGTTATAGCCGCGCGCTCGGGTATGAAAATTGTTTTTTTTTAATTCTAATGTATATTTTAACTAGACTTTTAGCTTATATGTTTTGAAATTTCTTTTAGTGGCTTAATGTTGTAAGCTCTCTTGAAATAAGACCTTCAAGCGGTTGGTCAAAGTTGTACAAATAATCTTAGGAATAAAGTCAAAGAAAGTATTTTTAAAATATTAAAGTATTTAGCTAGGTCTAAGAAGATTTGTGTACTTTTAAAAGTTTTGCTTAGTTTTTGAAAGTTGCAGTAGACCGAAGTTTTCATAGCCCAATTTTTTCTTCCTGCAAAGAACGATCATGTCAGATAATATAAGTGAAGAACAAAACAGGGAGACAATCGCTAGATTGTGGTCTAACTTGAAAAGAAAAGGTGATGGAAAATGTTATTGTCCTTGCAATATTTGTAAGGGCTTAAACCGTAGAAGACTGCTAATCAAAACAGTTAAGAGACATTATAGGGAGAATGGTCACATTGAAGGGGGGCATGACTATCATCCACTGGTAAGTCGTTCATTATATCATTTTAACAATTTATATACATATGAAATCACTTGATGATGAGTTGATGATCATGGTTTATTTATGTTAATCAATTTTATATAGGTTGATCTTCCCGGGGAAGTACATGATATGAACCACAACAATCCAAAGAATATGGTTTTCGAAGTGGAGGAACATGGAGGTGCAAATATCCAAGGTGAAGATAATGATCCCATGGAAGATGACGATCATGCGCCAGAAAACACAATTGAAGAGGATGGTATAAATACATTGATCCATGACACATCTAGTCCAAGTGTATCTGATCATGATGATGATGATAGCCTCGATGTACCTCTACTTCAGAAGGCATACGAGCCCCTATACAAAGACTCCCAAACAACTCTTCTATCTGCTATATTGTTGTTGTTGAACTTTAAGGTTATGAATAGTTTATCCAACATAACAATGTCATGTATGTTAAGGTATGTCATATATGTCTTTATAGTTAACAAAGGGTGAATAATGTACCACTAATATTGTTTATATTAACAACTTATATTTTTTGTTGTAGATTGATAGGCGAGTTTCTGTTACCATCATCAAATATTCTACCTCGCTCATATCGAGAATTAACTGCTCTTATGAAAGATATTGGAATGGAGTATGAAGCAATACATGCTTGTCCCAATGATCATATTATATATTATAAAGAGCATGAATTTGCAACACAATGCACTGTATTTCATACGAGTAGATATCGAACAGATCGACTAACAAAAAAGGTGCCTCAAAAGGTTCTTTGTTACATCCCCATTATTCCACGGATGCGAAAATTATTCAGGTGTAGTAGCTTGGCTCAATTTATGGATTATCATGCACGCAATAGAAGTCGAGATGACATTATTTGAATCCCTGCAGATGGTTCAGCATTTATGCACATAGAGGAAAAGTGGCAACACTTCAAAGAAGAACCTCGTAATCTTAGGCTTTCATTAGCAGCGGACGGTGTCAATCCATTTGGAGAGATGAGATCTGTTTACTCGGTGTGGCCTATTTTTGTTATCAACAATAACATTCCTCCATGGATGTCAATAAAGAGGGAGCACATTATGTTGGCAATGATTGTTCCAGGTATCTTATCATTTGATAGTTATTAATTTACACGTACTTACAAATCTTGCAGTAAAACGGTCACAATAACTATGTAATGTTACTGTTCATTCAAGTAGGTAAATATCAAGTAAAAGATATGAATGTATATATTGAGCCTCTTATCGATGAGTTGGTGGAGTTATGGAATGGTGTCACTATGTATGACGTGTCCAGACCAATACGACAAAGATAATTTCAATTCCATGCAATACTTGCATGGACAATACATGATGCCCCAGGGCTAACACATTTTTGTGGTATGTTATAGTGAATTCAAGTTGCGCACAATAATTCTAATTATAAAAATCAACATATTTAATAATCCAATTACATCATTATCTTGTAGGTCTTCAAACAAAGGGAAAATTTGCATGTCCAGTTTGTGGTCCAAAGATGAAATCTCGTCATTCAAAAAGTTTAGGAAAGCAGGTGTTTGATGAGTGTAGACACTTCCTCCACAGGAATCATAAGTATCAAAGTATGAAAAAACATCTTTTCAATGGGAAAGAAGAGACTACATCAAAGCCACAAAGAATGACACCTCACCTATGGAAGTTGGAATATAATAGAATTAATCGTCGAGGTAATTTCGTTCCACCTAATGGTTTATGTTTGTAATTTATATATTTCTATTGTGATTTTTGTTGACTAATTGTGTAATTGATGATCGTGCAGGTCGTCAAGGCAATACTGACAACCTTCCAAAGGGACTAAAAAGCTATCCCAGACAATTTAGTAGGTTGCCCTACTACGAGCACTTACAAATTGTGCATTTGTTTGATACTATGCATATTGGAAAGAATATAACAGAGACATTGTGGAAAATATTGGATGGAAGGCGTGACAAAGAAAAAATTGTCAAAATTTGTAATGACATACATGAATCCAATCATGCATTGAAAAATTTCATTCACTCAAATAGCAACAGAGATCAGATTAATATAAGTGCCCTTCCATGGTTATTAACGGAGTAGAAAAGTGATGCCATAAAAGAAGTCATACGAAAAATTTGATTTCCCATAGGATTTTTTGCGAACATAAACAATCTCATATCAAAAAAAAGTGAATTTGGGCTAGGGCTCAAAATGCATGATTGGCATACTTTCATCAAGGTAAGTTATGTTCTTCTGTATTTACAATATATTCATAAACTACGTGAATTGTTCATTATGTTATGTTAGAAAACAATGAAATGATTGGTTTATAATTACTGCAGTACGTGCTTCCTCTATCTCTCTCATAGCACTTCAACAATAACATCAAACAAGTGATATACGATCTTGGAAAATATATGAGGTAAGCAGTAATATCTGTTCAATTTGTTGTATATATTTATTATATTTGTGATTTGTTTTTCTTGCTATGTAATCTATTGTATATTATTTTGTAAAGTCTCATATCTATATATTTTTTGTGACTTGAATCTCTTAATGTAGGTGGTTGTCATCTAAAGAAATCCATAAAGAAGATATAAACTATTGGAAGAGAAGAATTCCTCATTTGCTGTGTGAAATGCAAAAGTGTCTACCTCCAACTTTTTTCAATGCACAGGAACACTACATCATACACCTAGTTGAGGAGATTGAATTGTGTGGACCTATACACACTAGGTCAATGTGGATGGCTGAGAGGCATTTGAAATCTTTGAAGGCTTTGGTTCGACAAAGAGCACATCCTGAGGGTTCTATGGTAGAGGGATATATGGTATACCAGACTATGGTGTACATTACTGAATATCTTCCTAAGTTTGCATCAAATATCCATGTAGATCGCATTTGAGATCTCGAGCCTTTTAAAAAATTAGAAGGGGAGTACTTGATGGGGAAAGGTACATTGAGGAAAGTGAGAGGTAATAAATTATAAGATGTTATTGTAATAAATTATTTCTTAATCTTCAAAATAAATCGGTTGTAAGTTGTCTATTTTTTTTTTGTACAGGTGCTCGAGAGTGGGATGCACTACATTTGTATATTGCAAACAATCTTGATTGGATGACGGTATGGATTGAATGATGTCAACATTCTAGTCGCACATTAACATGGGAAGGTGTATCTTCATTGGTTAAAGAAGCTCATCGTAATGGAGATTCCAATGTTACGCAAAGGGAAATAGATTTAGCACGTGGTTCAAGAGATTTCTAGGTACGTACAAATTCATTAATCGCCCGTATGTTTATCAACTCACGATACAATAATTTTGATATGTTTCATGTATTATTGCAAGTTAAACACCACAAGGCTATGTTCTATAATGGTCAAAAATTTCGCGTCAAAGTGTTGGATGACACGAAGAAAACTTGTGATTTAGGAATAACTGCAGTCTTTCAAGTGACTAATATTTCATCTAGAAACGACTTACATCCTCAAGAGTCTGAAAATTGATACTATGGCATTTTGGATGAGATAATTGAGTGTGACTTTAGTTCCTTCAAATTAGTACTCTTTGTTGTCAAATGGTATAGGCTACGACTTAATCCAAATGATCCTGATAGAACTGTTATTGAACATGATAATGGATTTACAATGGTTAATACAAGGTCGTTTGAGCCAGTTGGGGATGAACCTTATGTTCTTCCAAGCCAATGTGAGCAGGTATTTTACTCAGAGGTTCCACATAAACCAGGTTGGTCATTTGTTGTTAGACATGAATTGAGAGGAAGGCCAATAAAGTATAATGCGATGGAAGAAGAAGATACCGAAGAAGTAGAAGATGATGTAGATGGTGATCACGATCAACAGTTATTGGATGATGTTCCTGATACAAATTTTCATGAAGAAGAAGAAGAAGATGATGACGATGATGCTGCTACTGATGATGATGATGAAGATGATTTTGATGTTGATGATGATGTTGATGATGACGACGATGACAAAAATGATGACGATGATGATGATGGCAAGGAGGATGATGATGATGACGATGACGACGACGACAACGACGATGGCAAGGAGGATGATGATGACGATGACGATGATGATGATGAGGACGATATTGATGATGATGATGATGATGATGATGATGATAATGATGATGAGGATGATGATGATGGAATTTAGAGGTATGCCATCAATCCTTAATCTATTTAATATTCATTTCTTGATAGAAATATATTTGTCTTATATATACGGTTACATAGTTTATTCATTATCTATTTAAAAGCTACAAGTTTCAACTACAAATAGAATACTGCTAATCTAAATTAACTATTAATCTAAATTAATTAAATAAAACTATTTAAAACACATATTGATGCATGAATGTATTGAGCCTTATTTTCTTTCAGGTCAAAAGCATTTGTAAGTGTTTAGTTTAGAAAAGGGAATTCATTAAATATCTATAAAAGGGAGTTGTACCTAGAATAAAATTCATAGGGAAAACATAATATAAGTTCTTACCCAATTTGTTGGTTAATAATTCAAGTATCTCTAACATTTCATTTTAGAATAGGAATAACATTGTATCAGTATGTTGATTTGCAGACTAAAACTAGAAAACTTATTTCAGTACATGTATTTGGATCTATGGGATTTACACGGTAAGTAAAAAGAAACCAGTAATCCATTTTAAAATTATTATAATGGATTTTGGAAGAAATTATAGTTATCTTAATTAATATAAAATATCTAACTGAATTTCAAAATGTTATGCAAGTGGCTTTAGTCTAGGTGTTTCCTCCACCTCCACACACATCAAGCAACTTCAAATAGCATGTCCCCAAGGTGACTAAGCCCTCAACTCATCAGCTGATACAAAAACCCAGTTTTAGCCCTTCACTAGGCCTACTTCCCTAGTAGGCTTATAATTTGAGTCTGATTTAAGTGTTTTATTGTGTACCTTTTAATGTTTTTAATTTTTATGTGATGCTAATGATGGATGTGATTATGATTATGATGTGATTATGCTCACGATAATTGAATTGCATTTTCAGGAAATTGAACCCCTTTCAGGAGCATCCCGCATAGTCTCATGGATCGACTGGTATAAGTCAATACTCCTTATAGACAGTCTATTTAATACACTTATCAATAGTAAGATTGATGTCTTCTAAGATCTCTCCCATTTGCAGGTACCAGTGAATAGGTATTTGTTAGAAGTGTCTTCCTCGAGTGAGGGAAATATAGGAATAGAAGAGGAAAGTGAGACATGCAGTTTATCTAGAACAGGGAGATTAACTAGAGGTCAAAGGACTAGAAGGAAATTCAATAAACGCATGAAATGTTTCCTTGCTCAAGGTGGGTCATGTTCTTATGATGATGAGACGGAAGGCGACATCGAGGTGCCCTTGAGGTACCAACATCTACAAAAACATTGGGTACCGAAGGAACTTCCTCCAATAAACACTGATTTTTGTGTTAACGAGAGGATATATCGCATAGCACCATCATCACTACATGGTTTGGGCCTATTTTCTATGGATGGCATAAAGGTGTCTTACAAAAAAGTTTGTGAATTGATGGAGTATGTTGGACCATGTTACGATTACAAAAGTTGGATGCATATTGTTAAATATAAAAAAAGTATGCGTAGGTATGCCCTCTCCACAAATTATATACAATAGCAAGACAATAATCAAAGTAAAAGTGTGGCTATATACATTGATGGAAGGCCAAAAGCAATAGGGAATATTGTGGGTTTTATAAATAGTACATGACCTGGGTCAACTATAAAGCAACCCAATTGCATATTTGAGGCGCGCGAGGGAAATCATGTATTCATCTGTGCGATAAAATCAATACATGCAGGGGAAGAGCTTCTTATTGATTACAATTTGAACCGCATAGATACAAACGAGGATACTATCATGGGGGTAGTACATACTATTAAACCAACTTCTAATCAATGACTCCAACATACCATTTAGTCAATAAATTTTTGGCTAACAATTTTATACTTCATCTTTGACACAGGGGCACAATATGGAGCAACCGCCCAGAGGGGATGCTGACAATGCTCCCGGCTCATCTACACATGAGCAGGTAAAACTCATTTGTAATTGTGCAAACTAGATAGAAGCAAAATGTTATTTTTTTAATGTTGTTTTCTTTATTGTTTTGGAGTAATTTTGATAATACTAATACTATTGTTGTCACAGAGGGCTAGTGGTCGGAGGGAGGGAAAGGAACCTGCAGTCCCTTAGTAGGCCCCCCCTGAGGAGGACCCTTTCTATATCGATTTAGCAGAGACCGATGACCCGATCGGTTTGATTAAAATTAATTTAAAGAAAATTAGCAAAGAAATTCTACGTTTGGCAACCATAAAGCCTATGACTCAACAAATAAAATATAGGGCATCTGAATTGTTGCACACCTCTGAGTCCTTAAAAGTAAGTATTAATGAAATTTTTAATTATAACAAGAGTTCAATAATGGTTTTTATGTTATGCTCTTTTATGGCATTAATTAAAATATGGATGCATTGTCTTTACAGAGTTTTTTTGCTTGATTTTGAGCCCCGTTCCCATGATGAGGGTGCTGCAGGTGGTTCAGGTAGATCACATGTTCCATTCCCCACTTCTGTTTTCCACTAAATATATATAGAAATGATCATAATCATTGACAATAGATGCTCAAACAATCCTTTTTTTTAATGCTCTAACAATCTTGTCCATGCTAGTCCACATGTTCTATATTTATGCATGCTCTAACAATTTTATTCTTCAGCTTCACATCAATTGAACCCTACGATGACGCCGCCTCCATCCAGGACAACCACAAATCTCTTTCCGACTACTAAGTCAGCAACACGCAGCTTACATGCATCGACTATTGCACCATCTGCTGGTACACAAATCCCTCTTTTTCTCTCTTATGACAACAACAAACAGTTTCTTTTTTACAACTTTATAACATCAATTATCATTTGTTCTTTTATACTTCGATCGTGACAAAGACTTATGAAACTTATGAAACTTTTTGCAATAGGACCTGCAACATCATTTCCTGCATGTTCCTATGTTCCTAGTATGGGAACGGTGAAGGATGTCACATTGATCATCAGTGACGATGAAGGCATTCCATTAAAAGTAGCCAAAGTTCCAGGTACTTTAAAGTTATTATTATTCTATAGTGATATAATAGTAATTTAGTTTTTTTATCACTCTTTATCGACTAATGATCCCATGATTGTTTTGTAGGGAATGATCTTTTTTGGAGAAAACTTGGTGATGAGTGTTTGCGAATATTTGGGCCCACCATGCGTACCTGGTGGAACACCATATCGTAACTAAAACCCCAAACCACTATTTTGATTTCATATCATTGCTATAATAGTTTTCCTTTTCGTCCATTTCTTGAACTATATTAAAGGTAGCTTCACTTCATTTATGAGTCTAACATGTTTTTTTTTACTTAAAAGGTGGAATCACCAACGCAAATCGTTGAAGGATGATCTTATAGAGAGCATGACCCAACTCTTTGGACCTCGTGCATTCGAAAGAAACAAGCTCCTTGAAAAAGTTGGTTTATGTTTGAAGTATATTAGGGACTAGTACAGAAAAAATTTATGAGATAACCCCAGGTACCAGCGTCCGCCCTATGTTCCTGAGGCTGAGTGGCAGGCTCTGATTTTGGATGGAAAGTATAAAGCTGACAAGAAAAATAATATTACACTAGTGGAGAGTACAGAAAGTTATGTGATACTATTGAGAATCTAATTATGTACTAATTAACCTCCATATTTATACTATCTAACATATTTCAAACTTTTCATAGATTGCCTGACACATCAAAGGCAACAAAGGCAAGACTAGAAAAGCACGGGACACACAAGCTCGGCTCTGGTGGTTTTTCAAAACTTCAAGCAAGAGTTGTAAGTATTAGTAAATGAAAAATTGTATCAAATTTTTTATATAATGTGAAGGGAAATGCTAGGACTCCCTTATTTAGCTCATCAATTATAAATAGGTCAATAGAATATAATAACAATAGTGGATTTTCATATTCAATATAAACAATTCAACAATTGAAGTCAAGACTCTACAATCTAGATTAGTGAAGAAAACTTGTGATTCACTAATATGACATTATTTAAAATCTCACCCTTGACTGAATTTTCCTCCAATAGTTGAGAATAAAGGCAGTGATTGAAAGAATGAGGGAATGCAGCAGCACTTACAGCCATTTTTATTTCCAAAGAGCTGAACTAACTCTTACCCAACTTAAGAATTTGGAGAAAATATGTTGGTACAAGAAAAGCATACAAACACGCAACATTTATATAGTAGATTGCTCCATCAAAACTGCTCAATTTTTCTCCTATTATATTGTGATGGATATAGATGATTTTCTATTGATATTTTAACTACCCTCCATTGGTTGATGAAACAATGCAAGTAAAATTCACCATACCATGCAAAAATGCAGGGCTCAGAGTTCAAGAGATGCCTCACAGAAGACGATAAGAGAATTGGCTTCCACCAAGGCTATAGAGCCATGGCTGAATGGCTACGAGCTGAAATTAGTGTGGAAGGTTCTAATACTGATGCATCTCAGCCACAGGTAAATAAGCTAAATGAAATTTATTTCAAATTGAATACTTTACCAATTAGTCTATTTGATGTTAAGTTCCAATATAAAGTGAGTATATCTATTTTAAGCAAGCAATGATAACAATGCGTAGGATGTTGGAATGCAGCCTGACAATCCTTCTACATAATTTGTGGATGTCAAAGGTTCGTATGATATGCATCCCAGTGGTGGAGGTATACATTTGCTATTAAATTTTTTATATGTAATTGCAATTGTTGTTTGGATTAACGTAACATTTTGTATAGCAGTTGTAGAGGATCGAGGGGTCGATGTTCATGACCGTGTTGAGGTTGAGTCTAGACAAAATGATGTGGTCAGATCAAGTAAAGAGACATAGTTATGCTATTTACAATAATTAAATACTTGTAACAATTATAATAAATTATTTTTAATTTAACTCTTTTATTTGTTATTGCAGAGGACCCCCCTTTGCAACAGCATAGGAATTTGAGATCATCAAGAATAGAGAACACAACAACCGATGAGGGGGGAATTGATGATGACACTGATGCTCCTCTTAGAGCTTACATAGAAAAAAGAAATAGAAAGAAAAAAAAAGAAATGATTGTCACTACATACCTTAATTGATAATGATTGTATTTTATGTCTCAATGAATTTAATTATGTGCTAATGAATGTTCATGAATTATGTGTTAATGCAGAATATTGATGAATGTTGCATGTTAACGAATCTAATGTGTTAATGAATGTTATCATGTGATATTGATTGAATGTTATCATGTGATATTGATTAAATGTTACATTTTATTAATGGTTGAAAGAATGAATGAATGTTAGATGTTAACGGGGAATGTAGAGTGATGTTAGGGGGAGGGGGGTGGGGCCAAATGAGCTTCCACCTTCACGTGGTTGGCCCTGTTTAGTAGAGAATATTAAACTATTCTCGAAACAAAGTGAAGCTCAATAAGATACTTGTTATTACCTTCTTTTAAAAAAATTGTGTGCTTTAGCCTTGATTTTTGAGCATGACATTAACCTTTAAAAAACTCCATGGTTAAGAATATTTGGGTTGGAGTGGTGCTTGGGTGGGTAACATCTCAAGAAAGCCCAACGCTTCACCTCCATGAGCAAACCTAGATGCAATGAGTATTTAGTGTTCTATTCATTCTAATGAGAAAGAAGTTATTGTGAAACACTAATCATAAACATAGACCAATGAGTTTGACCGAAAACTACACAATTGAATCCTAATAGCAACATCACAACATTAAAAAAACTTATAACTTGTTAATGTACAAGAAAACTTTGTGTCAATAACAATAGTTTTTGGCTAGTTGAAAGTAATACTTATCAAAGTTGTTTGTACTTCCTCATGTAAGACATTTGATATTTACTGTACTGATACTAGAAGAAAATATAATGAACTCCTCCTTGGACCATTGAAGATAATAATGCAACAAAACCAAATCTATAAAAATTAAGAAGAGTGTTATGTCCATGATTTTGATTTATTAGATTTTAAAGGTTTGCATGGATAATGATCAGTTCTAGTTAGGGGTTGAGGTGCAATTTTTTCCCTGTTGCCATGAAACACCTGTTAGTGCTCTAGTATTATGCATTTTATCAAGCTCCAGGGCATTAACAAAAAATTTCATAGGTTCGTTGTGTAATGACATAGGGTGGAGCCATTAGTAAATCTTACAGCTAAGGACTAATACAAATTTTAATGTTGCCAACCTTGGAGATGCATCTTAGTGAAAGGCTTATGATGCTCATAATTGTTCTTTTAACAATGTGATTTAGCAAATATGGTAGGTGATAGTTTTAGTTCCCCTGATGTCTTCTTTTAACTCTTAGGCAGTGTTTCTTTGAGCTTCTGGGAATGAGGGATGCAGGGAAATAGTTTTGAGGACGGCAATTTTTTTCCAAAAGGTTATGGCTACTAAAGTAACTTCAAGAAACTAGGAGAAGCTGAAATTTTGAAAAGTAAATACAATGTACTGAATTTGCAATGACCATCTTCCCACCTCTACCTTCTAGAGGCTTTAACTTTTAAAAGTTTTTCTTTAACAAATTAGCTTTTTTTAGAACATTATGCAGAAAATGATGCAGGTTGTCTAGTTCTGAGAAAGATGGCATCCTTTTCGAGTCTCTGAGTCTTGAGGATGTCTGGAACATTAGGAACATCTTCCACTCCCCAGGTAATGCAATATGCGTTCCCATGGAACACTGCATTAAGGCTGTCTTTTGGATGACAACTCTTTCTTCTATGGGGTACTTGATGTCATGGTTATATGCTGGGAAGATTGTTCCATTGGTAGAATTTTGTTTTTCTTGATGCACTTCCAGAGATTCATAAATATGTAAAAAGGCATTGACATACAAGAAACTTCATGATAGATGAGAAATCAATACAAGATTGTATGTAAGGATTTCATGTCATACCCACCCCATGATTAATCTGTTTCAAATAATGTATCAATATGGGGCAAAGGTGTCATGGTCACAAGAAGTATATAATACTTAAATTGGCAAATGGATATTAAGTAAAGCTCTTGAAGAATTGACTATTTCAGAAACAACATATCATTGTCACAAATTATACAGAATTGATAAAGAATCTCCTATTGAGTTTGAGATTCAAATCACATGTTTTAGAAAATAACAAATATTTCACTGTCAGTAAATTGAATGCTTTTGTGATGTTTGGCAACTTGTTCGACAAGTATTATGTTTGATGGGCATGATGAATTGTCTCTTCTGCAAAGCTTCGTATATGAATTTGTTTTTCATGCAATAGATTTAATTTTAATCAAATAACCCATATTTAATAAAGAGCCAAAGAACAGTATTAGTAATAGAATAAAAAATCCTATGTCACACAGATCTGTCATGGCAGTTATACTTTATATGCAGAAATCTACGGTTTTTATGACCATTTTAAAAATAATTGTCTATAATACTATATTGAGGAACACATGCTTGATAACTTATTCTGCCCCATTTTCAAGGCATGAAGTATTTAACATTCAAAGATGTTGAAAAAGAGTTGGTACTACTCCCTAAATTAATCTTTAACAAGCAAGAGAAACCATGTTTACTATAGATTTTAAGTTAATCATTTAGAAATATCTTAAGAGGCATTCAGAGCATTTTTCATAGGCGAGAATAGAGAATATTAGACACTAAATCATTATTTTGAATTTGACCCCACTTTATTTTGGCCTTTGTTCATTTTCCCTTTTAGTATCAGTTTTAATCATTTCTACAAGGAGACAAAACTTGTTCTGTTATACATCTACGTGAACACCAATTTAAAATCAATAAAATGAATCTATCTTCAATCTAGTAGGTGTCAAGGGCTGAAGTTTCAAGATTTTTTTTGAAATTTACAAGTCAATCTATCTCTTTTATATTGCTTAAGAGTTTCATTGTTTGTCACAGGATGATGCACATATCTTCTATTTGCCTAGTCAGATCAAGGAAGAAATAAGATCTGTTCTAGATCTTACAGAAGTAATATTGTCTCAATTTGGTTTTAAGAGATATGAAGTCAACTTATCAACAAAGCCTAAGAAAGCAGTGGGTAGTGATGATATTTGGGAGAAAGCGACTTCTGCTTTGAAAGACGCTCTTCAAGACAAGGGTTGGGATTATTCTGTTGATGAAGGAAGAGGTGCATTTTATGGTCCAAAGATTGATCTTAAGATTGAAGATGCCATTGGAAGAAAGTGGCAATGCTCAACAATTCAGGTAAACATATTTGGCCTATACTCATGAATTTTAATTAGTATAATCTTGGGGAGTTGACTTTGATTTTTCTAATCGAAATAATATTGTGGACATCTGTATGTAGGTGGATTTTAATTTTCCTGAGCAATTTGATTTATTCTATGTTGATTCAAACTCAGAGAAACACAGGCCAATAATGATTCACAGAGCTATCCTAGGATCTCTTGAATGCTTCTTTGGCATATTAATAGAGAATTACACTGGTGATTTTCCCTTGTGGTTGTCTCCAGTACAAGCTCGTCTTTTAACTGTAACAGACACCCAGGTTTGTAGATTGATTGCATGTTCATATTTTGTTTTTCCTACAAAGGGTTTCAGGTTGACTGATTAATATTGGAATTCAACAGGTACCGTACTATCAGAAAGTGGTGGAAATGATGAGGAAAAAAAATATTAGAGCAGAAATATCATATGGTGAGCATCTTAGCAAACTAATTCGGAATTCAGAAACACAGAAGATACCATTAATGGCTGTTGTGGGGCCAAAGGAGGTGGAGAGTGAAACTTTAACTATTCGTTCAAGCCATGGTGGGGAACTGGGAATAATGACCGTCAATGAGGTTATAGAAAAAATTGAACAAGCAGTAGCTGCCAGAAGTTTTTTGTAGTGGATGGTTTGAAATGGCTATCATGACAGTTTTTGCAGGACAATAACCTTTTCTTGTTTTCATTATCTTTTTTGATAGCTGAGGAAATCAGTAATGAAAGCCAAGAAGCCTTTTTCCATCTAGAAAATATTTTTTTAGGCAACATATTTCAGTTCACATATCCGTATTCCCAACTGTTGTTGGTATCAATTTCCTATGCTATTTCATGTTGTATTTAAACCTCCACTATGGGAAGATGTGTCAATGTTTATTTATTGTAGGCACAGATCAATCTGTCCAGATAATTACTGTGAATATTCATCATTCAACATGGTGAATATTCATCATACAAATGCTAGATATTAAAAGCTGATAAGATTTTTATGGCCTCAAAAACATATGTAATAAATTTGATTAAATAACCATTCTAACATGTGTCTAGGCTTCTTGTTGGTGTGAGCTTTATGACAGACAACACAAAATAAAATACCAAGGGTACTTTATCCTCTCTTGATCAAAATCTTTATGTTCTAAATAGATGAACTATGTGATCACAAAGACAACTCCAAGGTTCCAAATGTGTGTGTTTTTAATGTCCAGGATACACTATCATGGTAGGATGATTTGTTGAAAACCTCCAAGGATACTTACATGGTTATTCAAGATTTGACCATTCAACTTTTGAATTTCCCTTTTCTTTTTTCTTTTTTTGAAATTTTGTGGGTTTAACGCTTACAAATATTTCTGAAGCAAAGTGTAAAAGAGTAGGGTTTATGAAGATAATTTTAACCTTAAACTAATTCTATACTAATCCAATGAACTTAGGGTCCGTTTGGTTGCGGGCATAGGAATTGAGAATAGGCATGTAATATTGGAAATAGGAATGGCATAGGAATTGAGAATAGGCATGATCTGATGCTTTGGGGCTCAGCAGTCGAGCAAGTGGGCAGTGAATTGCAACAAAGCAACAAAGCAACCAGCAATGCTTGAATATTGTCTTTGTCTTCACCAAAATAAAATTCTCCATCAACATAGAAAAATTGCAATTATGATTTATAATCGTAGAGTTCTCTAAGAGGCCCTATGCAGATCATTTCCACCGCATACTTTAGATCTTAATCTTTTCATTGCCTTTGCAGGTGACATGGTAAGTAGTTTTGGCAACAATACTTGCTTTGCATAGAAGACAGCTACTCACTGAAACTACTATGACATCTTCCTTCATCCTTATAGTTGTATAACACATTATGTATATCATGATTCACTACGTACACAATGTTCTTCATTCCTTTCTATTGATACATATCAAGTTCTAACCCAATAATCTTCCATCGTTGGTTCTTATTACAAAGTTGATGCCGCACAAGGTGAGTCAGAGATATAGTTATTCCAGTGGTTCAAAACTTCTCCATCATTATTTTAGGCATGTGATTCTATTATTCTTGGGAAATGATCTGTTGTGATACTAGATCTCTGATTTGTTGTCTCTGATTTGCCGTCTTGATCAAGATATTTTCCCAAAAAAAGGTTGATCAAGATTTTCCCAAATTTTTCCAGAATTTTGGCCCACATTTTGTCAATAATTTTTTTCCCCTTAGCATTAGCTAGTAAGGAGGAAAATCAAACTTGTTGACTTCTTGCCTCCAAATCTGACAAGAACTCCACAAGCTCTTCATCTAAAAACACAGTGATTCTTTTCAAACACAAATACATCACTAGCAATTCATTTTGTTTGGCCTGTCACAATAAGCACAACATTTCTCCTTTCCATGTCACTATTTGTGATTTCTATTACATCACCATTGCCTATATAAGCTAAGTAGAAATGGATCAATAGAGAGCACTTTATTATGAATTTAGCTTTCAAATTGTACAACACTGGTTCTTCTGAATCGTAAAAGATGGTAAACAAAACTTGTGAAGCCTAATATGCCACATCTAAATTTATTTCACAGCATCCAATCACCATACAATTGGAATCAAGGAGCTTGTGGCGGCGATGGCAGTTGGCGTCGCTGCCACAGCGGCCCCGCCATATTGCTAACCACGGACGTCAAAATTGCGACGTATGCACGTGCATTGCGACGAAATAAGCATCGCATGCATAACGATGCTGTCGCAATTGATGATTTTGCATCGCAATTGCGACACATTCACAAACATTGTAACGGCCAGCGGCGTCGACAGCACCGTTGCAAGTTTCCATGGAAGTCGCAATTGCGACACCCACAGATGAACTGTAAAGGCTCCCACCTCAGCAAACCCGTGGGCAGATGCCGACACCACCCCATCGCAATGCATGGTGAATACGTCAGAATCGCGACGGGAACCACATCCATTGTGACGGGAGAAATGATGGGATAGAATGTTGAGCTTGCGACGGATAGGCGTCAAAATTGCGATGTCCAAGAATAGACGTCATAATTTGTGACTAAAAAACAAGGACGTCTACTGCCATCGCAGTGGCGACACATTTGCGTCACAATTCTGACACTTGGCCGTCGCAAATCGATGCCAAATGGATTAGTGTTATATCTATAATTATATTTAAAAAATTATCATTTGATTTTGATTAAGGTGGTTAGACATACACCTACTTTTTATTTTTGCCCTAAAATTTTTGTAGTACTGCATTAAAATCCAAACTTTTCACCAATCAAATATTTTTTTCTCTAGATAAGGCCTAGTAGTTTAGAAATTAAATTGAATTTCCTATAGATTTTTTTCTTACAACTTTTTGATATAAAGTCTAGAACCACTTTTAAATTATGTGTCAAATTGACATAACCCTGATTTTCTAGTTTTCCATTACAACTTAAGGCCATAGCTTGGTTGACCATGATCCTGCACATACTCCTAACCAAAACTGCAACTCAATTGTCAATTATAAAATTCCTTTGAAGTTCAAAACTAGTATCAATTCAATCCTTTGATCTACTTTGATCAATTTGGCATCCTCGACATAAAAACATTATAAACATATTCATAATGTCACACTTACACTCAAGGAGAACATCTTTCCTTTATAACAACTAATTAGGTTAGCCTTTAAGGGCTTTCTCAAAATACGATTATTATTGTTGGTGTAAATAAGTATTTACTTATTACACTTACTTAAGTTTACTTAGGTTAATGTATTATTTAATTATTTTGCATTATTTTATTATTTTTATTTGTGAGACACTTAGGAGTTTGCACACCTTTTGAGTTGTCATGTAGACAACACAGGAGTACACAACTCTATTTGAGCACATGGTGTCTACAACATTGTTTTGCATGTCACACCCTTGTAGGCTTATCCTCTCATCACTGCACTTACTTCTGTGCTTAATGGAGGATAACCCATATCTGGTGGACATGTGCTTGGTTGTATGACACTTCATGGTGCTGATTATGAGGCATTCTAGATGTATCTTAGAGGTCTTTATATACAAGCACTCCTAGTGTACTCTAATGAACCAGTTATTGAATACATTGTTATTTTGATCATACTCTCTCTCTTTGGTCTACTGTGTGCTTGTGTTTGAGTTCTTAGTTCCTGGGTGAATTTTTCCCTTAGGAAAATTTTACATGGTATCAGAGCAATTTGGAGATTTTCTCATCACATAGCCGTTCGAGACCATGTTTGCTTCATCACCTCAGCCTGAATCCAGAGTGTTGTAGAAATTGGGAGCATCTAGCACCAAATCTGACCTCGCCATTATGTATGAAATGTTGAACCGATGAAAATTGACTATAAACTCGGCTACCTTGGCCCAAAGTCGACTGTGAGAAAAAAAATTTGCAAATGGGAACCCGGAGGCCTCGATTTGTGGTATGGGTATGGTCATTTTTTACAGATTCGCTTGATTTATTTCAAATCTACAATTTCATTTCTCTGTAATTTCCATCATATTTTTAGAAACCTTTTTTTCCCTTTCGGGCACTAGCAGAGAAAAATTTTTAGCAAACCCGGGTAGTGACACCCCGGATCTGCCATTTGGAAGGTTTAATTTTAATTGCAGGGTTTCATTATTTATTTAATAATTTTTCAGCCTCTAAAATCTGACCGTACATAGTTCAGTGTCATTCTGTAGGTGCACTAGAAAATCTACATGCTTCACTACCCATCAACCAAGCCTTGCCCACCCTTCCGGCAACCCCTTCAACAATAGCCTCAGCGGGCTCCTTGTTTTCATTTGTGTAGAGGCTTGTTTTTATTAAGCGCATGCAAGCTCAATGTCAGATTATTTCCACTAATCTCCGACACCCTGTGAGAGATTCTTGACTATTGTTCAGTGGCATTTTTTTCTCTGCTAGTTTTCTTTGTCGCGACCTATGCTTTCTGGCGTCGAACTGCATTTTCGGGTGAGCGCTGCACAATACTCGGCCGTTATTTTCTTTCTCATGGCATCTGATCTAAACTCCCGGTGACTCTCAACTTTTTTCGACCATCGTCTCACCTTCCCGGCGGTTGTAGTTTTAATCCCACAAAGAGACTCATATTTTGTTGCTCGAAGACTTGCAATTTTTGGCCAAGGTGAGCTGTTTAATATTTTTGCGAATATTCCTCCATGCAGCAGACAGTGTACCACTCACCTATTCACTATGTCCACTACAAGACATTACCTCATCTGGACACGTGTACAAAGGTGACACGTCAAATATCTGCCACATCTGATCTGATAGTGCCATGTCATCCTGTGGAAACTAACCTAAAAATTTGCCACATTAGTGTACGGACTGACACATTTCATCTGTACAATATGGACTGCTGACTAAGCTGCTACGTCATCCAGTGCATTATTTTTGCTGATGTCAGTGGAACGCTAGATTAAAATTGACACCCGTCTGAATGTCATTCCAAGGCATTTTATAACTGCGTTGATGACTGTTTGACCATGAAATTTAGATTCATAGTTTTACTCCCAGACCCTTCCCTAGATTGCTTTTCAGTTTGGCAGCCTGACTTTGCGAGCTCATATCTCAGACATCCGAACTCCAATTCAGGTGCAATGTTTTTTGAAATCAGGTAGAATTTCCTAAATTTTCCAATGGTGGTGTTATTTTTTGGTTTTCATGTAGAGATTTTCTAGAATTTGCATTTTTTAGCGGTTGTACCTACATAATCCTGTGTTTTGCAACTTTAGAAGCTCCATACAGGCACATCTGATCTCTTTTTCAAGTTTCATTTTTTTTGAAAGTGTGTATTTTTTGTCTACTTTCTAGATCTGAAGTCAAATTCTAGGGTTGTGTGGAACAATTTCTCACTTTTAGAATTAGGCCTTCTTTGGCATTGTATAGCTTTGATTCTTTTCAAAATTGTTGTAAAAATATGCTACAATTCTTAAGTGACAGATTTAAGCCTCATAAGGCAGTTGTAAAAGCAAAATCAAAAAGTCCACTTTGTTCATTTTGACAAGTGGCCCATTGTAACCACACTACTTATAAAGTGCCAAAAGTGTCTCTTTTGTGGGGGTCTTTTGATTGAGTGAAAAGGGGGGGGGGGGGGGGGTGTACTATGTTTCTTGTGTCTCTATTGTGCTCTTTTTATTTCTGCATCATGGGTTTTAAATGTCCTCCTTTAACTTCACGCAACTATTCTACATGGAAAGATATTGCATGGAGTAGATTAATGAAAAAAGGATATACTCTTTATGTTGATGGTACAATTACCAAACCTACTGATGCTAAAAAACTCATTGATTGGCAAAGACAAGACTGACAAGCTTCAGGTGTAATTAGGAGTTGTGTACATGGGGATCTTCTCTTTCACATTAAAAATTGTTTAGAATCTAAAGAAGCTTGAGATAAACTTGAACAGTTTTATGGTAAGGTGGATGAAGAAAAGGGATTTCAGATTGAGGATGATCTACTTCTCTTGGATCCTAAGAATTATGACACAATTCAGGATTATATCATTAAAGTCAATGAGTATAGGGCACTTCTTAAAGATTGTGGAAATCCCATGAAAGATGACAGGTTGATTCATCACATCCTAAAGAAGCTACCCTCTGAGTATGCCAACTTTTTTTTGAGTTTTAATACTCACAGGTTAACCATGGGATCTGCTTACCAGAAGCCTTCCTTTGATGGATTTGTAGACATGTTGATTTTTGAACAATCTCACTTGGTGGATTTTGGACTTCTCAAGTCATCAAAGACCAAAGCCTTGGTGGCTAGTGATGATCACAAATCAAGTCAAGGTGGAAAAAGCAACAACAAGAAGAAGCAGTGGAAGCAGAAAACACAATCTGAGACACAACAATCCTCCTCTCAACAAGGCAGTTCTTCTTCAAACAAGAAGGGAAGTAATGAAAAAGAGGAAAAACTCTTTTGTGCATACTGTAAAAATCCAAATCATGACGAGCATCATTGCAAGACAAAAAGAATCGATGAGTTAGAAAATCTACTCAAGAAGAACTAGATTCAAGTGCCAGGTACTTCCAAGGATTCTACTCCTAACTCTTCAAAGGGTAAAGGTCAAGGACTTATGGAAAACACAAATTCTTCTTCAGAATGGATACTTGACTCAGGTGCCTCTTACCACATGGGTTCTTCACAGGAAGATTTTTCTTCATTGAAGCAGTCAAAGGTGCCACACATCTTTGTGGGAGATGATACTAAGATGGAACTTGAAGGAAAAGGACATGTTCAAATGGAAAATGGGGAATTCAAAGATGTTCTCTACATTCCAAATCTAAGCTCCAATCTCCTATCAATTTACCAAATCACTCACCTTGGAGATGGTCATAAGGTTGAGTTCCTTCCAGATTCAGTGATGGTGCATAGTCTCAAAGATGATTCATTGGTAGCAGTGGAGAAAGTCAATGATGACAAGAGGTTATACTCCTTCTCCCACTTTGTGCCTAAGAGTCCTTCTCAAGCCTTGTTAACTCACTCTACTACTCAAATAAATTTATGGCATGAGCGGTTTGGTCACCTTGACTTCCACTCTCTTCAGCAACTTTGCTTAGAATACATGGTCAAAGGTCTACCTAATATCAGCTTTTCTAAGGGAGAATGTTCATCTTGTTCAGTGGATATGAATCTCAAGGAGAAGTATGATAAAGGGAAGTCTTCTCGAGCTCTAGTTGATCTTTAGCTAGTTCACATGGTATTAGCAAGATCCTTTGTGGTGACTTCAGTCAGCCAAGGCCACTACATACTCACATTTTTTGATGACTTTTCAAGATTCACTTAGGTCTTCTTCCTTCATCATAAGAATGAAGTGGTTCATAAGCTTCAAGACTTCAAGACTCATGTTGAACACAATTCAAGGAAAGCCATCAAAGTATTAAGGGTGGACAATGAGAACAGATATGTTGACAGAAGACTTAAGAACTTTTGTAAAATTGAGGGGATTGATCTTCAGACCTCACCAACATTCAGTCTGAACAAGATAGATGTTGGAGCTATGAGGATTAGGACTCTCAAGACCATGGAAAGTTGCATGATAAAGGCCAAATCTCTTGATCCTACACTTGAAGTTGAAGCCATTAGCAGTGCTACTCACATACTTAATCGATCTCCTCATCTAGCCTTAGATGGCAAGACTCCTTTTGAGGCATGGTGCAGCAAAAAATTGGTTGTGAGTCACCTTAGAGTCTTTGGTTGTCCAGCATGGGCAAACCTATCCTCCAGGATTTGTAAGGCACAGACACCTAGGTCTTGTACCTTTATCAGTTATGAAGACAATGTGAAGGCTTACAAACTGATGGATCCAGAGACTCATGATTTTTTTGTGGAGAAGGATGTTCACTTTGAGGAAAGTTTACCAAGCTTGTCCTCTACTCCTCTCCGCACATCATACACAGTGGAAACTGATAGTGACACCAGTGATAGTGCTTCAACAGGTTCAGACATGTGGGGTTCTATCGACAATTGCAGTGAGAGGTCACATTAGTCTAGTCCACGTGCTTATATTGCCACAGTGAAAGGTCCAACATAGCATTGTAAATCTCATCTTCTAGCTCCAGCTTCAGTTGACTTGGGAGACAGACTTAAGGACTTACATCTTCTCATTGATGATGATTCTTCTATAGTTGTTGCGAGGGCTCGCTCTAACCCTCATGTCCATTCTCTACATGATCAATCTGCACAGGTTGGTGTGATTATGGATCCTTATGAACAGCAATTAGTAGAGGTCTCTTTGTCACTAGAGGAGATAAATGGTTTAGTGGAACAGGTACAACAGACATCCTTGCCAGATCAGCATTCATTCTTTTTAGCATAGTTGGACGGGGTGAACTTCAGCATCAGTACAGGGATACTTGAGCAATTTTTAGGGCCACCATACATCTTCAGGACTGTACCTTTTCCTTTGTTTCTTCCTAAGGGAAGGAACACCATTTTTCATTCTTGGACCAGCTTCTTCATCAAAGCAACTTTCACTTGTTGGCATTCTTCTTTTGGGGGGGGAGCCTATTCTGTCTCTCTTCCTTCTTTCATTATTTTATGTACATACTGGATGTATGTCGTAATGGGGGGGTCTTGATTACTCCATCCATCCATGCATCCTTCTTTATCTCTCTTTTGGGGGAGGGTTTTTCCCATGAGGTTTTCCCTCTTTCCCCGCTTTATGGGAGATTGCATCTTCATTATGTACATGGGTACCTCATATGGCCTAGTAGTTGGGACCCATTATGCATCTTCATCCTAGTTTGTAAGCTTAAGGGCATTCCCCTAAGTTGCACTTAAGGGGGGGTGTTGGTGTAAATAAGTATTTACTTATTACACTTACTTAAGTTTACTTAGGTTAATGCATCATTTAATTATTTTGCATTATTTTATTATTTTTATATGTGAGACACATAGGAGTTTGCACACCTTTTGAGTTGTCATGTAGACAACACAGGAGTACAAAACTCTATTTAAGCACATGGTGTCTACAACATTGTTTTGCATGTCACACCCTTGTAGGCTTATCCTCTCATCACCGCAGTTACTTCTGTGCTTAACGGAGGATAACCCATATCTGGTGGACATGTACTTGGTTGTATGACACTTCATGGTGCTGATTATGAGGCATTCTAGATGTATCTCAGAGGCCTTTATATACAGGCACTCCTAGTGTACTCTAATGAACCAGTTATTGAATACATTGTTATTCTGATCATACTCTCTCTCTTTAGTCTACCATGTGCTTGTGTTTGAGTTCTTAGTTCCTGGGTGAGTTTTTCCCTTAGGAAAATTCTTACAATTACATAGTACCTCATTAAGATATTACATTAAAGTTCACACATTACTTTTTACGTTAGTACTTCTAAAATAATTCTCAATACAAAAAGTCAACCTCATTATTAAAAATGCTTTAGAATAACTGAGAGTGTGGGTGAATCAATTATTCAAGGTCCAAATGTCCTATTTCAAACTTTTTCACTAAGTATAGTTACTGAATAATCAACATGCAAGAATAAAATATGAAAGATCAACACATAACACAGTGATTTACGTGGAAACCCAATTTGGGAAAAACCACTAGTAATATGCTACTCAATTCTCACTCTTCTGAAGTGATGCCCTATGAAAGGCATGTCTTGTTAAAGGCTACAACACACTATTAAATGTGACTTGGTTAAAGAATTTCAACCACCTTGTTAGAAGTCGGCCTAGTTTAAGGACTTTAGAACATTCACTTGGAATGTCACTCTATTAAAGGATTTACAAAATGGATGTTAAACCAACCTAAGTCCATAGGATTTTACCCTAATTAATACAATTGCTAGAGAGTAACAATAAGGGCTTTTGATTTGATACAACTCACAACATAACTTGTAGATTTCATATCTCAATTTAGCTCACAAATTTTACCTGGCTTTCAATCTCTGTAGCTCTGACAGCTTGTCCTCCTTTCAAGCTTTGTCTCCTTAAGTCTCCATGCTCGATGTGCCAATCCAATCAGCTCTATGGTCACCTATCGAAGCAAAGTATTTGTACTTTGTTCCTCCCTCTCGATGCCTTCTCCTTGACACCACACACTTTCTCTAACCAACCACTCAACAAGTCTTGCTTCTTGACATGTAACTCCTTAAATAGAAGTCTAGAATACTTTTCTCACTCTAATCATTCCACTCTTAATTTTGGTTCGAATGGATTAGGTAAGATTCAATGAATCTACCCCTAATCTTGTTTCTTCTTGAAACATCATGTAGAATCCTCCTGTATTTGCCCAAAAATAGTTTACCTAAAATTTTGTGGCACCAGCTCATCATCTTTATCTTCCCTCTAGTTCACAAAATTCAAGGTAACAAACTTGTCGGCTCAAATCTGGCAAATCTTTGACTTTTCAAATGATGCAACAGTTTGACACTATTTAATTTTTGATGCTCAACATATACTATGTTACTCGGCACCCACTGTGTTTTACTTATGGTTGGCACCTACTATGGATTCACTTGGCATCAACTAAAGTTTACCGATGGTCGGCACCTATTACATGCTTGGCACCTAAACTTGCTTGACTCCTTTTGTTTCACTCAGTACACACTAGATTTTTCATTTTCTCGGTACTTATTGATAATCTTTTCGGCATGAACTAGCTTGCTTGGCACCCACTGATGAACTTAGTCAAGCTTTGCAGATAGCTTTGATACAACTTATCCTTCTAGAGTTTTTAAGTGTAGCCAACCTCTATATCTTCAAGTATATTATCAATACATTATTTTATCATTTTCTTAATTGATCCTTGTACTTCATTACAAAACCATAACTCAACCTTTCCCTTAGGTGCTTTTGTTACATCTTATTGATTAAATCCTCTTCATCAATCAACTAAGTGATAGTACTTAGATCTTATAAGCAATTGTCATTCCAGCAAATAGCAAGTTTGACATCAATGACAAAACAATGATTGAAAACATTCTTTATCAACAATCTCCCTTCTTGAATAATGATCTTTTCAATCAAATTTCAACAATCTCCCTTCTTTTCAACAATATCCCTTCTTGAATAGTGATATTTTCAATCATATTTCAACAATCTCCCTTTTTGGCATTGATGGAAAACCAAACTGATCGACCAAGTTATCAAAATGCTAACTAGGTTAAAACAGTAAGTCAAATGCCAAAAAGAAAACTTTGTATAACTCCCTCTAATCTTGTCATCCTAATTTATTTTTGTTCGTGCTATTCACTCCCTCTTAGCTACTATTTTCTTTTCTCTTTCTTTCTACTATTTCTCCCTCTTACACTTTTGATCTTGTAGATTTACTATTTCTCCCTCTACATGTTTGATTATTTTCTATTATTTCTCCCTCTTTGACAACAATGCCAAAGACATACTATTTTAGCATATTATCATGCAAGTGTAGTATTTGTAAGAGCTCCAATTTCTCCCTCTATCACCTTGCTTATGACTGATTTGGAATTTTAGTACTTTAATTACTTCAGGAAAAACCTAAAGTAAGTATCCTCTACATCAATTTATATCATTTCAATAATCAAGTCATTTGATGCAGGGCAATCTTGCTATTACACAACAATCTTCGATAGGGGTACCACCCCTAACATACCCCTAAGATACTCAAATGCATCTTTAGGTAATGTTTTTGTGAAGATGTCAAAAATTTGCTCCTTTGAGTTGACATATTCCATCTTCACTTGTTTGTCTTCCACAAGTTCTCTTACAAAGTGATAGTTAATTGCAATGTGCTTTGTTTTGGCATGCATCACAAGATTTTTTGATATGTTGATAGCACTTGTGTTATCACAATAAAGTATCACAGGTTTAGTTACCTCTTCCTTCATACCTTTCGACAGATGCTTGATCCATACAATATTGGTGCAATTGATAGCAGCAGCAACATACTCAGCTTCAGCTATGGACTATTAGGTACAACTTTGTTTGTTGCTAGTCCAAGTGACTAATCTTTTCCCTAAGAAAAGTGCTCCTCCACTGGTATTTTTTCTGTCATCTATATTACCTCCCCAAACTACATCAGTGTAGGCTTTCAACTCAAATTTTTCAAATCTCCTATAGTATAAACCAAATTCATCTATCCCTTTTAGGTACCTCATTATTCTTTTTACTTCCATAAAATGAGTTGCTCTTGGGTTTGCAAGAAATCTTGCCACTATTCCAATAGATAATACAACTTCCGGTCTACTATGCACAACATACTAAAACTTTCCAATCATTGATCTGTACATTGTCTGATTTACTTAAGCTAACTCATCATTCTTGGATAACTTATGTCCTATTACCATTGGTGTACTAACTGGTTTTGAATCCTCTAATCCAAATATTTTGAGTATCTTCTTGATATATTTTGATTGGGTCACAAATATGCCATGTTTTAGTTGATGTACTTGCAATCCAACAAAGAATTTGATTTTCCCAAACTTTGACATCTCAAACTCATGTTTCATCTTATTAGCAAAATCTTTGCATAGGGCATCTTTTCCTCCAAATATTATATCATCAACAAAAAATTTAGATACCAAAATGTCTTTACCTTATTCTGCCTTGATATACAAGTTTCTATTGTCATATATTCTCTCAAATCCTATTTAACAAGATATTTGTGAAGTCTCTCATACCATGCTCTAGGCGCTTCTTTCAAACCATAGAGAGCTTTATGTAGTTTGCAAACCATATCCTTGTTACTGTCATCAAAAATCCTCTAGTTATTCTATGCAGACTTCCTCTTCCAATATACAATTTAGAAAAGTAGACTTTACATCCATTTGATAGATTTTAAAACCTTTGTAAGTAGCATATGCAAGTAGAGTTATTACTCCTTCTATCCTTATAACACGGGAAAATATTTCTCCATAGTCCAATCCTTCTTGTGTATAACCTTTGCAGACTAGTCTAGCCTTATTTCTTGTGATCTCACCATTCTTATCTAGCTTGTTTCTAAATACCTAATTGGTACCAATCATATTATTATCAGTTGGTCTTGTAACTAAGGTCCAAGTCTTTTTTTTCTCTATCAGCTCAATCTCTTCTTCCATAGCTTTATGCCAATTATCATCTTGCAATGCATTTTTCATTATTTTGGGTTCAATCTTACTCAGCAAACATGATTCATTTCTTAGTCTATTTGTAGTCATTGGTCTAGTTTTCTTGTCACCAATGATTTTTTCTACAGGTTGATGTCCCTTCACATACTTGGATAGCCTTGGTTGTATGCTTATTTCCATGTTTGGTCTTTCAACTTCAAAGTCACTATACACATCTCTTTCTGGTATTTCATCATCTCTTTCATGTGTACTGATTTTAGAATCAAAATGTGCATTTTCTTCATTCTGCAACTTGACTTGTGAATGCAGCTCAACATTCATTGGTTGTGACTTGGCTGATATTGAAACTTGTTACTGATTCTCAACTTGATTGGTAGCTTCTTCTTCAACAAGCATTCCTTCATAGAAGTATACAAAGGATCTATACTCTTCTAGTTTCTTGGTTTCACCAACTTGAACTTTTCTATGCTCATCAAAATTTACATTTGCACTCTCCACAATTTTTTTAGTGTTAGTATTCAAACACTTATATGCGTTACTTCCAGTGGAGTATCGAAAGAATATGCCTTCATCACTCTTTGCATCAAACTTTCCATTTCTAGAACCTTTAAGAATATAACATCTACATCCAAACACTTTGAAATGTTTTTCATTGGGTGAGTGACCATACCATAATTCAAAAGGTGTTGCATTTGTACCTTTCTTGACTTGTACTCAATTTAGGGTGTAGACAGTTGTACTTATAGCTTCTCTCAAGTATTTTAGAGAAACATTCTTCTGCATCATTAATATTCTGGCACAGTCTATCACTGATCTATTCCTCCTTTATGCAATGTCATTCTATGGGGGAGTTCTAGGTGCTGATGTTTGTCTTTTAATTTCTTTATCATTACAAAATGTCTCAAATTCTTTTGATGTGAACTCTCCTCCTCTATCTAATCTTAAGCACTTCAGACTCTTCCCTATTTCCTTCTTAACCCTAGCCAAATACCACTTAAACATTTGAAATGCATCAAATTTTTACTTTAAGAACATGATAATCATCATCCTAGAGTAGTCATCTACAAACAACATTATATATCTATCTCCTTTGTAGCTTTGCACTTCTATTGGGCCACATAAATCTGTATGGACTAATTCTAATACTTCTTTGGAAGTATAAGTTTTTCTTTTCAAATTTGACTTGGTCATCTTTCCTAGTTGACATTGTTTGTACATTGTACTATTAGGCTTCTTTAGTTTAGGCAATCCTCTAACTTTCTTCATTTTGCTGATGCTTATTAGATTATCAAAGTTGACATGAGATAACCTTGTATGCCATAGCCACACATCATCAAATCTTACAGTAAGACATGTTGCATCTTCCATATCTAGGTAAAACAAATTACTTCTAGTTTGGTCTCCTTTTCTTATCAAATTTCCATCAATGTCATAGATTTTGGCAGTTTTGTTTTCAAATTCTACTTTGCATCCTATATTACCTAACTATGACACAGTCAACAAATTATTTTTCAATCCTTCAACATAATATGCATTATCACATGAAATTTTATCTATAAGCTTAATGGAACCTTTTCCTTTGATTAGACATGGAGCATCATTTCCAAATCTAACACTATTTCCATCATACTGAGTAAAGGTAACCAACTTACTTTTCTCTCCTGTCATGTGATGTGAGCACCCACTGTCTATGACCCACCTGCCATTCTTATTTATATAGGTTACCAGTGTTGTTGCCTCATCTTCATCTGACTTATCCTTCATGGCTACATAGACTACCTCGTCATCATTTTCATCAAAACCCTCTTTTTCAACAATGTAGCACCTTTTTCCTTTGTATTTGTAATCTCTACTATGATCTTCTCTTATGTTCTTGTGCTTGTTGCCTTCTCTATAGTTCTTCTTCTATATACACCTTGCAGAAATATGTCTGACTTCATTGCAATTGAAACATATGATAGGCAGCTTACCTTTGAATTTACCTTTGCCTCTGTTAAATATTTTGGCCAGCAATGCTTCCAATTGTTCCATATCTTCTTCATCTGTGCTGCTATCACTAGATGCATATTTTATCTTTCTCTTCTTATTCTTTGGTTTCACTTCCTCAGTGTCTTTCAACAACAGCTTGGCTTTGAAAGAAAATTCAAGATTCTCAAATTTGTAGCTATCAAAGTTGGATAACTCAAATGTAGTAAGTCTTCCCACTATACCTTCAAGCGTTATCTTATTCCCTGGTACTCATCTTAACTCTTGGATGGCTAACACTCTAATAGCATAGATGGAGAGCAAGGTTCTTAAGAACTTGCTATTGACAGTTTCATCATCTAAATGACCACCCAAACTTCTTATTGCACTTACTACTTCCTTTATTCTAGAGGCATATTGAGCAATGTTCTCATCTTCCTCCATTCTCATGTCATCAAACTTTCCTCTAAGGATTTCTCTTTTTGCTCTTTGGACATTCTAATCTCCTCCATAAATATCATTCAAGGCTTTCCACATCTTGAATGTAGATTCACATCTCTTGATATCATCAAATCTAGCATAGTTGAGGGTAGAGGCAATCTCCAACATTGTATGATTGTGTTCTTTCTTTTTCTTCATATCTTCTATAGTAGGAACACCAGTTGGATCAATATGTTCCACTTCAATTGAGGTTTGTGCATAATCACTTATTGATCCAAGGTGAAACTTCATTAAACTTTTTCATGCAGTGAAGTTATCTCTATTGAGCTTGGGAACTTCTCTCTTAGACATCTTGATCTTTTCTACTTCTAGTACCTTTAAACTAAATTAGCAGATGGCTCTGATACCAATTGTTAGAAATGCTTCAGAATAACTGAGAGGGGGGGTGAATCAATTATTCAAGGTCCAAATGTCCTATTTCAAACTTTTTCACTAAGTATAGTGAGCCCATTAAACTTAACCATGCATCCAAGCTATACATTCATCCTGGCAAGTTACTAAAAAATTAACATGCAAGAATAAAACATGAAAGATCAACACATAACATAGTGATTTACATAGAAACCCAATTTGAAAAAAACCACCAGTAACATGCTACTCAATTCTCACTCTTCTGAAGTGATGCCCTGTGAAAGGCCTACCATGTTAAAGGTTACAACACACTATTAAATGTGATCTGGTTAAAGGATTTCAACCACTCTACTAGAAGTGGGCTTGGTTAAAGGACTTTTGAACATTCACTTGGAATGTCACCTTATTAAAGGATTTACAAAATGGTTGTTAAACCAACCTAATTCTATAAGATTTTACCCTAACTAATACAATTGCTAGAGAGTAACAATAAGGGCTTTTGATCTGATACAACTCACAACATAACTTGTAGATTTCAAATCTCAATTCAGCTCACAAATTTTTCCTGGCTTTCAATCTCTATAGCTTTGACAGCTTGTCCTCCTTTCAAGCTTTGTCTCCTTGATTCTCCATGCTTGATGTGTCAATGCAATCACCTATGTGCTCACCTATTGAAGTAGAGTCTATGTATGTTGTTCCTTCCTCTTGATGCCTTCTCCTTGACACCACACACTTTCTCCAACCAACCACTCAATAAGTCTTGCTTCTTGACCTGTAACTCCTTAAATAGAAGTCTAGAATACTTTTCCTACTCTATTCTTTCCACTCTTACTTTTGGTTCGAATGGATTAGGTAAGATTCAATGAATCTACCCCTAATCTTGTTTCTTCTTGAAACATCATGTAGAATCCTCCTATATTCACCCAAAAATGGTTTACCTAAAATTTTGTGCCACCAGCTCATCATCCTTATCTTCCCTTTGGTTCACAAAATTCAAGGTAACAAACTTGTCAGCTTAGATTTGGTGCATCTTTGACTTTTCAAATAATGCAGCAACTTGGCACTATTGAATTTCTAATACTCAGCACATACAGTGTTACTTAGCACCTACTATGTTTTATTGATGCTTGACACCTATTGTGGATTCATTTGGCATCAACTAAATTTGACTGATGCTTGGCACCTATTACCTGCTCGGTACCTAAACTTGCTTGGCTCCTTTTGTTTCACTCGGCATATACTAGATTTTGCATTTTCTCAATACTTACTGATAATCTACTCAGCATGAACTAGCTTGCTCAACACCCACTAATGAACTTAGTCAAGCTTTGTAGACAGCTTTGATACAACTTATTCTTCTAGAGTTTCTAAGTGTAGCCAACCTCTGTATCTTCAAGTATATTATTAATACATTATGTTATCATTGTCTTAACTGATCCTTGTACTTCATTACAAAACCATAACTCAACCTTGCCCTTAGGTAGTTTTGTTACATCTTATTGATTAAATCCTCTTCATTAATCAACTAAGTGATAGTACTTGGATCTTATAAGAAATTTCCATTCCAACAAATAGCAGGTTTGACATTAGTAACAAAACAATGATTGAAAACATTCTTTATCAACAATCTCCTTTCTTGAATAGTGATCTTTTCAATCAAATTTCAACACCTCATAATGATTCTATTGCACATTACACTTCAGCAACATTCCTAGAATGATCTTCAAGATGTGTTAACACAAACATAGCCTCACAAACATGTCTTCAACTACAATTGAAGCTCACTAACATTAATTCCATCTTGCTCATAAGAAATAGCCATAAATATGAAACTTATTTTACTGCACATGGCCTACTCTCATTCTTCACAAAATTATGTGTAACTTATGTAATACTAAATCAAAACATACACAATACAAGTGTAATAATTGAATAGATTCATGAACATGATTCTAAGAAAGTTAAACATGTAGACACCTAAAAACCTTTAGAAAATAAAGTATTTTTATTTTCTGAAAAAATTCCTGATGACATCATCTTTTTTCAATTAATTGATTATTTTATTTATTTACTTATTTTTATGCCATTAAATCCCTTTATCTTAATTAAAAATATTTAATTAAGGAATCCCTCCCAAAAATGTTTAAATCTTATTTAAACATTATTTCCTTATTTATTAATTATTTAATTAATAAATTGACCAAAAAACCCAAAATAAATAAAAAAAAATTATTTTTTGCCCAAAACTTGGCCAATTTCCTTAAGACCACTAACCTCTCTTCTAATCCTTCTTTAATTTTGATTAAAGGCTAATCCCATCATTTCCTACCCCTAATCCCAACTCAAAATATTTAATTAAGATTAAATATTAATCCTCATGTTTATTAAAAAAGTTTTAATAAATATCTCCTCAACCCAAACCCTTGAAATAAATAAAACTTTATTTATTTCCTAAAAATCTAATTTGTCCTCATCCTAAGAAGTTCTAGACTCTTCTAGAAAGTCTTCATCCTCATCCTAGGAAGTTCTAGACTATTCTAGAAAGTCTTTATCCTCATCCAAAGTCTAGACTCTTTTAGAAGATGTCTTTAAACCTAATCCTAATCCCCCCCAACCTTGTCACATTCTCTAAACATGGGTTAAGACTTACTAACCCAAGCCAAAGTTAACAAATATCTCCTCCTTCACCCACCCTCATTAAATGTCATCCACTTGCCTATCCCTAAGCTAATCCTAAACCATCCTAATCCATCCTCTAATCATTTGCACAAGCCTAAGCAAGCTTAAAACCTTCCTAATCAATCCCAAGTCGAAATTCCTCTCATCTCCCTCAAAATATCCCAACCATAAAACTTTATGAAGCCCACTAGGCCATAAATGACTCTTCCAAGCCCTTTTATTGCTCTTACAAGCCATTATGAGGGTCTTTATGAAGATTTTATCCCTTGAGCCTCCTTTGTTGACTCATCCTTCCCCTTTCCTCCATCTTCTCACCCTGTGACATGTGTCACTCCCTGATTGGCTATAAGGAAGCACAATCCATGTGCTCTCTTCTCATGCAATCTAAGCCTTCCATAAGCTTTTTCCCATCCTTGCATCCTAGCCCTTGATCCCTCAAGCCCTTTGCCTATTTAATGAATCCTCTCCCAAGCCATTTTAACACAATCCATGAAGTAAAATCATAATGCCATTTTAAGAAGCCATTTTACATCAAAACCATACACTCACACCCAAATTCCAACTCCATTTGAAGCCATTTTTGAAGCATAAGCTTGAGCATACATCCTATCTATTTAGACAAAGCCATTCAACAAGAGAGCTTCTCATTGAGAGAGTCCATTAATGGCTCATATTCTCAATTGAGAGCTCATCTTAGTCTATCTTGAAGTTTATGAATTTATTTTAGTTTGTAGAAGCTTTATTTAAATTTGCTTTCTATTAGCATACTAACATTACTCATATACAAAACCCATTGAATCCCAATTTCACTGACCAATCTAACCTCTGATACACACACACACACATACATACATACATACATAAATACATACCTATCATCAATACAATACATAACCAATATATCTAAGTGCTAACCACCTCTACAATCCTAAAAATCTCCCACTTTGATATTGATGGTAACATATGATGAAAAACCATGAATCCCAACTATTGAACTATTTTGAATTGATGATTAAATATAATGTCCCTAATAATCTTTTCAAGGGTTAACCAATTATACAATAACATATATAGCCTACACATGCTTTGATGTATTTGGTATTCTCCCTTTAGCATACTATCCCCATAGGTATTACTCTCCTCAAGTTTTTTTATGTATTACTCTCCCCTATTGACATCAATGGAAAAGAAGTCAATATGCCAATTAGAGAATTTTAAGTTCTCTCATTAGTGCATCAGCATCCAATCTAGTCAATTCTACCAAGTGCCAAAGATTTTATACCAAAATATTCATAAGAGTTTTTGAATTAACTCTTCCCAAGGTGATCAATCACCCATACAAGTAGCATCAAGCATCAAGTATATATGTATGAGTAGTTTTCTAATTGCACTGGACTTGTGCAATCTTGCATCAATTACTCTGAATCGGGTGGGG
Source organism: Cupressus sempervirens (assembly GCA_028749045.1). Lineage (NCBI taxonomy): Eukaryota > Viridiplantae > Streptophyta > Pinopsida > Cupressales > Cupressaceae > Cupressus > Cupressus sempervirens. Next base: position 4,348,677 of record CM053784.1, on the reverse strand, counting down.
ATATTACTCCAACATACCTATAATGTACTCAAATATATCCTTATCCAATGGTTTGGTAAAGATATCTATTGTTTGTTATTTTATACTGACATGCTCCAGTCTTAATACTTTTTCTACTACCTTCTCTCTTAGAAAATGATACTTAATAGCAATGTGTTTTGTCTTTGAATGTAAAACTAGATTCTTTGACATGCTTGCTATACTGGTATCACAATGAATAATAATAGGTTCTAAAAAAATACCTATATCATCAACATTTTCTTCATTCATATGATCTAACTACAATTATTTATTGTTGTCACGTATTCTATTTCTTTTGTAGATTGTGAAATACAATCTTATTTCTTTCTTAACCAAGAAATCAATATTCCTTCTTGAAATAATACACCACTATTGGAAAAATGGTCAACATTTCCCTTAGGATTTGTGATAAAGGCTTAACTGCCTCCTATGTACTATAAGTTGATGGTTGTATCATGCATTGGTAGATTGGTCTTTTGGCACAAAGTAAACCCTACTCTAACAAGTGGTATTAGAGCTTGGTCATAGGCTCGAATCCTCAAACCCTTTGGGAACATTGAGGGGGAGACTATTGGAAAAATGTTTAGCATTCCCCTCAAGGTTCATGAAAAGGTCTTAACTTCCTCATATGTATTATAAGTTGAGTGTTTGTATCAGGCATTGACAGATCAATCTTTTGGTGTAACAAAAACCCCACTCTAACAACCACCACTTGTTCTCTTCCTAACATCAATATTCCATGCCTAATCATCATCAATGTATGCACATTAAGTGAAACCATTAGACCTATCATACCATAACCCAAAATTTGGCATTCCCTTCAACTACTTAAATATCATTTTTAGTACTGCCAAATGTGTCCCTTCAAGGTCTGCCTAAAATCTTGCAACAATTCCAACTTCATTCATTATGCCTAGCCTTATGTGAGTTAGATATTTCAATCCTCCTATCATTGATATATACCTTTCTTGCATAGCACTAGGAGACTCATCCCCACATGATAATTTACATCTAGTAACCACAAGTGTTCCAACTGACTTACAGTTCTCCAATCCAAACCTTGTTAAAAGATCCTTGAGATACTTGGTATAAGATATGAAAATTTCATCCTTACAATCCCAAGAAATATTTCATTTCACCAATCATAAACATTTTAAACCCATTCTTCATCTCTTCTAAAAATTTCTCACTAGCCTCATCATTTTCTTAAAAATAATATCATCAAAAAATACACCAATTAGTAGTAATCCATCTCAATTTTCCCTTAAGTAAATTTTACTATCTACATTACGTTTCTTGAATCCCAAGCTTAGTAAATATTTGTCTAAGCTTGCATACCATGATTTAGGTGCATGTTTTAATCCATATAATGTCTTCTTCACTTTGCAAACCATGTCTTTTCCTTTTGTGAGTGGAAAACCATTAGGTCATTTAATGTAGACCTCTTCCTCAAGTTCATCATTCAAAAATGTTGATTTAACATCCATCTGATATACCTTTTAAGTTTTTGTTAGATGCATATGCTAAGAACATTCTTACTTATTCTAATCTTGCAACAGGGGAAAAGGTTTCTTCAAAATCATTTCTTTCTTGTTGTGAGTATCATTTGCATATCAATCTTGTTTTATTTCTGACTATTTCACCTTGATCATTCATATTTTTCCTAAAAACCCATTTAGTACTAATAACATTTTTATTTTCAAGTCTAGGGACTAATTCTCAAGTCTTGTTCTTCTCTATCTAGTCAAGTTCTTTTCTTATGGCATTTATCTATTTTTCATCTTTGTATGCATCATCTATAGTCTCTAGTTCAACTTATGATATCAAGAATATCTCTTCTCTTACCTTATTTATCATTAATATGCCTCTACTTGTAAAACCAATTATATCTTCCTCAAGGTGACTCCTTGAAACATAATTTGGTTTCCTTTTGTTCTTCTCTAGATTCTTGTCTAGGTTCCTCAATCTACAATTGTATATAATTATCCATCTCAAATAATTGTTCATATTTTGTGTTCTAATTATTGGGCCTCTAACTTGTACTATCTTCATTGTTAGGATTGTAATAAAGTATTCTTTCTTGTATCTTTAACTTTTCATCAACTTTTACATTTGTACTTTCAACTACTTTTCTATCTCTGATTATAACAACTATATACTTTTCTCTTTAAACAATAACCAAGAAATCTACCTTCATCACTTGTAGGATAAATATAACATTTTCTTCCAAAGATGCTAAAATATTTTTAAGTAGATGTATTCCCAAACCAAAGTTCATAAGGTGTCTTACCAATTCCTTGTTTGTTATGAACTCTATTTGTAGTGTATATTATTGTTGTAATTGCTTCTCTCTAGTTTATATGTGATGCATTCCCTTCTAGCATCATTTCTCTATTTTCTTCACTTACTGACTTGTTCCTTCTTTTTGCTATCACATTTTGTTGTGATGTTTTAGAAGTTGAAACTTATCATTTAAGTCCATTTTCTTCACAATAATTGTTAAACTTATTTGATGTAAATTCTCCTCTATTAGATCCTAAACATTTGATTCTCAATCTAGGTTCATTCTCAGCTTTGGTCTTGAATATCTTAAACTTTCCAAAAGGTTATAATTTTTCTTTCAGAAATGATACCCACATCATTCTTGTAAAATCATCAATGAGAAGAATGAAGTAGCTTTCACCATAGAATGTTCTTGTCTCTACAAGCCCACAAAAATATATATGAATAATCTCCAACTTTTATGATGGAGTGAGTATTTTGGTTGCAAATGAGATCTTATTCTATCTATCCATCACACATTCCTTACATATCATGTTAGAAGGTTTTGTAATCTTTGGTAAATCCCTTACTAATTACTTTTCTTCACAATGTTATCAAAGTTTATATGAAAAAATGTTTTGTGTCGTAACCCAGTTTCATCAACACTAGAAACCAAACAACTTATTTCAATAGGATTCAATTGAAAGGCATTACCTTTGGTTCTTGTACCTATTCCAATCATTTTACCATTTCTATCCTTGATTTTACATGTCTTCTCAATGAATTTCAAATGACATCCCTTGTCAGCAAGTTGTCCAACACTTAACAGGTTATGTTCAATCCATCAACAAAATAGATATTCTCAGTGTGAATTTAACCATCAAGTGTAATAGATCATTTTTTCCTTAATAGGACATGGAGCATTATTACCAACTTTGACTACTCCACCACCATAGATTCTATAAATTGAACAAAGATTTCTTTGTTACATATCATGTGTTGTGAGCATCCACTATCTATAATCCAATCATACTTTTTCTTTTCTACATGTGTACAAGTATTTTATCTTCTCTAATAGGAGTTAATGCCTTAAAAGAAACAAATCCTATCACATCTTCATCATCACTGTCTAATAATTTTATCTCTTTGAGATCAAATTCATCATTACTAGCATAAAATAAATCTTTTAAAAATTTTGACTTGTAAGGCTTTCCAAGTTTCACCTTTCGTTCTCTCTTAGGAAATTAATATGAAAAAATGACCAAATTATTTCCACTGATAACATGAAAAAGCTTTCTTACCTTTAGATTCTTTCTTTACAATCAAAGAAACAACCTCATCGATCTTTTCTTCTTCTTCTTGCATTTATGTCCATTTTCTACCATAATCACCTCTAGTGCTCACACTTTTAGTTAGTATTATTGTGTCCTTACAAACAATGGCTTTAAAAATAGTCTCCAATCTAGATAGACCAAGCTTCAATTGAGATTCAAATTCTTGCAACTTTTTAATTAAAGTTTCTCTATTAAAATATGGTATAATTGGATTGACTTCTATTTTAATCACCGTAGTTCCTTAAAAAGGAGTTAGTGATCTCATTATTTTGTAGCATACCCCATCTTCTGATATAGTTCCTCCACAACCTTTTGTGCTTGCAAAAATCTCAATGATCCTTTGAACATATAATATAATTGATTCATCATCTTGCATTCTTGTATTATTGCATTCTCAAGAATAGCTTTTCAATTTTGTAGTCTAGACTTCTTTGCATATTTATCTCCTTCATAAAGTTCTTCTACCCTTTTCCAAATATCATCAGCAAGTTTTAGACCTTTTACCTCAACAAGGTATGTTTTTGGAAGTGCATAGATCATTGCTTCTCTAGAATGCATGTTGTATATAAAGAGTTCCTTCTTCACATTGGTGCAAGTAGGAAGATCTTTTTCTTCTTTGACAACCTTATGATTATTTGTAATCATCTAGTAATCAATCCCCATGCAAAAAATTGAGTTCTCATCTTGCCCTTCCAATTGTCAGTCTTCTCCAACAGACTTCAAAATTTCCTTCATGAATGTCATGGATATCCTCAAGCTACTAAAATTCCTTATCAATGAGGACCTAGATACAAATTATTAGAAAGAGAAGTCCACCAACACAACATGGCCGGAGGTGGAATCAATTGTGTGCAAAATAAAATAAAATCACCTTATTAAATCCAACTTCAATAACCAAAATAGTGTTGGAAATATAAGAGGAGTAACTGAGATGGTAGGGGTGAATCAGTTAACACTAAAATAAATCCTAGATCCCTTAGATGTCAATACAAAACATAAACTTTGTTGAAACTATTGTTACTCAATTAACACACAGGCACTTGTTAACACTAGCAATATGTTGTAACTCGACGAGCACTATAATATCAATTGTTACTCAACAAATATTGAACATGTGGATCTTAATATATTAATTGTGATTAAACCTTAATTAACTTAGTTTCATACACATAAAAGAAATAGCATGAACACAAGTGACATGAAGATTTAACGTGGAAACCCAATTTGGAAAAAACCACCAATTACAACTAGTTAATGTTTTTCACTCTTCTGAACTGAGCCCTGTTAGGAGCCAAACCTATTAAAGGTTTAAAAATACACTATTAGGTGTGATCCTATTACATTATTTAATCACCCTAGTAGGAGTGGCCTTGTTAGAGGTCTTTGGGCACTTCAATCTAGGAATGCCACCTTGTTAGAGGATCTGGTAAATAGTTGTTAAACTAACTCAGTTAAGAGATTTGATACACTGCTACAATGGTTAGAGAGTAACAATGATATGACCTAATTGTTGATGCAATTATATTTTTGATTTCATATCTCAATTCTGGCTTGAATACTTGATCCTTCCTGATCAGATTAATCTTTCTTGCCCAATAAGAATATTCTTCTTATACTTCTAATCTGCTTCCTCTAAGCATCTTCTTCTCTTCCACACTCTATCACACATTCAATCCTCAACTTGACCTTATACTTATATCATAAACATTATCAAGTTAGCTTGAATATAACTTATAAAAATCAATATTCATCTCATCATTTGGCTAGAACCAACAAACAAATCCATTAAACTCAATATGCCAAAACATGAAAGTCCTTTGTTAGCCGACCTTTCTTGATAGATACTAACACTAAATTGGTTTTCCTATGTTAACTAATTGAACTGGATTACCACTACATCTTCATAAAATTCCTTTAGTAACCAAGTGAGCTTAGTTAACACTAGTTCCATCCAACTTTCTTTTGTTACCCGAGTGAGCTTGGTTAACACTCAACTTTTGTGTACTTCTCTTTGATGCCGAGTGAACTCGGTAGACATTGTCTTTTGAACTTGGCAAACAATGGAATGCTTGGTAGAAATAAGAAACTAGCTTCATTTCTTGAGTGAGCTCAGCACACACTGACTGGTAAAGATATGACATTTTGTGTAACATCAAAGACAATATACAATTGATTAATTATTTTTAACAAATAGTGAACAATGCTAGAGATAAAGCATGCACAATGACATAATGATTTGTTAATTAGGGAAACCCTAGTGGGGATGGCACCCACAATATGATGTACTAATTAAAGTTCCTTGTGAAATGATATGATCCTATTAAGATTCAATTACAATACAATTAGTACACTAGTCCATGTTAAGAGACTTTGAACCCTTGTTAAAAGGTTCTAGCCATGTTAGTAGCATCAAGGAAGAAAGTTGAACCTTTGTCCAAATTGCTTCAACAATTTTACACTACAGGTCTTCTAGATAACAAATCCAAAAGAGTGAATTGACTAAACTACAACTCAATTGTAATTACAGTTGCTTTGAAGTTCCAAAAAAACATCAAATCAATTGTCTTATCTATTCTAATCAAATTAGTATCCTTGGCATACAAGCATTGTATATGTTGGTGTAAATACGTATTTACTATTTACATTTACTCAAGTTTACTTAGGTTAATGCATTATTTTATTATTTTGAATTATTTTATTATTTTATTTTGTGAGACATTAGGAGTTTGCACACCTTTTTGAGTTGTCATGTTGACAACATAAGAGTACGCAACTCTATTTTAGCACATGGTGTCTACAACACTGATTTACTTGTCACACCTTTGTAGGCTTATTCTCTCATCATCGCACTTACTTCTATGCTTAATGGGGGATAACTCATATTTGGTGGACATGTGCCTAGTTTTTGACATATCATGATGTTGATTACAAGGCATTTTAGATGTATCTTAGAGGCCTTTATATACAAGCACTCCTAGTGTACTTTCACATTGCATATTGAATGAATATATCGTCATTCTGATCATACTCTCTCTTTTTGGTCTACAATTGTGCTTGTGTTTGAGTTCTTAATTACTAGGTGAATTTTGCCCTTAGGAAAATTTTTACATGGTATCAGAGCTATACCAAATTCTTACAATATGCATAGTCACAATGTCACACTTACACTCAAGGAAAACAACTTTCCTTTATATCTTTTTTTAACAAATAATTAAGCTGGCCAGTAAGGGATTTCTCAATATACAAATATTACATAAGACCTCTTTAATATATTACATTAAGGTTCATATGTTAATTTATACTTAAAAAAATAATTTCCAATACAAAAATTTGACCTAATAGTGAACATATTGTGTGTTACATTTTAACAACCTTCCTAGAATGATTTTCAAGATGTACTAACATGAACATGTCTTCAACTACGATCCAAGATTGTTAACCTTAATTGTATCTCACTCATAAGATAACCATAAATTCCCAACCTATTTTATTGCACACTAGCCTGCTACCAGTCTTCACAAAATTGTTTGTAACTTATGCAATTCTAAATCAAAACATACATTATCACATATGTATTATCTAAACACGTCCCTAAACATGATTCTAAACTTGTTGAATCCCAACTATGTTGACCAATCCAACCTCTACAATATATAGAATCCTTGTCTAACATGAATACAATATATGTGTGTGTATAATATATATCTTTGTGTTTATATATATATATATATATATATTTATTTATTTATTTATTTATTTATTTATTTATTTATATTTGTGTGTGTGTGTGTGTCCATGTGTGTGTGTGTGTGTGTGTGTGTTTACATCAATGACAAACTTGTCATCAATAGAACACATAACCAGCATATCCAAATACCAACCACCATAATCCTAACATTAGCAAGTGATAGGTTGAAGTCATTTTATCCACTCTAGAAGCTAAGTATATGATAGCTACCCATGCCTCCAAGGAAGTTATTTGGCTCAATATATTATATTTCGATATAGAGTTCAAATAGGGTGCAATGGCAGTCTATAGTGATAGTCAGAGTGTAATTTGTCTAGAAAAGAATTTGACATTTCATGTCAGAAACAAGCACATTGATGTGCAATATCATTTCATGAGAGATATGGTTGAGGATGAAAATGTGAAGTTGGAGAAATTAGAAACTTTTGTAAATGTAGATGATTATTTAACTAAGCTCATGAGCATAAAGAAGTTCACATGGTTTTCAGATTCTATGGCCCTTACAATCCCTAACAACCAAATCCATGATAGTATGGATCCCCTAACTCTTACAAGGCATTCAACAACTGGGAGAATGTCAATAAATCATGTGTCTCAACTTTGTGTCTAAAGATTCAATAACATGCTTTAACTAGGGAAACCTTGGCATCAGTTGTAATCCTACATGCACATGGAAATTTTCAAATCTCCAGCACACACTAGTGTGCGCTCTTGCACGTCAATGGCTCCTTCTACTCCCTTGAATACATTGTTAGAGGATTTTGGACCTATGATTTTTGTGAATATTATTGTTGAGGTTGTCGGATCTAATTCTAGCAAGCTTAGGTGCACTTATGATTGTGCCAAGGTTGATGTTTCTCACTTGGTCCCTCCTCTTTCTTTAGCAGGGGGATTTAGTAAGGGTGCATCATCTATTGCTCCTCTAGTTTCTAGGCTTGAGTTATCTCTAATGATGGGGATTCTCAACATGTCTCCATTGGCTAATTTTTGTGTTGATCAAGCAATCCTATGAGAAGTTGTGGCTTGTAAGGAGGTTGTTGTGTGGGGTTTGGGGGGTATGAAAGGGCCCTCTTATGGCCAATGTGATTGCAAAGGTGGAGGTTTGGGGGTGAGCACTATTTTTTCAAATTTTTAAACCTTTTCCTACTTATAAAGATAAAGATACAGTTTCAAAGACTAAGAAAAGGACTATGACCCTTGAGGTGGATGTGATTATTTGTCAATTCAGGGGCTTTGGCCCTCTCTCAAGGAGCTTCACACTTGGATCGTAAAGCGTTGGGATTCATATATTACAAAGTCTATCCAATTCTTTCCTCTAGTGAAAGGTTTTCTTATTTCCAGATTCGATAATATGGATGGTAAGAGAACCATTCTATGTGACCATTTCTTTACATGAGAAAACCGCTTCCCTCTAATGATCAAACTTTTGCACAAGGACTTCAAACCTGCCACAGAATATTTTTGCAAAATGCGTTTTTGGGTATCTTCCTAACCTCCCCCTTTATTTCTACCATGATTCCATTCTTGAGGAAATTAATGAGGTTTTAGGTGATTGACTAATGGTGGATTTGAATTCCCCCAATATTTTTTATTCTACCTATGCACATATTTGTGTTGATATTGATTCTTCTAAAGGCCTTCATGTGGAGATTAAACTATGTACTCATATTGGTTCTTGGATCCAGTCTTTAGATTATAAAGGTCTTCCATTTAGATGTTGAAAATGCTTGTTGAGTGTCAAGAAGGAGATATTGTCCCTTCTCCTGATCATTGTTGGAAGTTGGTCTCAATTAGGAGTTTGTTTCTATGTTCCATGATGTGGGTGGTTGTATTCATAGAGCCTATATGGTTACTTTAGTTGTTGGCTTAGTCTAATAAGGTGTTGTTCCTATACTTGTGGGAAGTGATGGCGTTCTCACTTCCATGGGATGGTCTAATGTTGTTGGTCATGTCCCTAATGGTTGTGTGAAAGGTGGGTCTGGTGTTGTTGGCTTTTCTACTATTGGCTCTATCATTAATGGTGGTGGTTTGGCTAATTCTAACAATTATGTTGGTCAGTTGGCTTGGAAATCTATAGAAGCCAAGATTGAGAAGGAATGGATTACAGTTGAAGGAAAATAGTCAAAGAGGTTTCCATCCCATCCTTCTCCTAAAGGCCACAAGTTGGGGGTTAAGGAGGATTCTTTATTTTTTATTTTTTTTCTTATTATAAGATGGTTAGTTTATTAAGGCCTTATTCTTTCCTTCACCATCAATTCATATAGGTAGGGGTTGTGAGATGTATGGTACCCCCTCTTTTGTTTATGTTTTGTTGTGTCTCTATCACATTTCTCTTTGAAGAGTGTATTGTATATCTTTTGGTTTGGTTTGAAACTTGTTTAGATTGGCACCTTCTTTGTTCTTGGGTTTCAGGGCCCCTTCAAAACTTGTTTTATTTAATAAAAAACTTTACAATATTTTCTAGATAGTCCAAAGTTCCAAAAGTAGTTGGGAATTTTTTGACATTTTGGTGCCCTCAAAAGGGTAAAATGAGTTTTCAAAAGATGCCCTCTCTATAGTATAATATAGAAGGGAAATTTTTACATGTTATAATTCACTTGTCATGACAATTATGAGGGTAAAAATAGAGGATAATAATTTAGATGTGAGACACTATTTTTAACCTAGTTCTTGCCTATCTTAGGCAACACAAGCCATGCAAGTGCAACACATGTCAAGGAGGTTTTCCAAATGGTATTGTAAAACCACAAGTGGTTTTCACAATATGAGAATTGTATAAGGAGGGTTTGGATAGGTGTTTTAGAATTGAGCTTTGTTTGCAAGATCGCGTGTTAGAAGGGCTCTTTTGAAGTTCCTCTCAGTTGATTTGAGGTGATACTTTTGTAAGAACTTGCATTGGAAGTGTGTTGTAATATTCATTGATTTGATAATACATTATGCAGGTCTTACAATGTGGGCTTTTCTTCCTTTAAGAGTTCTCCTGTGATAATCATTGTGTTATGTGTTTATTTTTATTTCATTTATTCTTGTGTTTTTCTCTTGAAATCTTGTAATAGTTAAGCTTGTATTTGCATAATTTTCCTCTCAAGATTAGTGTAGGAAGTGATTTCTCATACCTTTTCTTTCTTACAAGAGGACCCTTGTTGATCACCAATTACCTCACCATTAGTAAACCACATTGATTTTGCATCGCATTGACTCATGTAGAAACCACATTGAATTAATTAAAAAATGTAGAAAACATGACACATTAGGCACCAAGTGTGACAATTAACACTTACTAATTTTCATTGTCACTAAGCATACACACATTATGGTTTGCATGTTGATGATACTTTTTTCCTATAGCTTTATACTGCACTATCACCATGGTCATGATTAGTGTCATAATCACAATGAATGACCAGATTTAGTCACACTAGAGTAGCATATAGACAAATTTGACATCAATGACAAGCTCAATTGAAGAAAAATAAAGGGAAAAAAAGATGATATAGGAAGACAAAATCAAATGGTGGATGATTTGAAGAGCATTTTATCCTTGTTGATTAGAATTTTGAGTTGTTAAATAGGATGCAAGGATTAAAGAAAGAAGGAAAATATGTTAGGAACTACACAAGATGGATTTGATTAAATTGTAATTTAATCAAATACCATTTTGATGCCAATAAGAAGAAGGTAGTGCATTACATCAATGGGTTGAAACGAAGTATTCAAGAGGAGTTTAATCTAGTCAAAAGGACTATCAATGATTACTAATTTTCCTTGAAGGTAGAAGAGATATCAAATAGAAGATTTGAAAGCAAACAAAGAGGAAGAGGTTGATTATAAGGAGATCAGAAGAAGATTGCAAAATCTAGTGCAATAAAAATCAAAATAGAGATAATTCCTATCATCCTTATGACCAAATTATTGATCAAAGGGGAAGAGGAAGATTTGGATGAGGGCTAAGAAGGGGGAGTTTCCAAGGAAATTCCTTCAAATGTAGAGAAGGAAAAAGAGTATTTGATTGTCTTCAACATCAATAAAAGACAAATTGGAAGACCAAGGGTATTACACAAATTATTGATAAAGATGAAGACAATAATTCATCACATTCTAAGGATTCGAAAAGTGGAGAGGATCTTGTCTCAAGATCTCTGGTAAATGAGGAAGAGCTAGTTCAAAGAAAGCTTTTTTCCCACAGCTTGCAAATGTGCAGGTAAAGTTTGTAATGTGATTGTTCATGGTGATAGCACTAACGATCTTATTTTAAAAGAAATGGTTAGAAAATTGAAGTTGCAAAGGGAGTGACATAAATGTCCATACATGATTGCATGATGATCATAAAGCTTTGGTCAATGTCTTGTTGACTAAAGTTCAAAATTGGCAACTAAATGAAGATGTATTACGTGATATTGTTCCTATTGATGTTTGTCATATGTTGGGGAGGCCATGAAAATTTGATCGTAGTGCAATACATGATAGATATGCAAAACCCTATTCATTAATGAAGGATGGAATTCATCACAAATTAAAGCCCCTAGCAGACAAAGAAGAAAAGGTAAGTAGTGATTAGTGATTTTTATAGTGCCTAATATTTGTCAATTGACTAGTTTCTAAAATTTGAGAGTCCAAATTTGCCTAGTAATTGAAGATTTGAGACAACCTAAATTGCCCCATTTTCACAAATTCTATTTTATGAATATTTAAATCAACAAATAACTTATTTTATTAAAAGATTTAACTCAAAAAATCACCACAATATTCAATACGTAATTAGATTTGATTCACTTGTATATTGTATGCTATTTTAGAAATCTAAATTAATTTGTTAATAATATATTATAATTATTCATTATGTTAGAGCTTTATCACCAATATTTAGTTGTCACCTTTCATTTAAAATATAATCTAATGATCATTATTATATTCCAAGAGGTAAAAATGTTCCTATTTGATTTTTAATGTTTATGGGGGCTTAAAATTTCTTTGAATTGTTGTTCTCAATAAAATCAATGTTCTTTAAAAAAGCTAAATCTCCATAGAGTTAGAAAATATTTGTATATTTTGAATCAATGATAGTAACTAACTATTAAAGAGTCTACCTCTTAGACCAATCAAGACTTTCCACATTTAACTAATAGCTTTCTAAAAATAACTATATTTTTGTAAAAAGTATTCTCCATAATGATTAGTGAATTTCTATTATTGTTTGAGAATCAGTAATATTTTCTCTAAAAATGTGATTAAAATAAATCATCATTAATTTTTTTTTTTTCCAAAAGATGGAGAGTCATCAATAGAAATTAACCATGGAGGAAACAATGTAGTTACGCTCACTCAAGCTACAATAGTAATGAGATGGGTGACCTCTCAGGAAGTCTCACTGCTTCACCTCGATGAGCATCACCTAGATCCAATAAGTGCTAAGTGTTTTGATCATTCTTGTGAGAGATGGATTCACTCATGAAACATGGGTTAATGAGTTTGATTCAAAAACTATACTGTTGAATCCTAATGGCAATATCATAGTTTGATTTGTTGTGGAAAATATCTCCTACTTATCAATTGATGAGGTTAAGTAGCCTTCTAATGAATGGTTCATAAGGAAAATATACTTAGTGAAGGCTTCACAAACGGGGTTGCAAGAAAACTGAGTTTAATCATGGAGGAAACTCCATAGTTAAGCATGCTCAAGATGGACTAGTCCTAGGATGGGTAACCTCCTGAGGAATCTTAGTACTTAACCTTTATGAGCATCACCTAAATCCAACAAGTGCTGAGTATTTTGTTAATTATCATGACAGATGGGTTCATGTGAACCACTACAAATGAAACATGGGTCAATGAGCTAGATACAAAACTAAATAGTTGAATCCTGATAGTGATATCACAATTTGACTTCTTGTTGATGGAGACACAACCAAAGACTAGAATGAACACACAAGAAAAGGGAAATTTTATTATCAATGAAAAATGCCCTATGGGCTTACAATAGTATGAAACTAGAGAAAGAAATCCTCCACACAGTACCTTCTCTCTAACTCCACTAAAAGTTGCCTTTACAATGCTACAAATGCTCTTAAATAAGCCCCAAATGGTTTAGGGTTAGGAATATATTCTAGAACATGCCAGTTGGCATCCACTGCCAAAACAGAAGGTTCCAAAAATTACATTAGAAGTCGGTGTAAAATTAGAAGAATCCAGAAATGGTAGTCCAACTTCCGGGAGGCATAACTTTTGAACCGTAACTTCGATTGACAAACCGTTTACATTTTCAGAAAGCTCTTCAAGTGCTCTATAGCCCTATGGACCAGCTTCACTTGTCCCCCATTTTTTTGTCCCATGTGAGGCCATTTAGTGCCCCATATCTGACTTTGAAGTGTTCTTAAGAGGTCTCCAGAAATCAAAAAATTGCAATAACTTTCTAACGGTGAAGCCTTTTGACCTAATTCTTTTTCTGGAGTGTTTTAAATTACAAATATAGACATCCCTCCAATTTACACCCTCTAACTCACCATAATTATGGCTCATCTACATAGTCCTATTTTTTAGGAATTTATACGTATCCCAAGGTGCTTAAAAACTCTAACCCAGAACACTAATAGTAGAATTGTGAGAGTTGGTACCTTTATGAAAACACATTAAACAGAACTATTTCTAAGCATATTTTTTTGGGTGATACAGGATTGCCCTTACACCACTGGATGCTCCTGCATCAGACACCCAAGGTAGATTGAAAAGTGACCTTGTCACTTTATGGTAGAGGAAAACCCAGATGGGCAACCTTCGCTGCTGATATCCAAGTTAAGTCCTCTATTGGTTGTCCTTTCCGCTTCACTAGGTACTCTTCATATTACCTATTTCTAGTACTCCTGCCCACACAACTATCCAAAATCTCTTCTATCTCCTCCTTAGAAGTAGGAATTGGACATGGTTCCAACATCAAACCCTCATCTGCCCCATCATCATGATATTCTTTTAAGTTTGCAATGTTGAAGATAGGAGAAATATGAATCCCATCCGGTAACTCCACCTCATATGCATTTCTTAAGTCATGTTTCTTCAAAATTTTACAAGGGCCAAATTTCTTCATCTTCAGCTTGTTGTAAGTACCCACTAGAAACCGTTCCTTTTGTAAGTGTACCATAACCATATCCCCTACTTGGAACTCCTTATGTCTCCTCCTTTGATAAGCTCTAACTTTATATTGTTGGTTCATCTTGGTAATGTGTGCATGGACCTCCTCATGTAGGCACTTGATATGTTTAGCAAATTCTTCTGCCTCGGCACTTGTCCTCTCCCCTTGATCCATCTTCCTCAATTCTAGTGCAGTCCTTAGGCTATTTTCATACATAATTTGGAATGGTGATCTACCAGTACTCCTATTTACAAGTTATTGTAAGAAAATTTTGCTTGTGGTAGAATCAAATCCCACCCCTTGGGCTTACCTCCCACTAAATACCTCAGCAAATTGCCCAAACTTCTATTTACCACTTTGGTCTATCCATCAGACTACGGATGATGTGTAGAACTGAACCTCAATTATGTCCTCAACTTCTTCCATAAAGTCCTCCAAAAATATCCCACAAATTTGGTATCTCTGTCGGAAACAATACTCTTTGGAGACCATGTAGTTCCACCACCTCTTTGGAAAACAAATCTGTAATATGTACAGCATCATGAGTCTTGTGACATGGGATGAAATGTGCCATCCTGGAGAACCTATCAACTACCACAAATACTTAGTCATTATCCATTTTTGTCCTCGACAATCCAAGAACAAAATCCATACTTATGTCCTCCCAAGGCTTTGATGGAATAGGCAATGGCTGATAAAGTCCAGTATTGTGACTAAATCCTTTTGTTGCTTGACATGCTTGACAACTCTGCACAAATTTCTTCACATCTTGTGACATTTGAGGCCAAAAATAATATTCTCTAAGAATGGCAATGGTCTTATCTTAACCAAAGTGTCCTGCCATTCCCCCACTGTGTTTCTCTTTGATCAAGTTTTCCCTCATGGAACCCCTTGGAATGCATAATTGACTGCCCTTGAACAACATACCATCCTGAATCAAATAATCTAGCCACCTAGTTCTATCTATAGTAATAGGTTCTTTGTAAGCCTCCCATGCTTCAGCAAAATCAGGATCCTCAAAGTACATATTCTTGAGTTCATCAAACCCAAACACTTCAACCTGCATTATTGTAAGCAACAATTGTCTCCTACTCAATGCATCTGTAACCCTATTAGACCTTCCACTTCTATGTTTCAACACAAATGTATAGCTCTGCAAAAACTCTACCCACTTCATATGTCTCTGGTTCAATTTACCTTGGCTATTTAGGTACTGCAATGCCTGGTGATCAGTATACAAGACAAATTCTTTTGGCAATAAATAATGCCTCCATTTCTTTAAGGCCTGAACTATTGCATAGAAATCTTGATCATGAACAAAATACTTCTTCTTTGCATAATTCAATTTTTCACTAAAATATGCAATAGACTTACCTTCTTGGCTCAATACAGCCCCAATAGCACTGTCACTAGCATCACAGTCTACCTCGAACACTTTACTGAAATCTGGAAGTGCCAACACAAGTTACTCTGTCACCTTCTTCTTCAACAATTCAAAACTCCTTGCAGCTATTGTAGTCCACTTGAACTCTTTCCTATCCCCCCTTATTGTTTCAGTCAGGTGTGTACATATGCCACTAAAATTCTTAATGAACTTTCTGTAGAAACTAACTAGTCCATGAAATGATCTCACCTCAGTAGTAGACCTTGGACTAGGCCATTCTAAGATGGATTTTACCTTCTCTGGATTCATTTTGAGACCCTCAGATGATACAACAAACCCCAAGTAGACTAATGATCTCACCTCTAGCAAACCTTGGAGTAGGCCATTCCAAGATGGCTTTTACCTTCTCTAGATTCATTTTGAGACCCTCAGATGATAAAACAAACCCCAAGTACACTAACTCCTTTTTTAAAAAGCTACACTTCTTCAAATTAATCAACATTTTCTCTTCCCTCAACCTTTCAAGGACTCTACAAATGTGCAATAAATGTTCATCCAAAGTCTTACTGAAAATTAAAATATCATCCAAATAGACAATAACAAATTTTCACAAGAATTTCTTTAGTACCTCATTCATAAGCCGCATGAAGGTGCTTGGCATGTTGGTCAGTCCAAAAGGCATGACTAACCACTCATATAGACCCTCCTTGGTTTTGAATGCAGTCTTCCACTCATCTCCCTCTCATATCTGTATCTGGTGATAGCCACTCTTGAGATCTATCTTTGTGAAGTATTGAGCCCCACTCAAACAATCCATAAGATCGTCCATTCTTGGCAAAGAGAATTGATACTTGATGGTTATTCTGTTTATAGTTCGAGAGTCTGTGCACATTCTCCACTCTCCATCCCTCTTTGGTGCTAGTACTGCAGGTACTGCACATGGACTCAAGCTCTCTCGAATCAAACCCTTCCTCAATAGCTCCTAAACTTGTCTGTTTAGCTCCTCGGTTTCAATAGGAGTCATCCTATGAGTAGCCTTGTTAGGAAAACTAGCTCCATGGATTAAATCTATCTAATGACTGATCTGCCTTACTGGTGGCAACCCTTCTAGAACATTATCAGAGATGACATCTCCATACTCACTTAATAGGCTTGAAACTTCAGGTCAAATTTCACTACTTCCTTCCTTATCTTTTCTAGGAATCAAAGTATAACACATGCACTAATGTTTCATACCATCCAAAAAAATTCTTCCATCAACAAGACATATCCTAGCACTACTACATACCATTTCACCTTCCTTTATCATGGGCTTCAGTTTGTGGCGAACTCCATTTTTTTATTAGAGAGTATATATTTGCATGACCATCATGTACAACATGTCTATCGAATTGCCATGGTCTTCCCAACAATAAATGGCAGACATCCATGGAAATAATGTCATAGAGAACTTCATCATGGTAACTCCCAATCTTGAACTTCACCAAACATTGTTCACTGACCAAGACCTTATGATCATCCTTCACCTAAGCAATCCGATAGGGTTGGGGGTGTTTCTCCCTTTTGAGTTTCAGCATAGAGACCATCTCCTCAGACACCAGGTTGTCAGTGTTGCCACCACCAATAATCACATCACAACACTTATCCTCGCACTTGCACCTGGTACGAAACAAACTCCTCCTTTGTCCAGGTTCAATCTCACCACTTAGTAAGACCCTTTCATTTACAAGAACCCTCTCCTCTTTCTGCATCCTCAGAATGTGATGATTGTGCATCTTCGTCCACATGAGCAACCCTTGCTTGACCATTAGCTCTCCTATCTGTCATTCCT
The DNA here is from genome assembly GCA_028749045.1 of Cupressus sempervirens. NCBI lineage: Eukaryota > Viridiplantae > Streptophyta > Pinopsida > Cupressales > Cupressaceae > Cupressus > Cupressus sempervirens. The sequence continues at coordinate 4,330,974 of CM053784.1, read as the reverse complement.
TGTCGTTGAGGGCATTCAAAGGCACGACAACCTTCATTGCAACGAAAATAGGTACCACAGAACCTCCTCTTCCTGATCCTTGTCCATTTCCTCTACCTCTTCCTCTCTGATCTCTAAAGTTTTGATCACAAGAGCAGTTGAAACCCTCATTTCTCTAGTTTCTGCTAGTACCCACATCTTCATTTTTGTTTTGGGTCTTATTTCGGCCTCTAAATGACCTACTGTCGCCCCTTCCTCCTTGACCACACCCTCTTTGCCTTCCTTCAAACCTTTTATTTAGCTTATCTTTGACTTGTAGGGAAAATTGGTATGCCTCTTCAATGCTAGTCATTCTAACCAGACTTAACTCCTCTTGAATGTTAGGTCGTAACCCACTAAGGTAACGGGCCACCTTCTCCTTATTTGCTTCTACATGCCCTACCCTAATAAGAAGTCAATAAAATTCCTCTGTGTATTCTAGACAAATTTTTCTACCTACTTTAATCCTTGCATTTTCTTGAACAAATCAAGCTCGTTGTCAACAGGAATGAATAATTCTTTAGTTTGTCCACCATGCGATCCCATCTTGTGATTTTCTCCTTTCCTCTTCTATTTCTTTCCAGCTGAATCTCTTGCCACTAGACTTTGGCATGGCCTTTCATTTTGGCCTTCGCAAACTTAACCCTATCTGGATCTTTGATATCCTCATACTCAAAATACTCCTCTAGTTCATTGATCCAGTCAATCAACTCATCTGGATTTAGATTTCCTAAAAACATATCCACATCAATTTTAGGTATTTTTCCAAGCTTAGAAATGGCCCTAAAAAGGCTCTCCTCTGCCTGATTTAGGACTTCCCCTTCACCTTCCCCTTCCTATCCAATTTCTTCTTCTTCATTTTCTTCCTCACTTTTGTCGCCTGTGGAAACATTCAGTCCTCTACATATCTCCTCTTGCAATGCTTGAACCTGCCTCTGGAGGGCTCTAAACTCCTTAGGATTAACAGCTTCGACCCTTCCACCACACTTTCTTCGTGGAGGCATCTTATTGACTCAAACCCACAACCACACAATCTTGGTGTAAACTGCCTCATAGTCGACACTCTATCTACACACTCGGGAAAACTAGCTCCAATACCACTTGACAGAGACACAACCAAAGACCAGAATGAACACACGGGAAAAGGGAAATTTTATTATCAATGCAAAATGCCCTATGGGCTTACAACAGTATGATTCTGGAAAAACAAATCCTTCACACAGTACCTTCTCTCTAACTCCACTAAAAGTTGCCTTTACAATGCCAAAAATGCTCTTAAATAAGCCCCAAATGGTTTAGGGTTAGGAATACATTCTCGAACATGCCAGTTGGCATTCACTACCAAAATAGAAGGTTCCAGAAATCAAATTAGAAGTCGATGTAAAATTAGAAGAATCCAGAAATAGTAGTCCAACTTCTAGGAGGCATAACTTTTGAACCGTAACTCCAATTGATGAACCGTTTACATTTTTGGAAGCTCTCGAGGAACTCTATAGCCCTAAGAACCATCTTTGCTCATCCTCCATTTTTAGGCCCCATTTAGTGCCCCATATCTGACTTTGAAGCATTCTTAAGAGGTCTCCAGAAACCAAAAAATTGCAATAACTTTCTAACCGTGAAGCCTTTTGACCTGATTCTTTTTCTGGAGTGTTTTAAATTACAAATATAGCCATCCCTCCAATTTACACCCTCTAACTCACCATAATTATGGCTCAATTACATAGCCCTATTTTTTCAACATTTACACGTATCCCAAGGTGCATAAAAACTCTAACCGAGAACACTAGTAGTGGAACTGTGAGAGTTGGAACTTTTATAAAAACACATTAAACAAAACTATTTCTAAGCATTTTTTTTTGGGTGATACAGGATTGTCCTTACACCACTGGATGCTCCTGCATCAGTTGTGGCTTAGAAATCAATTTTGTTTTTCAAGAAAAGGATTTGCCAATGTTTTATATATTTTTTTGAAGGGGGGTTTCTTAAAGTTATCCCAAAGTAATACCAAAATTTATTTTGTTTAGTTAATGGCATAAAACAATTAGTGAAATAGGGTGAACATTAAGAAGATACTACTACCATGATTATTTAATAGGAATAATAAGACAGAGAAGGATATTGTGGCAATGAGTCAATTAGAAGACCAAAGTGTAACTAGAAGTGAGGAAGCAGATGGATGAGCAAAAGAAACATTCACTAATGATCCTATATTTTTAATACAGAAATTAGTGAATATGAAGACCTCCTAATGGAAGAAAAGATGATAAAGAATGACATTCTATTACAAATTATACAAGATGGATTCCATGATTTTTATGCTAACATTCTTTTCAATACATATATGAATGAGTTTGCAGCTAAAACATATCTTTCTAAAGAAATGAAATAGTAAGTTGTAGTAGAGACTGATAATGTAAACACTATGCTAGTAGTAACAAAGTTTATGCATGATGTGTATGTTGAAAATGAGAAAGTGGATACCTATGATTCCCTAGAGTTTGATAATGAGTCTTGGTGGAAGTTAGATTAGTTTAAAAAGGGGAAATAGTAACAATGAAACAAATCAAGGTCTTTGCTAAAGTATAATTGTCTCATCATTTGATTTCGTGAATAGATTTTCAGCTTTTTAAAGTTGAGTGTGAATTGGCTATTTGCATTGCATTGTTCTTATTTCACATGATTCACATTTTCATCCTGCATAGATAGATATATATAGGCTCAACATACAATATCTTACACATTTCAATAGAATAAAACTAGCACCCTATTCAATTATCATGCTGAGAGGATTATCAAATTACATGTTGTGAATGATTTAGATGAGGCTAGTATATCATTGAATACTTTTCATCATGATCACTAATATAGAAATACTTGTATGGGGGCCAATTGCTACACTGTAGTGACGACATATGATTTAGATTATTATCATCAAATGATATCACATGCCTGAACAAGCTCTAGAAATAGAATGATAGTATCACCATGAGTTCTAATTCAACTAACACAAGACCATACTAACCAATGATAATGATTCAAGCAATGAAGCAAATTCATACAATAGCAATATCCAAGACCCTATTACAACAACATAAGAGGCACAATTGCTCATAAAATGATGCATCACATTTTAAGTTTCAATCATATTTAGCGCCAACCCAAATCATCATTCATAGGTTTATAAAATTGACTAGCCAAATATATATCTAATGCATTCCCATATAATAAACAGGTTAGAATGAACTTTTAACAACATATTAATCACCTTTTAACTTGATTTTCTATGAAGGGAAAGATACAAGAGCGGTGGGGTGTATGGTTCTTGGGCAGGAAGGATAATAGTTTGAATGTGCATGGTAGACAGTTTCAACAACCACGAAGGTTTGAACCCTTTAGAAGGCATGAAGGTTTGACCTATTGGGGTAATAGAAATGGGAAATGGCAAGTTGATGGAAGAAAAAATATGAAAAAAATTCAATGGAAAAAAGTGGAGCACCTTGGGGAGGAGAGATCAAAAACTCTGGAAACAAAGGCCACCCAATACAGAGTTTTACATATTTTAATTTGGGGGGAAAGGTTGATTTTGGAGACATTGCAAAATGAATGAGGAAACCACAAGTAGTGGAAAACTAGGAAAAACAAAGGATTAATGACCCACAGCAAGTAAGATGCATAGTTGAAAGGGTAGTTTTAGAGCAAGGCCCTATGAAGGAGAAGAGAGGTTTTTTAGAAAGTAATGTTTTCTTTTTAAAATGGAGAGGATCATGGCGTGCAATAGGAAAGCTAAAAAAATGGTGTGATGAAAAATGGGAAAGGGTTAAAGACTTCAAAACATTGGAAAATGGGTTTTGCATGGTAACAGTTGATTTGGCCCAGGATAGGGATTGGATTTTGAATGGACAGCCGTTTTTCCAAGAAGGATATGGTTTTTATATGAAATCATGGGTTATAATCTTTGACCCAACAAAGGAAATCATAAAAAAATTCCCTATCTAGGTGGGGTTGCGAAACATCCCTCAAGAATATTGGAATGATCATTGTTATAGGATGATAGGCAATAAATTGGGAACCTTAGTGAAAGTTATGGAAATGTTTGATAAGGAAACTTTCCAAATGTTCCTAAGGCTCTATATTATTTAGAATAATTGTCACCCGATACCATAAATTATTAAGATTTTTTCAAGGGGGTATGGAGACAACCTTTGTCAATAGAAGGACTATTGGTGTGTGGACATTGTTTGTGTAAGGAACATGATTTGAATAAGTGTAGGCAAGAAGGGCGATAAAAGGGTAAGGAGGATGAAAGGTTATTACACAAAGCGATTGATATGGCTGGGACATGGTCAGGACTGCAAAAGAAAAAGGAGGAAAACTCTAGAGTAATAGAAACAGAAATGGAAAGCATTGTGATCTTGAAAGCAAGAGAGAATAACTTAAAAGATAGTGAGAAGGAAGGGGTAGAAAGGTTTCAAATGGGCAGGGAGTTTGTTTAGGAGAAGAGATGACTAATAAGGAATAGAAGGTAGGGTTGGAAGCAAGGGGAGCTAGAGAAAAGTTCAAACTCAAGAAATGGTGGGAAGGGTGAAAGGTAAGGAGGAGCAATGGATGGATGGGGAGAGCGTTATTGTCAAATGTTCTTTGATGGAAGGAGGCCATTTGGAAATAACTAGAAGGGAGGAAATCTAGAATTTTAGTAAGGAGGAATGTAACAAAGCAATAGGGGGATGGAATGTAGGTGTGTTGCATGGGGGCAATGATGAAGAGGAAGACTACATGATCTCCATAGAAGGGGAAGAAGAAAGATGTGAGGTTGAAGTCTTTAAAGACATAAATTTCCCCAATAAGAAATTTGAAGGGGGGTTCTAGAGTTTCAAACTCGGAAGAGAGCTCTAATGAGGATGTTATGGAAAGGGAGGATATGCTAGATGAGGATTTCCTTGGGTTGGAAGATATGATGGCCCTAAAAGAAAAGAGAACCCTAGCAAAATCAGAAAGAAAGAGTCGCAAAGTTCAAGTTGGGGAATGTCAAAAAAGGGAAGAAGAACACTAAATGCCCTAATCCAAATAGTAGGAAGTGCTAGGAGTCAAAATAAGTTGAAGATGGGAAGGGGGAAGACCCCCTCTCAAAAGGGATGAAGATCCTTTCCCAGAATGTCAAGAGCTGCAATGCCCCTGACAAGTTTCATTTGATCAAGAGAGACCTTGATCAAGCGAGATCGAATGTGGTCCTTATGCAGGAAACTAAGATAAAAATTGAGGATGTAGTAGGAGCTAAAAGAAAATTTGGTAAATGGAGAAGTGAGTGGGTAGTGGCAGTAGGAGCTTCAGGTGGTGTCTATGTGTTATGGAAGGAAGACTCGGTCAGTGTTATGGTGATACAGCAGGGATGCAACTGGCAATGGCTTAAGGAAAAATCAAAACAACTTGGAGTGCAATTTTATGTAATTAATGTGTATGGGCCAATACAAAGTAGGGATTAAAAAGTTTTGTGGAAATCATTATCAAAGGTAATGGAGGTCCTACAAGATGAGATGATGGTTCTAGGTGGAGATTATAATGGCATTCTCTACTAGGGGGGAAAAAAGGGGTAGAGGATCGAGATCGGTAAATCAAGAAGATTTATCAGTTTTTGTGACAAATAATGGGCTAGTGAATATCCTCTTTAAGCAAGGAGAATTTACATGAATAATAGAAGACCGAGGTTTGTAAATATTGCAAAAAAAATAGATAGATTTCTTTTAGGGGGTACTGGACACAGGTTGATTGGATGGTTCAAGCTAAGATTCTACCTATCCATGGCTCAGATCATTTCCCAATCAGTTTGAGAACTCAGGAAGACTCTTCACTAGATCGGTGCCCTTTCAAATTTGAAGCAATGTGGCTGAGGACAAATGGATTTAAGGATTTGGTAGAGCATTGGTGGAGAAATGCCCCAAAGTTTTCTGGGAATAAAGCCTTTACTATTTTTAAAAAGTTACAAATTATCAAAGGGAAACTAAAGGTTTGGAATAGGGAATCCTTCCAAAACACTTTTAAAAAGAAAGTAGGGTTGGAACTTTCTTTAAAAGAATTAAGTGAAAGAGTGATTCTACAAGAAATGAGGGAAGCACACTTCCAAAAAGAGCAAAAGTTGAGAAAGACTTATGAAAAGATCTTATCTAGAGAGAAAGTGTTTGGGCGACATAAATCTCGGGAGGCATGGTTGAAGGAGGGAGATAGAAACACCAGATTCTTCCATAACTTAGTTAAAGTAAGAAGAGCACATAATAAGATTTTCTCGGTACTAAATTTTGAAGGGCTAGTGGTAAAGGATCTAAAGGAGATAAAGAGGGAGGCTATATCTTTTTTCCCAAAATAGGGAAAGGCAAGAGGTAGAAGGTGGGGATGTAGAGGATTAAGTCCTGGATTGTATTCCTAATTGTGTTTCAAATATGAAAAATAGAATGTTGTGTGCAATAGTGACTAAGGAAGAGGTTAAAACTACTCTTTGGGGACTAAGCAAGGATAAAAGTCCTTGGCCTGATGGGTTTACAGGGAGTTTTTTCAAAAAAATCTGGGGATTGCTTGGGTGATGAAGTGTGGGAGGTTGTTGAGGAATCAAGACAAGGGGTTTTTCTTTAAAAGACCTAAATAACACCTTCATAGCATGTAGGACCTTTGAAGAGTTTAGGTCTATTTCCTTATGTAACACTCTTTATAAAATCATGTCTAAAATGATTCCAAATAGATTAAAGCAGGTGTTAAGTGTGGTGATCTCTAAGGAACAAAGTGGATTCGCTCCTCGGAGATCAATCTTTGAAGGTGTCATTATAGCTCATGAAATGATTTATTCTATTAGAGTAAAGAAACTATGTAAAATGATAGTGAAGTTAGATATTAGGAGAGCTTATGATGAAGTGAATAGGGATTTTCTATTAAAAATTTTGAAAAAGTTTGGCTTCAACAAAAATTGGATTAGTTGGGACAAAGGTTGTTTGAGCTCTATCAAGTTTTCTGTCTTGGTCAATAGTAGCTCTCAATGTTTTTTTGAATTGGAGAAAGACATTAGACAAGGGGGTCCTTTATCCCCCTTTCTCTTTATCATTTTAGCTGAAGTGTTGTGGAGACTAGTCGATATAAAGAGAACGGGAGGCCTTTGGAAAGGTGTGAAAGTTGTTAGGGGACTCAAAGTTGTGTCCCACCTTCAGTCTATAGATGATACTTTCCTAATAGGGGAAGCTTCAAAGCAGGAAGCTAGAATGATAAAGAGGATGCTTGAGCTTTATGGAAATTTTTCAAGACAAAAGATTAATTGGTTAAAATTAGAGATTTTTTCTTTAATACCCTGTAAGTAAAAAAGGTGGTTATCTGTAGAATCCTTAATATAAAACAAGGGTTACTACCAAGCAGATATCTAGGGATCTTATTGTTCCAAGGAAGGAATAAAGGTGAAGTGTGGAAGAGTTTAGAAAAAAAGTGTTTTAAGAAGATGGAGGGGTGGAAGGGGAAGTGGTTCTCGTCAACAGGAAGAATTTTGATGTCAAAATCAGTGGTGTCAGCAATCCCAATTTTCTCATTGCAGTGTGGAAAACTAGATGTGTAGGTTCTTTTGGAGTGGAGCAGGGGAAAGTAATAAAATCCCTTTGTTAAGATGGATAAGATATGTAGGCTGAAAAACAATAGAGGAGCAATATTGAGAGACTAGAATGAAATGAATGTCACTTTAGGTGCTAAATTAGTGTGGCAGATGGTCTCAGACATAAAGTAGATGTGGACTAAAATTTTAAGAGAAAAATATTTGGATTATAATGATGAAACAAGGATCTTAAGAGTCCAAAATCCCCTAAAAGAATTGACAATATGGAGCTTTATCATATATTGTCGACATGTTATTTAGGATCACATCTCATGGAAGATTGGTGATGGTAGGCAAGCGAATTTCAATGAGAACTTGTGGAATGGATATCAAGCTCTGGAAGAAGAATGTCAAGATGGAGACCTAAAACAAAAATTATGTCATCTATGGGGTTGTAAGGTTAGAGACTACTTGATAGAGTCGGAAGGCGTGTTTGGTATATCTTGGGCATGGAAGGATTGGAGGGTGGACGGTCTTTCCCCTGAACAACAACAATCCTTTAAAAAAAAATCTTGAACGACAATTTGTTTACTTGTGAGAAAGGACAAGATTAGATGGTGTGTTGCAGCCTCAGGTGAGTTCTTTGTAAGATTAGGCTATGAGTCGATGGCAAACATAAGGGATGAAAGTTTTGAAGCGAGGGATTTGTTCTGGCATAAAGAAATTTTGACTAAAGCAGGGACTTTCTCTTGGCTAGCTATCCAAGGTTGAATTATGACTAGTGAAAAAAGAAAGAAATTAGGATTTCAAGGTCCAACTAAACGTGTGATGTGTGGTAAGGAAGAAGAATCGATGGACCACCTACTATTACAGTGTGAAGTAGCAAGGAAATGCTAGTGTTATGTACAAGGTAAGTTGGGATGGCATGGCCCTTGGAGTTTTTCCTTTAGTTGATTTCTTTTTATCCTAGCCAAGAATGAGCAAAAGAAATATGCTCGAAAGTGTGTGGAGGATAAGCCCGTCAATTGTAATATGGGAGGTGTGGAAGGAGAGAAATAGAAGAATCTTTCAGGAGGTGTCTAAATGTGGAATAGCTCCTAAGGATTAATCATTCCATTAAGTAGTTAGTGCAACAATTTTTAAGAATGATTTGTTGAAATGTGTTTTTATGAGAGAAGATAGAGCTATTCAACGAGAATGGTCAGGGATTAAAATTAGATAGGCTAGAGTTGTAAGTGGGTGTAAATCAGAGAAAGAATAGAGACAAATTCAATATGGAAAGCTCCAGAGGAAGGATGGTTAAAGGTAAATTTTGATGGTGCTGCAAGGAGCAACCCTAGCAAATCAGGGCCAATATGTATAGTGTGAGATCATCATGGAGAGACTTTGGCTATAGGGGCAAATAGATTAATGGATGGCACAAATAATGAAGCAGAATGTCAAGAAACTTTATTATCAATTCAGTGTGCCGGGGGGAGGTGTTAAAGTAATTGTTGAAGGGGACTTCGTGGTGGTGGAAGCGATCAGAAGAAACCAGATTTTATCATGGCACTTAAAAATTTCTTGATAGTGGTTAATGAGGAGTTGAAAACTTTGGAGGATTTTTAATTTTGTCATGTTTATAGAGAGGCTAATGGGGAAGCTGATCAGTTATCAAAATAGGTGGCAGATTGCCTGGAGATGGCAGAAGGGTGTTTCAAATGGTGTAGTTGTTGGGATGGGGGTTTGTTTGATTTTTGAAAATAAAAAACCAAAGGTTAAAGCTATCCTTTCAAATGATTAAGTGGATGTGATTATCAGAATAGAGTAATGATGAAAGATTTGGGCGATCTGAAATCAATGCCCACATAATGTAAAGGCAAGTTAAAAAGCAAAGAACAGAATGATTAGATGTTGTAAGAAAAAAAAGCAGTGTGAAAGAGGTGAGCTAAGCAAAGTGGTGGTGATGTTGCTATAAAACAAGAGAGTTGTAAAGGCTTTTTTTAACAAAAATAAAACAGTAAAGTGCAGAACTTTTAAGATAATGTCAAGCAAGGAAAACAACTAAGGGCTGAAATGGAGGCTATGTTTACCGTTTGGACGGTTAGACAGCAGAAAGCACTTTTCAGTCCGGTCCAAAATCATACTCTAGTTGTTGCTTCAATGCCCATTGCCAGGAGTGATAGAGGCAGTGAAGGGAACGGTTGGAGAACTTTTCCAAAATTCAACCCACCACTGGAAAATAAATGTGGACGTAGTTGCAATGGTTATGGCGTGGGGGCTAGAATTAGCTTTCAAATAAGAAGTGGAGTGGGTGATGAAATCGTTGTTTCCAAAAGACTTGATTGTTGGGATTGAATCCTTGCTAGAATGGGCATGGCCGAGGAAGGGCTTCAATTATAGTGAGTACTATGCAGATAAAGATGAAGGGGAGGTGAGAGGGAAATTTGGCTTTATCTGGTGGCCAACTAGGGTGGATAAGGAGGTTTATAAGGATAAAATAAGAATAGAATGACTCGGGTTGATGGAGGAGATTTGCTCTTTCTAGGAGAAGAGAGGAAGAAAGGTTGATGGAGGAGATTTGCTCTTTCCAGGAGAAGAGAGAAAGAAAGGTTAATGGGTTCCTAATTTCCTATCTGCACCATTGTTGAACTACAAGAAGCCGTAAAAGGCGAATAGTGGTGAGGGTAGTTTTCCCGATAAAGGAGTAAGTGGTTGAAAACTATAAGTGAACAAATTTTTCTTTTTAAAGACCAGAAGGAAAGTGGTCCTATGTTTTTGTTTTCAAGGTGGATGATAGGTTTTGGGGTGTCATGCTTCTGTCAGAGGATGCAGAAGTTAAAGCCAAAAGTTAGCAGCAGAAGACTAGGAGCTTTTAAATGAAAAAATCAAAGCTAAAAGTTATGGAGGACTATGTAACGACATCGATAGTCAAAATTTCTCAGTTATGGGGATGAGTCAAAATTTCTCAGTTATGGGGATGAGTAAAGGATTTATCAACCAATGGAGAACACATGGTGTGGAAGGCGAGCTAAGGTGTGATGAAGGTGATGTAGTGTCTAAAGAATTGGGTAGAGCCAAAGCAGGTTTTGAATGAAGGGTCAATTTAGGGCTTTTTTAGCTTAAATTTTGTGAAATTAGACATATTAATCTATGTAGCCTTTGAAAGCCTCGGTAAAATGGACAATAGATGATGAAAGCGTGTCAGATAGTAATAGTGTGGAGGTGTTGTAAGTTGTAAATGGTTTATAGTGTGAAGGCTATTTAGGTTTTTTAGCCTCTTTAAGTATCTTTGAAAGTTTATAATAAAATAAAATATTATTAGCGGCCCAAAAAAAAGGTTGGAATGGACATAGACAATATAGTTATAGATCAAAATATCATTCATACTCTAGAGTCTATATTACTTAGAATCATAGTTTAGGTCATATAAATAACTTGAGTAGCATAATCTTTGTTCCCCAACATTTCTAAGATAGTAATAGTATGCTCATTGACTATACTATAGATTAACATTACCAGATTTCCACAATCCATTTGAAATGAGTGAATTTTTTTTCTAGATTCAGTTGTTTAAGTTTTTTTAGCATCAACTTTTCGGATCACACTCTGTGATCCATCATGAGGATGAGAGAATGCAAGAATAGAATCCATAATTTCTATTCTTGCATTCTCTCATTCTGACGATGGATTACAGAGTGTGATCTGAAACATTGATGCTAAATATACTATAGATATCAATGTCAGTTCTAAATGGAACCAAGGATTCTTGAAGTGGGCAACTAACTAGGGAAAGAAGAGTTGAAACAAAATATCAGCCTCTTCACTGAACACAAGGACACATTCTTTTTTCAAGTATTTTCTCTGGCACAAGTAGAGAAAAAATTGGATAAACGGAAGTCTCACAGTTGCTATGATGTTCTTATTCCTTCATAGCAGAGAATGCATTTCCAAATTATGGCAAATCGATTTTGAAAGAACAAGAGCTAAATCCTTATGAACCTTGTAACATGAACGTCTATAAACAGGTTAATGGGATGAAGAAGAAGCACCTTGTATATAGGATAAGAAACACTGGTAGAGAAACACAGATGGGTTCAGTTTTGCACACTGAGAAGCAAGACAACCCTAGTATTTTAGTGTGTGTTTTGGATGTTACACTAATGAAAAAATGAGAGATCTATTCTTCTGATTTCTGTCAAAGTATTGTATCAATAGGTAAGTAGCATTAACGAAAGCCTTTATGCAGTAAAAAAACAATAGTTGCCAAAGGTAGATGAGTTCAATAATACACATTGTAAGCAGCGAAAAGTTGACAAAGCTGAGACTTTACCATGTTATTTAGCAATCCTTGTTAATATAAGTGAATAGATCAAGTCATTTTTATTAATTTTCCATAACATAGCAACATATAAGTGTTTTTGCTACAGTAATTTGCAGGAAGCTACTACATTGATTCATTGTTTATATAAAATCCTTGAATACAGGTTTGTGGGGAAATGGGTACAGAAGTTTGTTTAAAGGACTCTCATTTTATTCCAAGCAATGCCTATATTGAATATCAAAATGAGGATAAAGTGGAGAATGTCACCAATGATGATGTCTAAGTAATCACATACCCAGGACGGAAAGATGGGGAAAAAAATCAAGGGAAACTTTAGATGAAACCAAGCAGGATAATGTGATGTCCAAAGGGGATACTTTAGGGCCAAAGTGGCAGCTGGCTTGAGCATGACCTACAAGACAAAATTTACTATATATTTCATGCCATGGAAATGCATTTTGATCTTCACCTCATGGATTATATTTTCATCGTGTACTAGTTTATTCCAACAGCTGGTGTGCTTATAACCTGCATCCCCTTTTTTCCTGTGTATGCTTTTACATTTTTGTCTTTCCAATTACTTGCATTAGTTTCATTTCCATGTAGACCTGCATTTTTGCAACATGGTTGAATCCAAAATTCACCAGAGTTCTTGGAAGATTCCAATAACCTTGAAAAATTAGTAAAGATAATATATTTAAATAGCAAACATATTAAGAGTAGTAGCAAGTACAATGGTGTATTATCTGTTGCCAAATACAAATTAATGTGGCAGGGATAAATTTACACACCAGAGAATAGATTAGAGAATCTACACAATTATAAGTTCAAAAGCAGGCTATATGGTAAGTTGCTGTTAATTAGTATGGAAATCAAACAAAAGGGAACAACCATTTCAATTAAAAACAATTAAAGCTGACCACATTGAGAATTGACAATGCTGATTCCACTTTGAAAGAACAAATTTAATCCCTGCAACTTATAGTTTTGAATAACCAAGGGACTACTTTAAAAAGCTTAATTAGAGCCAAAGAGACTATTGATGAGCAATGTCCATCGGGGAGGACAGTATTTAACAAAAAAACATCTATTACTAAATTATCCTATATACATCATTTCTCATGGAAACTCTGGAAAGCATATTTGAGGTTGAAATCTCCTCATAAATAATATGTCAAGCCATTAGAGGTATGGAAAGAGGAACTAATGTAAACCAACTAGAACAAGATTAAATTAAACATAATTAAAGTAGTCCATAAGAGAGGCAGACTAGTTATCTAAAAGAATAAACTACTTGATGTTAAAATTCTGAAGCATAAAATGGCATATCATTGCAACACCATGGAAGATGGGCAATATGCTTTCCAAAGCTTTGATCAAGGAAGAGATGCCATAAAAAAATTGAATATGAGATTACGGTGAGTTCTTTAAGCCATAGCAACATGGACTGCTGAAAGTAAATTTCATTGACATGTAATCAAACAAGGAAAAGCATAGTTGTTACTTATCATTACATGTAAGCCAGCTTTTTAGTAGAAGAAAGACAGATTTCCTATAAATTAGCCACATTCTTGAAAGCTGAGCATGGGACATGTTTGTGAACAATGGAAATGAAATGGATTCATTTCCTGTTTATCAGACGCTGAATTTGCTCTCGTGTCATAACTGCACTACTATTTTCATACTGCCCTTGTTCCATCTGCTCATGCAGCTGCATAACAAAAGCTTATATCAAAAATGCTAAAAGAAATAAACAAACAATTTGTTTGTAGCTGTGACGCAAAAAAAAATTAAAAGAACTAATTAATTAGGATCCTTATTAATGCTCTGTTCATCTATATGCCAATCTTTTATTTTTTAATTTCAAAAGATCCAATTACCAGTACTCTAATATATCTTCTTAAAGAAATACAAAATCAAACAGAGAGATCCATACAGCTTGAAGAACCAAGCATTGATTATCTACCGACAACTCTTGCATTTGTCTCAGCATCATTAATTGCTGCCCAAAAAACACAAAATACATGTTATCAATAGAAAAATATTACTTTTAAGTTCAAAATAAAATAAAAAAGTTGCAGATTTTATATTTAATGGCGACTTGATTTCTCCTACCTGTTCCTGTAATTTCTGCTGCTGCCTAACTTTTTCTGCGAATGTGGCTGGCCCCAATTCTGCTTCATCGCAAGCCAATTCTTCTCTGCCGTTTCAAAAAAAACACTCATATAGGTTTATTGACAAATTGAAGATTATTTCCTATCACCCTAGATCTACTCAAAATGAAATTCTTGAGAATGGTCTATCAGTACATTCTGAGTAGATCAACAAATTTGGTGGGAGATTTTGCTTAGGTTTTCTTGAGAGAACCAATAAGGAGAACTGCATTTGGAGGCAGGCACGCAGGCAATCATTGAGTAAATATTCCCCCTGCGACTTCAAGTCTGCAGGGGATGGTCTGCGGAGGATAACTCCCAAGTTTTGAGGTTGTTCCTAATTGGTTTGACATTCTCTCTTCAGTATGCTTCAGATGATCCTGAAAATAATTTTTTAATGATTATGACTATGTCAAGGATATCCGATAACTTTATATTTAATATATAATGCTCTTTTGAATAGTGAGTTTAATGAAGTGATTGAGTTGATTGCATTATAGTCAGTTTTTGCGTATCTATTGAGTAAAGGCCATCATCTGTTAGATCCAGGTGATTTTTGTGTTTGTGAAATCAATCCCATGCCTATAAGACTATATCTATAGATTCCTAAATCAATCAATTGTAATCTACTTATTCCTAATTAGAAATCTCTTTTCTAATTATATTATTATAATGCTAAAATGGGAGAGATGCCAATTTTTAAAGTGATGAATGCAATAAGGGCCCTACGAAGGCATGGGTAGAGGTTGTTACATGGCCCTAATACCATATGTAAAGACCACTCACTAAAGGAAAATAATGAACTATATAAATAAATTGAACCAACTTGTCCGAATATACAAGTGTAACATAAGAACCAATCAAACTGATTTCCTTTCCTTTGAAGTGATGTTACGGGACCTGTATTTTTATAAAATCCTTCATTATATCTCCTGTAATAACCAACAAGTCCCATGAAATTATGGACTTCCACAATATTCCAAGGTGTAGGCCATTCTACTATTGCCTTAATCTTTTCTGGCCTCTGTAGTGCACTTCTTTAATAGATAACAAACTAAAATAGTCTACCATATTATTTATATTCCCTCAATCACGGCAAATCTATCCTTGATGTTTTTTGGAGGACAGCAACTTTAGGAAGATGGGATTTTTAAATTAGATTACAAATAACTTCTTGTTTGGGCGTGGGATTTTGAAGGTCTATAAAAGACCATTTTGAGCTCATTTGCATATGCTTGGTTTTAATATTATACAAATTGATTTGGCTAGTTGACTTGTTCATCCTATGGCTTTGCGAGGACAAAAACCATTGCAAGGAACATTCTACATCAGTGAAAGATCTAATCTGGAAGATTTATTAGTGATTTCCTTTCGTTGGCTTGCATCCTCAGTTTTGAACAAAGTATATACAGAGCAGACTTGTGATTAGGAGAATAATGGATAGATCTGCTTGTTGTGTACACTTTTTGTTGGTCGCCAATCATACCCTAGCTGTACAAGCTCGGGATAGACAGGGGAGACTGGGAGGAGGTAAACTGTTGTTGCTTCATCTTGGGCATTCTTGATTTGTACGCTGGGTGCAATCCATTTTGTCAAAGATATATCTGGAAGAGTGGCATCAATATTTGGTCTCTAGTTTGCTGGTTGTTCATGATAGCATTAATATTATTTGTAAACAGTGTTTTTTTTTCTGAGATCACTGCAAATGTACTAATAATGCCATTTTATTGATTGCTTTCCAAATGCAACTTGAAGGCCTATTAAATATGAGAGGAAGAGACATGTCTCTATGGTTAATCATCATTAATTAACATATTATTTATGCTAGTAATATGAATAACCATATCTATAATATATTATTATATAATATGTATAACAATATATATAATACAATTTTATATATATATATATCTTTAAACATGGATAAGTATATATAGGAAATAATGATTTACCAATAATAATAATGTATATCAGATCAAATCAATCCGACTGAAGCTACAACTTTAACAATCCCTCTTAGTCAGGGAGCATTTGTAGAACACATTATGCCCTCAAGTATATGAAGAGATATCATCTCAGTATACTATTCAATTCACTATAAAGCTAAATTTCTCAACACTCCCTCTTTAGCAAAAAGAATTAAAGCAATTATAACAAAAGATTTGAAAATCACTTTAAGTGTGTCTATGATAGATTTATGCTATGGTGTCTGGCAAGAACCAGCCCGAAGAACCATAACAGATTGATTTTCATGGTGTCCAGCAAAATCCGGCCTGAAGAACCATGATGAGTTGATTATCAAGGTGTCTGGCAAAATCCGGCCCAAAGAACCTTGATAAGTTGGTTATCAAGGTGTCCGGCAAAATCCGGCCTAACGAACCATGATAACAGGTCTACCATTTATAAGATCATCACCTTATAATGGTTACCTTCTATTTATATATGTCAACGAAAGATCATCATCTTTCATTACATATCATAAATGAAATAGTAACCACCATGAACCAAGTCAGAGGGTGGTACAAAGGCTTTTACCTCAATTCTATCTCATAGAGAAAAATACAATACAATAAATTTTACTTAGAACTTCTCGTTGAGAAGATATCATTTACAAGGATTGCACCTCAAAATTCTCCCTCTAAACATCAATCCTGGGAAGTCAGGTCCTCTAGTTACTTCCTCAGAAGCTCTCTTCACCCAAGGATGCCTGTCAAACTCATTCTGAATCTGATATCAATCTTTTGATTTTCTAGTGATAAGTCAATACTTCCTTATGATGCACTCAAGAGTAGGCCCATCAAAATCATGCAGTCACACACATGTATTTCTAGACTCCCTCTGAGTATCAATCTTCTAAGCTCCTGCGTTGCCCTCGAAGAAGTGTCATACTCTCTCTTAATGTAAAAGGATACTCATAATCTCAATCATCAAAGATGTTTGCTTCAAGAACCTCATTTTATCCAGCCTTATCATTAGATGACTAATGAACTCTAGATCACAACTTCTTTGAAACTACTATCATAAGATTGTGTTTTGCACAATATGTTTAGTGTACCATTCTTCTTTTCCTGCTAGATCATCACTACACATAATAGAAAATAACTCTTATAGCATATATAGAATTACAAATAAGAGAGAGACTACAATGAGTAGATAAATGTAATACTAAAGAATAAGAATACTTATCAGCACATGAACATCCTTGAAACCGATTTCTCCAATGAGGGCCCATATGCATCAATTTAGGAAAAGAAAATGGCTCCAATGGGAATGAAACAATGGGTAATTATTCATCCCCCCACAATGTGAAATTCCTACATAGTTCATTTTTATAGAGTTTTCAAACAATATCAAGTCTAGTGAGAGACTATCATCCATGAATGATATCAACCTTTATCTCTAACTTCTTCTTTCTAAGTATTAATCTTCTTTCTAGTTTGGTCTTTTAGTCCAACAAAGATCCAAACATTCATTAAGCTTATTTATAGAGGCAAGTGAGTACTGACCATAGTAACGAGAATCACCCAAAAATCGCCTGAATTGGCGATTCCACGACCCGATTCATCCTGGGCGATTTTTTTTGAATCGTGAATCGGTATCGCCGATTTCTGGGCCATGAATCGCCTGAATTGCCAATTCAGGCGATTCATGTAAAAATCACCAAAATCGCCTTAAAAAATCGGCTATGAATCGCCCGCGGCATGTAAAAAGGAAAGTTGAATTTTTTTTAAAAATCACTTGTTTTTTTCACTTTGTTTTTGACCTATTCTCTTTGTTATAACCCTAAAGGGCCTTCTATTTGTGAAGCATGAGTAGAAGAGAGGAAAAGTGAGAGAGAAGAAGAGAAAAGAAAAGCCATAGGTTTCCAACCGGCAAGAAGGAAGAGCACCAAAGAGATCAGCAGGCCATTTGGGGAGCCCATCAATTGCTTTGGGAGCATTAAGGAGCCAATATCAACACTCCTCAACTCATTTGCAAGAGGTAAGTGCTTTTTTTTTTTCTTGCATGTTAGTGTATTATGCATTTTTTGTTAAATTTTTAGTGTATTATGCATTTTTTGTTAAATTTCTATAGTTTTCGAGAATTTTAGTGTAAATCTTGAATGCTCTTTATTTTTACTAAGTTGCAAGCTAGGGTTTGTTGTTTTCTAATTTTTATTAGCTTCAAACTTTGATATTTTACATAAACAAATTTATTGCAGCAGCCTTTGCTCTCATTTTTCGCAAATTCCAATGGGTAAAAAAGATGAATGTTGGAAATATAATGAAGAGTTTCCTGGAAGAACCAAATATCAAACAAAATGCATATTTTGTAAAGAAAAAATAACTTCCGGAGGTATTTATGGATTGAAATTCCACATTGCTGCTATACCTGGACATGATGTTACAATTTGCACTTACCAAACTCCTGAGGCAAAATGCACTTGCTTAATGGCATTAGAAAAAATTGAAAAAGAAAAAGCAAATAGGAAAATGCAAGTTGAAGGGTTAAGGGGTATTGGCTCCCATGTTCCCGCATCCGCAGCCGCATCCACATCTGCATCTGCATCAGCTTCCGCATCCGTAGGTTGTGTTGGAGAGGGTTCTTCTAGGCCTCCTTTTTATCCTAGTTCTTCTACTCGTGCTAGTGCTAGTCGGTCACATACTGAGACGGAGTCCCACACCAACCTATTGCAGCCTAGAGTGCGGAAAAATAGAATGGATAATTACTTTGTGCCCCGCACTACTCCTGGTTCCCAACCCACGCTTGAGGGCATGGGTTTGAACAAGGAGATTCACGATGCTGCCAGAAAGGAGATATGCAAATTTTGGTACTTTTGCAACATTCCATTTATTGCAGCCAGGTAATTGATTCTTTTTTCTTTGTTTTCTTTAAAGCTAAAATTAAAAGTAAAAGTAAAACTTTAATTATATCTACTTGTTTTATAATTTGAGTCTTTGACATCTAAACTTTTATTTGTGACAGGGCTCCTTATTGGCAGAATATGATAGATGCGGTTGCTATTTGTGGTCCAGGGTTTAAAGCCCCAACTGAGGCTGAGTTGAGCGGATACCTCCTGGATGAGATGGTAGAGGACATGAGGGTTGACCTCGAGGAGAACCAAAAGGAATGGATTGCAAAGGGTTGCACCATCATGACTGATGGTTGGACTGATAGGAGGAATAGAACACTCCTCAATTTTCTTGTATCCTGTGGAGGTGATTGATCATTCTACTTTCCTACATACATTGTAAATTTTGATTTGTTGAATGCTAATTCGTTAATGATCCATTTAATATTATAATGCGTTGTTTTGTTACTTGTAGGATATACCATGTTCATAAAATCCATTGATGCTTCCGCACATGTGAAAAATGCCACATATTTATGTGAGGCTATTGAGGAAGTTATAGCAGAGGTGGGAGAACAAAATGTGATCCAGGTGGTGACGGATAATGCAGCAAATTATGTTGCAGCAGGTAAACTTTTAACTTTGCAAGTTTTGAAAATAAATTTATTTAAATTTTGAAATTTGAGTTTCTAATTGACTTAAAATTGTTGTAGGTAAACTTTTGATGGAGAGGCACCCCACCATATTTTGGTCCCCTTGTGCGGCACACTGCATTGACCTCATGTTGGAGGAAATTGGCAAACTTGAGTTTGTCAAGTCATGTGTGGAAAGGGCAAAAAATATATGCAAATTCATTTATAATCATGCATTTGTCCTTAGCACAATGAGGAAGTACACAAAAGGCAAGGAGTTAGCTCACCCAGGTATCACGAGGTTTGCCTCGAATTTCATCACCTTGCAGTCCTTGTTGACATCAAGGGATGGATTGAGGAGCATGTTTGTTGGGCAGGAGTGGATTTGCTCTTCTTATGCTACAACCACTGTAGGGTTAGATGTGGCAGATTGCATATTTGATGAGGATGGTTTTTGGAAACCCGCTAGAGAAATCCTTAAGGTAAATTTATTGCAATTTAACATTTAGTATTTTTCTTTTACTTTAAGTAATATTATTTTATATTTAAGTTTTGACTCAAATTTTTTGTTTTACTTTATATGTAGGTCACTGAGCCCCTTGTAGCTTTGCTACGAACTGCTGATGGGGAGAAGCCCTCTATGGGCTACATTTATGAGGGCATGGATAGGGCCAAGGAGGCCATCAGAGCCCAATATGCAGGAGTGCAGGAGAGGTATGGCCCTATTTGGGACATCATCGATAGGAGATGGCAGAATCAGCTCCATCGACCCATCCACGTAGCAGCTTACTATCTGAATCCGGCATTTCGTTTCTGTCCTGAGTTCAAGGCGGATGCGGAGGTTCTCACTGGCTTATACACAGTGATTCAGAGATTGAGTAGCGATGAAAATAGCGCTGCTGCGATTGTTGAGCTAGACCAGTTCAACAATAAGGAGGGGCCACTTTTCTCTGGCAGGATGGCCATAAATGCTCAGACAACACTGCAGCCAGGTAAAAATTAAGTAATATATTCAATGTTCATGAATCTAGATTCTAAACTTAAAGTTGATTATATAATGCATTAATTTTAGAGTTGTTATTTGTAAATGAGACTAATTGTTTTTATTTTTTCCTTATTTCAGATAGATGGTGGCAAATGTTTGGGGCCACAACCCCAAACCTTCAAAAAATTGCCATCCGCATTCTGAGTCAGCCGAGCAACGCTTCTGGATGTGAGCACAGTTGGTCCATGTTCGAGCACATCCACTCGAAGAGGAGAAACAGGTTGACAGTGCAGAGGTTGAATGATCTTGTCTTTGTTCATTACAACCTTCGTCTTAGGATTAGACAAATTTTGGGCGCTGACTCCTCTCCGATCATTCTAGAGGAGATTGATCCAGAATCAGAGTGGATCACAGAGACCGTGGACCCAGTCTTCACTGAGGAAGACCGCGCGTGGGTTGACCAGGTGGATGTAGAGGTTGAGGCTGTGGCTAGGGCAGAGGAGGCAACTAGAGCACGTTCAGACATTGGTAGACGCACACGTGCACGCACAGACGCAAGCCCTAGCGACGTTATTCATGAGCCCATTGCCCATGCAGGGGACATGGCTCGGCGGTCCTCTAGGACCTACCTTACATGCCTTTCTCATAGGCAAACTGGATACTCAAAGGCTGAGGTTGAGGCTGCAGCAGAGCTAGAGGATGATGATGAGGATGATGAGGCTTGAGTTGGAGCCTTGTTTTTATATTTTGTTTACACTGTATAGATATTGATAGTGATACTAAATCACTGATAGACATATGTTTCAAACTTTCATGGATCTTCATCTTAGATTTATACATACATTTATGATTTGATGTCTTATAGATCTTCATGATTTCATCTTACTGATTCTATGATTTGAATCATTATGATCATTTGATTTTTATTTACTTCAGCTAGCATACAATTTACATTTTAGTACATAATGATAACATAGTTACGTATGTGATGGATTTTATGTTTCATGTTTATGTATGTTAGATTCTATTTGATGATGTTATAGTGTTTTTAAGTTATATTCAATAAAGGGTGCATGAAATAAGTCTTAAATTGTTAAAATCTTTACATTTAAAGGGTTTTTTCAAATTTGCGATTCATCGCCGATTCACCGGCGATTCACCCCCGATTCACGATTCGATTCGGCCATGCCGATTCCGATACGATTCCTATTCACGTTACTATGGTATTGACATAGCTTCCAAATCAACACCCACTAAAGAAAATCAAGATTGATCATTTATTTTGAATACTTCTCTATTTTCTAGCCATAATATAACCAGTAGTAATTTCTGGGACAAAGTCCATCTAGAAAATCTCGCAAGGATTTGGGATTAAATCACACAATGATACGCATGACACCAAAAGTTTACATGAAGTCAAAACTCTATCTGATTCTGATATGATCAAAGTCTTAAAGGATCATTGCCACATATCCTCTATCCGCTCTTTCAAATGCATGTATCAGACTCCCTTTGGACAATAATTTGATACCCTATACGGTAAACAATCGTTTTCCTACAAGAACATTCTCAAAGGAAAAGATCAAGGCAAATAGCTCTTATAGTGCGTGAGAAACATAAATAAGAATGTTAGTAATTTATCTCATGTTTATTACTAACAACAACATAAATGATTATAACATAACTCTTTATTTCATATTTTCAATAATAACCCTTTAAACAAATAAGATATAATAAAAATATATTAATTAAAATATAATTATACTGGCACTTTACCATTTTAAGTTCCATGATGGATCACTTCATATTACACTTGGTACACTTAATCATCATTGAGTTAGTGGTGGGTCCCTCACTACATGCATGTATAATCCATCGAAGAGGGGTTTTCTTTGTATCCTTAAATTCCACTGCGGTGTTATTTTGTTGGCTCTAGGTGATATTATCAAGACTTTCCACTTCCAAAGGATGTCTCGCCATTTTCACTTTCCATGTCTTAAATTACATATCTTCCATTATTTATATTACTAGTCAATCCCAATATCTAACATTCATCCACGTGTTTTGCCCATAACCATTCTTCCTATTTGGATGTAAAATTCTTTTTAAATAAATGTATCTAGAATTATGTGACCGATCCCTTTTATATTTCGATGTGATTAGTAGCATGCATAATGTATGCACTGTGTATGTACTTTATCAGCAGTTTTCTTCGTATTAGGTCGTTACGCGGATGCCATGTGAATTTTTGGGGAGTAATCTTAGTGAATTTGCCTCCCCTTGTATTAACCGTTAAAAGTCTAGGCTTTTGTTAAAGATATTGAAATCATACTCTATAAAATACAGGTCCACAAATAATAATAATCAAAACATTTGACATTCTCTTAAATAAATATCTCATGTTTGTAGCCACTATATCTCATGTATGTAGCCACCGGAAATAATGTTTTATTGATGTCTTAATGCATTTGTAGGGTTGAAAGAATTTGTAAATCATTCAAAGGAATGACTATTATTTTTTTGCTAAATTTTGTGACGCCTAGGATTTTAATCTGCCGATGATAGTAATGCAGGGTCCTCTTATTTGTTTACTCACCGATTTAATGGTCACCGTTCCTTATCATGCACTCTCCCTTTCTGACTTTGGTGATTAGGATTACTGTGTGCCATTTCTTATCTCCTCTTACTGTGGTATTGTTTTCATTTGGTGGTATTGCTCTCGTCCAGCATGGTGATATAAGATATTCCTTGTCGTGGCATGTATAGACGATGGCAAACTCTTTGGAAGTCTATACTTATATAATCCATTCTCTGATGAAATGAATCAACCCTTATAAATCTTGTCATATTGGATGATGCCCAATGGATTAATAGTTATTTTGGATAATGATTTACTTCAGAATATTCAATACGTGTTCACAGTCCAAGATCTAATGCAAGGTGTGTGATGTGCATACAGTAGACCTGTAGGTGGGGCATTGGCAATTATGGAGCTTATGCCTAAACCTTACAAGCACATGCTTGGGGAGCCTTCTGTAAAGGTTGAATTGCATACAACGGCTATTGCAGAAGGGGTGTTGATTGTCATCAGTTTTCTTGTTCTTCTAATTATTATCAAAGACCTAAAAAAATCATTATTAAAATCGTTGTTGATCTCATAAACAACTATTGTGTTAAGTTCTTTCAGGTTCATCATATACTGGACCATTTCTGAACCTGGCTGATGTAAGTAACAGTCTATTTAATAATTTTGACTGTCCAATGATATTGTCATTGCACCTTCATTATGTCTATAATTATTCTTCTTCACCATATTTCTGAAATGGCTTGTTTTTAAGTTCATCATTTGTGATTCTTCCTAATCCACTTGACTGTCATGAGTTATGCTATTGTGAAATTTTTACTGCCTGAATGCAACACTTAATGCTAAAGTCTTATTGCATTCATGATGATATATTTAATTTCGTATGTTAATATGATTGCTTTAATATTTGATGTCATTCTACTTTGGATTGCTTGCATATAGTAGACCCTCGATAATTTGGTGAATTATTGGTTTGCTGAGAATGAAATAATGTATCCAATCAGATGGTGATAAACCTTTATATTCCTGAGCATTGGTTTTAGGATATTAGTGTGACGTCTCAATTAGTCATTGACTTGGTTGCATTCAGTCCACACGCAATGTTGTAAACATTTTGGAGTCAGCAATCATAAATTGTTCTGCACAGTTTTCTGATTCCAAAGAGATTGTTGGCCTATAAATCAAGTTCATTCTATTCTTTCAATAGATTTGTAGCCTGGCTCTAATACCATGTTGTTTTTCTAGGATCGCTGCAACTATACTAATAATGCCATTATATTGATCGTTTTACAAATGCAACTTGAAGGCTTATTAAATATGAGAGGAAGATGTTGTCAGTAAAATTGTAATTCAGCTGACAGGCCCCTTTGGGAAGGTTCTTATTATGTAGCCGATGGGCCCTTCGAGAAGGTTCTTATTCTGTAGCCAACGGGCCCTTCGGTAATTGTTATGTAGCTGACGGACCCCTTCGGGAAGGTTCTTCGGAAAGTATATATACACCCTTCAAGATCATTGTAATCATCATCATAAGCATAATGTAATGTCTTTGGCATATACGAATAATAATAAAAGTACTGCTGTTACATGTTCTTGTTTCATTGTCTGTATGCATTAATCTATTTACCCCATACAATAAACATTTGGCGCTAATCATTCTTAGTTAACATATTATTTATATTAGTTATAAAAATAACTATATATATAATTAATTATTATGTAATATGTATAAAAATATATACTATAATATACATAGTATATACAATAATATATATTATTAACATGGATAAGTATATATAGGAAATGATGATTTACCAATAACAATAATGTATATCAGATCAAATTAATCCGACTGAAGCTAAAACTTTAACAAACAAAAAAAATATGTAAGTTTTATGCATTATTCTAAAGCTTAGTTACCGGATTCGTCCCGTAGAGGCCAAATTCGGATCCGGATCCGTGCTTGGATCCGTCCGGATTCTTCCAAAAAAGAAAATTGTTCTTCTTCGATTTTTATTTTATTTTGTTTTTCTGATTATTTTCTTATAATCATGACGGCTTTGATCCATAGTTCATACCAAAATACAAATCCATACAATGAAATGATTTAGTTTTAGAATTATGTATTTTTCTCTCATGTTTTAGTATATATAATGCATATATCTATATATATATATATATATATATATATATATATATATATATATATATATATATATATATATATATATATATATATATACACACACACTGCGCGTGAATCCTCCACAAATCATAATTGGGGAAAAAAATTACGAATCCACGAATCCAATTCACGTGCCCAAATCGGATTCGTTTCACGAATGGGTAACTAAGTTGAATACCCTTCATTGCCTAGCTGATCGGCTGATATTGAATACTGAATGTCCTTCATTGCCCGACTACTCAGTTAATACTGACTTTTGTGTAACATCAATGACGACATACAATTTGAAGAATTGTTTCCAACACATGCATCTTATTGTTTTTCTGGTGATCCTAGAGGATCGAGTCCAAGGTGACTTGAACATTAAATTGGGACCTACATTGATTATAGTTCCAAGTAAAAATCTCACCTCTTGGAAGTTGTTTTAGTGTCATAACATATTTTCATAGAGGAGATGCTTGATCATATTTAATTTGTTCATTTCTGGAATGGTCCATTGAACTTGTATGAATGGCCATTCCAATAGATTGTTTTAATAAGAAATCACAAAATTATAATTGAAAAATAACATTGACTATTTTATCCTATTTTGAATACCCAACTGGGCTAGATATTGGTCCAATAGTGTGATCATGTTGAGAGTGGCTATATATATATATGTGGGGAACTCAAGGTGATAGGGATGCATTGGCCACTCTCAATGTGATCTCATTGAGAGTGGCCAATGCATCCCTATCACCTTGAGTTCCCCATATATATATATATTTGTAATAACCCCAGTTCAGCTCATACTGCAAAATGTATGATTTTTTCATATTCCTAACACAATACTGGACATGGAAATGGTCTGCTCACCACTAGTTAAAATTCAAATCAAAGTAGCAATTGAAGTATTGCAAATTTACTTCTTTCCAATTCATTCAACATGTCTTTGCAAACATAGTATAAGCCCAAAACAGTACTACATCAATTATTTGCCATCACATTACAAACATACAATTATTATGCAAGTTAAATAATGAACCTGTTGTTCCAAGCCTTCACCATTCAACTTACAGTTTTCTTAGTGTTGTTGACGTCCAGATCAAAATGCTTATGCTGCTGCTATTACAGCCCATACATAGGGCTGACATGTACAGAAGAATAGCCCAACTTGCAGGGCCAACAACCACAAGTTCGTGGGCAGAATTTGCGTGCAGCTGATAGGGCAATCCTCACACGTTTTTGCTAAGTACTGCAGACCCGTTATATGATGTCGTCCAGACCAAGGGAAATGGTAGTGGCTCAGCATTCACCAAAACAAAACGCTGCTTCCAGATACCAAACGGCAGCCCTCAATTTCACAAAATCAGTCCCCTTCAATGCCACAACAATTTGATAGCAAATTTACCCCACCTATCTCTCTTCAAAATTCATACAATTCTTCCTTCACATAAATCTCCTTAGACACATATCAGACAGTAGAAGAAGTTCATCTAATTGCTATACAACAAAAGCAATTTGCAACAATACTCAGAAATA
Organism: Cupressus sempervirens; assembly: GCA_028749045.1. Taxonomy (NCBI): domain Eukaryota; kingdom Viridiplantae; phylum Streptophyta; class Pinopsida; order Cupressales; family Cupressaceae; genus Cupressus; species Cupressus sempervirens. The sequence continues at coordinate 4,304,210 of CM053784.1, read as the reverse complement.
ATTCTCAAAATAACCCTTATACTTCAACAAGGGCATACAAAATCAGAATTCAAAAAAGCCACAAAGGCAACAAAAGTAAATAAATTATCCAAGCATGCTTTCCTCAACAAATGGGCTTGTATTTATAGCCTTCAGATTCCCTTTTGTTGCCAAAATATAACTTCACTCAAGAAGCTTTACCACACAACATTAATTAGAAGCTTCCATTAGATTCACTCACTTGACTTGGCTTAACTAATTAATAAATGATATTTTCCAATGATAACTCAACTCTCATATAAGCCATAAAAATATAATAACTCCCAAAATACTCATCATTAATATATGTCGTCTAAAATAGGGGTCATACCTATTATTTCTCCATGTGACCAAATGCACTTTCCAAAAATAGAAAAGGTCCATCTCGATTAACACCAACCTACCACAAATAGTAAGTACACAAAACTAAGCCCAAACGAAGTTCAATCTGAGCCAAACAAAGACCAACTTGTAGCTTACTGAGATGTGGAAAAGATAAGACCCTCCCAAGCCAAGCCAAGCCACTGCCACAGAAAACCCTCTATCCACAATTATTAGCCTACGAGGAACACAATAATAGGCTAATCCCTAAAACTCCAATGCTGGGAAAAATAAGGACATTACATTTTTATATAACTAAGTTACCATGTTTCCCCCTTAAGGATCCTAATCCCATATCCAAGTGAGCTAGACATTGGTCCAACGATGCGAACATGTTTGAAGCCTGTAGGTGCATCCTTGTTGGCTTGAGTTCAAGGTGGCCAAGATGCACCCTAATCGCTCCCACATGCTCCCACAATGTCTAGGTACAATTTTTTTTTAAAGAAAAATTAAAGGTATTAAGATTTGAACATTAAAACAAAACCTAAAAAGTGCTTTTAATTCTAAAACACACCCATTATATATCTTTTTGCCCAAAACAAATATATCTTTACACAAACTCATTCTTGCTTTGAAATTTTTCCATTTTGTTTGGAAGATTATTGTTTTTTTTTTTGAAGGATTGAAAAGTGCCAAAGAGAACATATCTTACTAGCCCATCTATTGGAATGGCCACTAGTTCAATAAAATTGGAGGATTGAGTCCATTGGTGACTCTAACATTAAATTTAAAATTAGGCTTTATGTTGATTATAATTCTAATAAAAAGCCTTACCTTTTGGATATTGTTTGAGCATCATAACATATTTCCATAGAGGAAATGCTTGATCATATTTAAATTGTTCATTCCTCAGATAATCCACTGAACTTGAACTAGTGGGCATTCCAATATATCATTTTGATAAGAAATGACAAAATTATTAAAAAATGCAACCCTACAACCCCATTATATAGCTATTTAAGTTTGCCACTATGATTGTGACAAACTCTACCATATTTTTGGCCATTCTTGGGTTTGGCCTTCCTATTTTGGAATTCATATCCTATCTTGGTCGTGAATCTTCTTGATTTGTTTCCACACCATATATGCTCATCCTCTTTATTTGACAGAATCAAATTCTTAATCGAGTTCTCTTGTGAAATTTACATTGGTCTAGAAGGATAGAAAAGACTATTAGGCAAAGTTTATATCATTGTTTTCTTTTTCAATTGACATATAATCCTTGCTAGCCCCATAAGTTTGTATTGTGATATTAATGCAATCATTGATTCTTGGGAGTTCAAAGGAGGCTTATACCCATTCCATGAGTTCGAACCAAAATGAAATGGATTTTTAGTTATTGATCTTCCACATTAGGTGTTCTATGATGAGCAGATGCCATTTCATCATAAAGTTCCACAATTCTGAGCCATTTGGCAGATTGGCAATTTTAACAATAATTTCCTAGAATCCTACTACAATGGGAATATGGGTTTTTGAACATCTATGAAGTGAGCTTGGCCCCAATTCTACATTTGAAGGTCCCAAATACCAATACTACCAATATCTTTCCTTTGTTTGACCTTGTCTAGGTGATAAGTGGGATCTGTTTGATTTTGTTGAACCCAATAGGAACTTACATTGTTCTCCCTTTTTTAGACTGTTGGAATCGGGTATAGCACCCCCTATAAACTGCAATGTGTTGGGTAAATGTTTTAACGTGGCTGGTAGTGCTGGCGCAACACACCCTCCAATACCACATAGGCTGAGAGAAGATTGAACCTTGTGACCCTATGCTTCATATCAAGAAGCTCCCACCAATCAAGCCAGGCCCAGCCCACATTGGTTTGTATCCTTGTTTTTTTTTTTTAAATGATTTTCTATTTGAGTTGCTTATAGAGGAATGGACAAAGATGCCAAAAGGGTTTATTTTGCAGCCATCATATTTGCAGCAATATAGAGAATGAACTAACTTATAAAATCATAATATTTAAAAAACACTCCTGATATTTCAGATTTATACCCAAAACTAAATATCAATATAAATTGTTTTATCAAAATAAGAGATACCCAGTTAATAAAATCACTTTAAAACTTAGTTACCAATTCGTGAAATGAATCCGATTCGGGCATGTGAATCGGAACCGTAGATTCGTGATTACTTTCCCCCAATTAAGATTCATGGAGGATTCGTGTGTGTGTGTGTGTGTGTGTGTGTGTGTGTGTGTGTGTGTGTGTGTGTGTGTGTGTGTGTGTGTGTGTGTGTGCAGATATATGCATTATATATACTAAAACATGAGAGAAATATACATAATTCTAAAACTAAGTCATTTCATGGTATGAATTTGTATTTTGGTATGAATCTATAAAAAAAAGCCATTATGATTATAAGAAAATAATTGGAAAAAGAAAATAAATAATCGAAGAAAAAAAGCAATTTTTTTTGGAAGAATCCGGACAAATCCAGGCATAGATCTAGATCCGGCCTCTAGGGCATGAATCCAGTAACTAAGGTATTCAATATTAACCAAGCAGTCAGGCAATGAAAGACATCTAGTATTCAATGTTAACCGAGTGATTTATCCCAATATTGACTAAGTATCAGCAGATTACACTTGTCAATTAATTAACTAATTGAGGCCAACTAGTTGGTTGTTTAATAGTTATTTAAAAGGTATTCAAGCCAACTTGGTAAAGCTTATGATCTATAAGAAAGGTCAAGAAATGTAATAAGAAGTGTGTGTGCAAGATATGATATAAGATGGATATGTGATCAAAGGAAAAGGCAGAGCAGGCAAGTGTGGAAGATAAGCAGCAAAGAATATTATGATCAGTAAGGATCCAGAGGTCAAGCCAAAACAGAGATCTGAATCTGCAAAAGAAGTTGCTTCATAAATCAGGTCAAATGACTATTACCTTCTAATCATTGTAGCAGTAAAGAAATCTCCTAACCAAGTCGACTTAACAGTGAGATTGTAAATCCTTTAACAAGGTGACATTTCAAGATTGAAGTGTTTGAAGACCTCTAACCAGGCCACTCCGATCTAAATCCTCTAACAAGGTCATACTTAACAGTATGCATTGTAGCTTTTAATAGGGTTAGCTCCTAACAGGGCTCACTTCAGAAGAGTAAAAATATTGTAATTAGTTGCATGGTGGTATTCCCAAGTTGAGTTTCCATGTTAAATCTTGGTATCATCTATGTTCATGTTATTTTTTTTATGCTTTATGTTTCTGCAACTAAGTTACTAAACGTTAAAACAAATTAACTATCATTAAGACTGCTTTGTTAACCGAGCTACAGTAAGAACTTAGTTTTAACCAAGCTGGATAGAGTATTTCATTATCAGTGAAAAGTTTGATTTGACATCTAGGGACAAGGAATTGTTTTTGTAGTAATTGATTCACCCCTCCCCTCTCAGTCACTCTCTTCATTTTCAACAGCATGTTGAACCTTGTAGTTGTGATAGAGATGTTTATCTCTGAATTTATGAAAAGCGTTATGACTATTGTGGTCATCTTCAGCTGAAGAAGACATTTGTAATAATATTTGAAATAATATTGTATAAAGAGACATGTGTCATGCTTAATGCTAAGACGTATGCATATGGAAATTTGAAAAGTTTTCATTTGGAAAATGAAGAGACCTTCAGTTGTGTGATGAAGAGTCTCTCTAATCTGTATATATATCATCCTGAAGAGAAAAGCATTGTACTTGAACCATTTTCATTATCAATTAAAGAGATGTTTTTCTGGTGTGGTTAGGTTTTGCCATTTACGCGGAAGGGTTTTCGCAAGATACATAGCTGTGTCTTCTTGTGCCATTTTCTAATTTTCATATTACTGTTTATCTTTATTTTTCTGGGCCAAAACAATAACATGGTATCAAAGCGTAGTTGGATGACAGCATTATAGGAGTTTCTTTTTCTCTTTAATTTGTGCATCTGTCTCATAGGCAATCTCTATTTTTTATGGTTATCTGTTAAATTATCTTCATGCACTCTAGCTTTCTGGTTACTGCTCAAGCAAGTCATGTATTCTGTTTTACTTCATATTCTTAGATGCACTTGTCCTTTGCGATCTCTACTCTCTCCCAACGTATATTTTTTGCATTCATCTTCATTGCATATGAAGTTTCTCGTCTCCAGCTATCTCTCCCCCTGTATAACTGGGCTTCCACATTATCTGCCCATATTATTTATGTCTGTGGAACGCCATTGAAGCCATCAGCAATGATTTCGTTTATTTTCATAATTATCATTGTGATTATTATTTATAGCCTTTTTTCTTGCTGTCAGTTAAGTCTGTCAAATCATCTTTGCATGATTTGTCTTCTCTGTTGATGATAGTGCCTTCCACCGTTTTGTCTTTTCCTTGACACATTGGCTCTGACTCAGACTTTCACCAAGACAAAGCATGTAGAGGAAGTTTTAATTTGTGTTTTCTAGCAGCTGGGTGCTCTCTTCACCTTCAGGCAATTACATTATAGTCATTTTTATTCATGAAGCAAGGGAATAGCAACCATTTCTCTCTTCAACTTCTTTCGGAGAGCATGCTTTTTGTGCGGCCTTTTTCATCTCTAATATTCTTTCTAGTGATAGCATTCTGTTTGAGCAGGAGAGAACATTTTCTTGAAGTGCTACTATGTTGCAGAATCGTGTTCTAAGAGCTCTGTCTATATTTCTCAGTTTGATTATTTTCAGATTTTGCTGTGATAAATCTCCAGAGTTGTTTATTACCAGACTATGTTTTTGAGGCTACATAGTTTTGACCATTTTGATGTTTCTCATTTGGCAAGAGTTCTTATTATTTGTAAGTGCCGTTTCGATGTCTTTCTCTTGGAGGAAGAGATTATGCTCTTTTATGATCTTCATTTTTGTCAGTTCTCAAATTATTTTGTGTTTTTCAATCGCTTATATTTCAATATTGTGGACCGTCAGTTTCCCTTCTACTGTTATTGGCATCCTATCTTTATCGTGCCATGTCACTATGAGTGATGTCTTGCATTTTGTAATTTTTGTTTGATATATGGACTTGTTTTGCTTGTTTCATCATCAGGCCCTTCTTTTTCGGTGTGAACTTACCTGATATGCATTGATGCAAGCAACCTTCAGGCTTCTGATATACCCGAAGATAAATCCCAAGAGAAAATCGCAAAGCCCAAGTACTCTGTAGGTCTGGAACCTTGACTGTAGCAAATTGGAAGAGCATTAATTATCTCTTTTAATGATGGAATTAGCATTGGTTTTTTCAGTGTTCATATCAGATTTCATTTTGGTCAAGTTGTCCAGCTGTGAATGGAGCGGGGTAAATTTTTACCTTGCCAAGTGTTGTTAGTGGACAGAAGTGTATCAAGCATATTTTCTGTATATGCAGAATGGTACTTAAAAAGTAGTTTAGTTGTGTGAGTTTTCTGTAATGAATGCATGGTGTCTTAGTTATTGTCTTCCAGCAATTTATTTTGGCATCACCTCTGTTGAGCCTACATGGAAGTCTCCGGGAAAGAGAGAAGTATTATGTGACATTGATTCTTGTTATTGCACTAGGAATAGTGTTTTGTTTTAGAATCGATCTCTATACATGAGTTATTAATTAACCTCTCTTGGTTGCAACATGCAACAAGAAGCAATGAAATAAGGAGAGATCATGAACATAAGGATGTTATTTTGAAGATCATAATATTCAGAGGGAGATGTTTCAGCTTCTGAAGGAGGTTACACCAGATATCTTAGTGTGGTGAATAAGTTGTCCCTGCTCAGAGGGAGTCTCTATTGCGAATAAGAGAAGTTTGAGGTGAAGGCCCTTAGTCCACTCTCTGCACTAAGGCATGGTGCAAATGCATTCTCCTCTAGGAGAAGCTTGAGGTGGAAGTGCTCGTCCCACCCTGTGCGAGTAGGCATGGTGAAAATCCATTCTTCTCTGGGAGAAGTTTGAGGTGAAACCCCTCATTCCACCCTCTACGAGTTGGCATGGTGGAAGTCACGTGTGTGGCTCCAGGACTTCAATTTTATTTGCTAGGAAAGTAATTATGATGAATTATGCTACACTGAGATAACATGTGTTTATGAGAATATGTAATGTCCCCTCTTTAGTTCGACATGACATTGATCATGGATTTTGCCTATTCCAGACTCTCGTAGGCAAATGGTGTGGAGAGAGAGTCAATTCTGCGGATCAGATGGTCATATCTTGCTCTTGAAGAAGTGTTAAGAGGTTATATTTTATTATTATGTGTTATTGGGGCCTACATGTTATAATTTTAAGTTGAGTTGCACTTTTTATTTTATAAAATTACTTTATTATAAAAAGTGCATTATAATGAGATTTTATAAAGGATGTTTCTAGAAGTTCTAGAAAAAGTGCATTATAATGAGATTTTATAAAGGATGTTTCTAGAAGTTCTAGCAACTTCTTAGAAAAGTGAATAAATAGAGGGCTGGGCCTCTCATTTTGGACATGCTTGGATTTGAGATTTCTTCTACTTCTTCCATTGTAGAGCAAATTTGTAGTCTCTTGGGTCTGCAAATTATTATTTGATCTTTGGGAACGAATCACTCCCTTGGATTGGCGACTTTGAGGGTGTGAAATATCACCTGAATTGTTGCATTTGAGGAGTTGGTAATTCAACCATCTCATTTGGACTTCATTGAGATTCAGTTATAAGGGTTTACTTGGGTTGGAATAAGGGTTTCAGTTGTGCCCTAGCATTTGTGGATTGATTAACAGGGTTTGAAGACACAGTTGTGCATTATTTTCAGACTGCCAGTCCAGGGTTTGGACCCACGTTTTTGCTCATAACTCCTAATTGGCTTGACGGATGAATTTCATATTTTAGGGGGTTATTCAGCAACCCTAGGCGCCCAGATTTATTGCTTTTGGAGTGACAAAAAACGCTGCAATATTTTTATCTAGCAGCCGTACCAGGCCGTACCTGTACGGCCCTGTCAGTTGGGTAGCAGCAGCAATTTTGTGAGTCGGTTTGGGGCAGATTGTGAGGTCTTCGTGTGGCATTAATTCAGCATTCATATCCGGCAAAATTGGAGCTATTCCAAGTGCACAAACTGAAGTTTTGATTGCCAAAATATTGCATGTTCTGGATTAGAACAGTCAGCACTGTCATTGCATAAATAATTATTTCCAGTCATTAATAACTGTTGTAAAAGTTTCGTCATTTGCATTCCAAATCTGAACTGGGTTATTGTTCATGTCATAACATTGCATTGTCAAGAGCTTGATGTATTAGAAGTGCATAGTTTTGACAGTCTCTCATTGTAATCAGTTCTATTTGCTGTCATAAAATCAGAATTGCATTGGACTTCATATTTGAGTTTCATATTGTCATCTATCTCTTAGATTGGTAGTGTTATAATCTGGAATTGTTGTTCATACATTATTGGCATCATATATTGAGGTTTCGTTGTACAACAATTAGTAATATTGCAGCCTTATTCGGTTACATGCCAACTGTTTGACAAAATTCCTAAGTCCAGTTTGAGGGTTTCAGTGGCCTTTATAGTAAGGGTCATTACAGAATATATGTGATATTGACATCTTTGGTTGGAGTTGTATAAGCATGCCATACTAAACATCTCTCTCCTACTAAGAGGGAGTGTTGAAGATTGCAGCTGCAATAGATATCTTTATCTCTGATTTTATGAAATAGCGTTATGACAGTTATGGTCACCTTCAGCTGAAGAAGACATTTGTAATAATATTTGAAATAATATTACATAAAAAAACATGTGTAATGTGTCATGCGAAGAGGCATGCGTATGGAAATGTGAAGAGTTTTTATTCGGCAAATGAAGAGACCTTCAGTTGTGTAATAAAGAGTCTCTATTCTATATATATATCATCCTCAACCAAAAAACGTTCTACTTGAACCATTTTTATTATCAATAAAAGAGATGTTTTGCTGGTGTGGCTAGGTTTTTTCCTTCAAGTGGAAGGGTTGTCCTAGGATAAGTCCTTGTGTCTTCTTGTGCCATTTTCTAATTCCATATTGTTGTTTATCTTTATTTTTCTAGGCCAAAACATGAACAATGCCTTCCATAAGATAGTAGTGAGATAAAAATATTGCATTATTATGGGCACAATAGATTGGATTGAATTGATTATTTTTTACAAAATGTACATATGATGTCTTGCTTATATAGGAAAGGTCGAGAAAAAGATAAGAATAAAGAAGATTAAGACATAGACATGCACACACACAATCCCTAGGGTGTTTCCCATGAGTCAACAACATTAAAAAGAGTGCTCTATGCCTACAAATTGTAGTAACCCCAATTCCAAGTTATAGCTTAAACAAACATCAAATCCTTCACAATTTAGTGATTTGACATTTCGTCAAATACTTGGCAAACATTCTCCAAAACTAGCCAATTCTACTAAATATTTGATTTAAATTGCTCTGGGCTGAACAAGTCCACAAACTACATATTCCCAAGTAGCAATCACTTTTAATTTAGTTCCAACTTATTTGCAAAAGATCTACAAGCTGAAGTATGATGCTAATTTATTTAAACACAAACTAATTACATGAACTTCTGAAAATACAAATCTGCAATTAAGAACCTGATTCTTGAATTGAATATACAATTTGCCCTGGCTTCCAGGCCCTAAATCAAGTACTTGAATTGATTACATTAGTACTGATTGCAAATCATAGAGAAGTATTTTAATTACCTTCCTAAACCCACGATAATAATCAGGTCTGCAGCAACACTCTCCTTTAGGTAATTCGAACGTGTGAAATGATGAACACACTCTATGCTGATTGATTGACCCAGGAGCAGATTGCAGACCAAGAAAAACTGATTGTCAGCCTTGCTGAGGCACCTACAGCTGCAAACTAGTTCTCCATGTGGGCAAGAATAATTTGCAGGCCCTAAAACACTTGCCGTCCAGCCTCTAAGAAGATCAATTTGGCTTAACTAATGCCAAATAAGCCCTCCACCATCAAACGCTGCTTTCCAGATGCAAATCAGCAGCCAATCAATTGTTAAATTTGAAACCCTTCAATGCCACAGCAAATTGGTAATCTTCCACATTGCTTCTTTCACAAAAATCCACAGAAAACCTTCAACACAACCATCTCCTTAGGCACAGATTAGACAATAGGAGATGATTGGCAAATTGCTATACCATAGCAACAATTTGCAACAAATAATTCTCATAATAACCCTTCAAAACTCAATCTTTCAGCAAGACAATTACTCCCAGCCACAGGAAACACAGTTAGAGAGATATAATAAATATTTAGAATATCACAAATCACTATATCTCAGTAGTGAATTGCCCACTCAACTTCAGACCCTTATACCACAGCAAGGGTGAAGAAATCAGAACTCAGGAAAAAGCCACAAAGGGAACAAAGGAAAATTAAATTATCCAAGCATGCTTTTCTCAACGAATGGGCTTGTATTCATAACCTCAAAATTCCCTTTTGTTGCCAAAATGTAACTTCACTCAGGAAGCTTCACCACAGAACATTAATTAGAAGCTTCCTTTAGATTCTCTCACTTGACTTGGCTTAACTAATTAATAAATGACACTTTCCAATGATAACTCAACTCTCAAGTGAAATTATAACTTTATGATAAACTATTTAATAATTAATAATAATTTGGCCACTAAAAATATAATAACTCTCAAAATACTCATCATTTAAATATGCCGTTTGAAATAGAAGTCATATCTATTATTTCTCCATGTGACCAAATGCACTTTCCAAAAATAGAAAGGGTCCATCTCAATCGACACCAACTTACCACAAATAGTAAGTACACAAAACTAAGTCCAAACGAAGTCCGATCTGAGCCAAACGAAGACCAACCTGTAGCTTATTGAAATGTGGAGAAGATAAGACCCTCCCAAGCCAAGCCACTACCACAAAAGACCCTCTATCCACAATAATTAGCCTACGAGGATCACAATAATAGACTAATCCTTAAAACTCCAATGCTAGGAAAAATGGGGACATTACACAAATTATGCAGGATTTGAACCCACATTTCTCCATTGGAAGTTACCATACTAATCTCAGAATGCATTTTTTGAGGCCCAATACCACCCCAACATTAGGATGTTGGTTTTAAGTAGGTATGCAAAGGCTGTCAATTTATGGATAGAGGTTGATGCCAACCAAGAATCGCATGTTCGAAGGAGGCGCATTCTCCTAATATATGTCCCAATCAATGGAATGCATGGTTCGGTCGGGTGGAATCATATGCAAGTGATGAAAGGGTGATACATGGAGGACTAAAGTCCCCCCAAGGACTATATCTATCATAAATATACATATCAAGGGCTATATTCATTAAAACTTGCATCTCCTATAAGGAGGATGACTGCATGAAAGGGGCAACAAAGAATTGGGGCATAGCCCTTGAGTGTACCAATTTGAATGCATCTATTGTAGAGCTTGCTGGAGTCAATGTATATGATGACAGGATTCTAATGTAACTAGGGGAAGTGGCACTCCATTTGCGTTAAGTTCAAATGATATTGAACCAAGAAATGACCTCGATGTAGATACTTTTGATGAAGATTTGAAGACCAAAATACAATTATCTTATTGTACTATTTTAAACAAAAATAGTTGTAATACTTTTCATTTGTACCATCTTAGAGACATAGACAGATATGATAAATGACATAATACTGAAAGTTTTAACTATCAATGCACAACTATATTTATCACCATCATCGATCAATGATGAAGTATCTAACTATCAATATTTGCAATTCTATTTATGTTTAGATTTTGCATATATATGGGCACACCCAACTGTACCATACCCAAGGTAAAAAAAGTGTCATGCCAACATATCAGGACTCTACCATTGAACTCAACCCCGTTATAGAATTGGAAACTTAGATTATGTAAAAGTCAAGGTAGAACACATCCTAAGCATTGTTATGGCCAGACTTCATGTATGAGTGTTTTCTCTGTTGTGAATGATTTAGATGTTGTGTTCTAAATAGAGTTGTTCCTCCTAAAGTGTGTCATGGGTCAAAGGGCCAAAACCATTAAGCTATGCCTAGAATATGAGCACACATTCTAAAGAGTTGCCTGATAGGTACTATTTGACATTTGATTCAAAAGATATTTCTATTGTTTTAAAAGACAATTTTCATATTTAGATGTTTAACAATACATATTTCCAGATGTTGTAATCAAATATCTAAACTTTTGATGCAAGAGCATCCTACGGTAGTCAAAAATCCTGTACGCAAGAGCTTTGTGCTTGGATTTGTGGAGTTACACTTTGCGCAATTGGGGATGTATTCGAGGCACATTGAGGAACCTTGTCCTAAGTGCGCATAATGATTGGAGTAATTGTCTTGAAGTTAGAGCCATTTTGGTGGCTTCTAGTAGTGTGTTCCTAATTTCCTAGACAAACTTTGGAGATTATTTCCACGAGCTTCAGTTCGAGCAAGTTGGCTTATTCGCTCTTGGATTTGGATAGTTGGATTGGCACGTGGACCTACGCCTAAGAGCGTGTATTCTTATTTCGTCTTAGAAGTTATTTATGCATTTTAAACTTAGGACCTGTCCTAAGTATTTGGTTATTTCATGTATTTAATGTTTGTTGCTAAGCCGACTTGCAGCTTAAGGGTTTATTTAATATGAGTATTTATTTAATGTAACTTGCTAGGCCGACTTGTGGCTTGATTTCATATAAGTAGAGAGTCTTGTGGTGTCTTTAGTCATTATTCAGCAAGGAGTTCAGCATGAAGTAGCTGAAAGGAGCAAAGTTTAGCAAAGCTAGTGGCTGAGTGTGAGCTTGGGAAACAAGGTTGCTTGGTGGCTTGTGAGCACAAGTTTAGATCTCTCTTGGGGTTTCTACCAGATTGTGGATCTAGACTAGCTAGGAGTTGGATCTTGTGAGGTCTTGCAAAACTATTATTATTACTAATGAATTTGGCCATAACCTAGAAGGCCTTACAGTTGGGCATGTTGGATGTAAACCTTATGATCTATTATGAGAATTGGCATTGTTGTGAATCTAAATCTCTATTTTATTGATTATATTCCACTGTGTGGTTATTTGTTGGGGGCTAGGACATCTCCTTTGAGGATTCTCCTGCCTTGTACTACATCAAGTGTCATCAGAGCTGGTTGATCTTTTGGATTTGTTGCTTTGGCTTTGCGAAGACCTTGGAAGATGTCTCTGAGAAGATTGGACCTTGGGGCAATTACAGATCTCTATGATGCTATGGAACCGAGGATTACAGAGAAGGTTAAAGTGGATTTCAGATCTGAGATGGAGCTGATGAAGAATGATATGGTTGCTAAGATCATAAGAGCTATAGCTGGTGCACCTAGTAATATGGGTACAAAGGATGGTTATGAGGAAGTTGTTTAAGACTTTGAAGCTACTAGATCTAGGGGTGAAGATAGAGCTGATTGAATGCAAAGGCCTATAGATGTTTCTAAATTCTCGAGTACTTTGAATCCTGGAGATCTGAATCATTGGATTGGTGAGTTGGAAGACTGTAAAGTTTCAGGATCAATGCAATTGTAAGCTATAGCTGGTGTACCTAGGAATATGGGTACAAAGGATGGTTATGAGGAACTTGTTGAAGAATTTGAAGCTATTGGATCTAGTGGTGAAGATAGAGCTGATCAAATGCAAAGGCCTATGGATGTTTCTAATTTCTTAGGTACTTTGAATCCTGGAGATTTGAATCATTGGATAAGTGAGTTGGAAGATTGTAAAGTTTCAGGATCAATGCAATTGTAATGGCACTGCCTATTCAAGGTATTTGTTCAACAAATGCAACATCCTTTTAGATTTATCTATAGAGAGTAGGCCACGAATAGACATGTCCCTTTATAGGACATGTCTATTCATTACTCTAATAATTAATATAATAACAAATATAATTATATATATATATATATTATTTATTTTTATTTTTATTTTTTTTCTCATATAATAATAACCATATATCTCAAATATAAAGAACACATATTTATATCTTATATATAATAGGTTTATCCAGTTGAAGCTATCAAACATCAACACTTCCGATTAGCTTAGAAGGATAACCACACAAGAATAAATATTACTTCAACGTAATATTACAAATAACAATTTTAAGGATATCTCATTTGATATCTCAGAAGATTTCTACCATTTGATATTGCATTTGATATCATGAGTATTGGTGTTTACTGCATAGGTTAATTAAGAAATCCACACAGATAATGAACACGAACAGCAACAGCATTACTTCTTCATTCGCATATGCCAACAGATTACATCCAGAGCATAAGATAAGATCCGATAAGATGATTTATAATGATCCCAAATGGGGTATAAATACTTTCCACCAAACCTTCCCGAAGGGGTCCGTCCGCTACAAAATAATCCTAATCTACTCGTCGGCTACCAAATACACAATCTCCAACGGCATAACCCAATCAGCTACAAAATACAGAATCTACTAATGATATCATCCCCCCCAAAAAAAAAGTCGTCTCCTGATGACTACCAAATAGGAGACAACCCATATACAACAAAAACTACTAGAGAGAAGGTGGTGCCCCTAAAGAATGCTACTGACGACGCAACTCATAGACCTCCTCTGTCCGGATGCTCAAATCCTTTTGAATCCATGTGTTAACCTCTACGGCCTCCTTCAGAAGAAGCGTTGCATCCATCGCCTGTGTCTTTGCCAACTGTAATTCTCGTTCAGCTGCTTCCTTATCCCGCACGGCCACCTCCCTATCCCTCAATAGTGCTGGCCAAGTCTGCTGCTAACTTCTCCCTAGCCTCCCTCTCAACTGCCATAAATCTCTCCGCTGCAATCTTGTCTGTTGCCCTGTTCACCTCCACACGCCTGCGAGCATAATAAACCTTCTTATACAGTCCCACAATCTCATGTGCCAGCTTCTCCAACAGAGTGTTGCACGGCCCCAACTCTGGCTCACTAGCCCAATCTGCCAACATCTCTGGTGTCTCAAGTGCTGACCAACCCTTCTCCTCAAAACATGAGCTGAACCGCTGCAGACAAATCCCCCTGATGTAAGCTTGAACCAAATGCCACTCCCTTCGTCGAGTCATAGCCTGCAATGCCACGTCGTGTCCCTTCTTGAGCGCAACCTTCATAGCTCTGAGGTACTCTCTGCACCTGTCCTCATCCGATCCATAATCCTCCTTTGCAACACCCTGCATCGTCCACTTGGCATCACTATTCTCTTCCTCATCCGCAGGGACCATGCCCACATCCGGTGCAGCCTCCTCTGCTCTCTGCGCAACCTCGGCCTGTGGCACCCCCACCTCCTAAGGCTCCGGTACTGTAGCTGATACTCCTAGGTGCCTGGGGGACTGGATGGATGGACCAACCTCCACAAGGATGAGTCGGAACTACTATGTCAAGAAAGCACTGGCTCTATCCATCATCTTCGGCTGCTCTGACTGTGCGGGCTCCATGCTCTCCTCCTGGTGTGTTGGCTGGGCTAACTGGATTGTTTGCACTAGCTCAGCGGCTGCTAATAAGGAAGACGAAACGGTGACAACTACATCACAGTCAATCACATCCAAGCGAACTTGAGGCTCAAGCTCCGACGCTGGCAACTCTACCCTCTGCGAGACTGGCTCCACTAATGCAACTGGAACATCTACTACGGCTGTGGAGAAAGTAGCACCTAGAGTGGTCGCTGGTGTAACAAGAGTTGTCGTCGGTGAGACACTCTCTGCTACTGCCCGGAGGACATCTGCTACGGCGAGATCATCACGATCAGTGCATGACGTTGACCAAAAGGAGGAATGTGTGACGTGGGATCGGACAAGTGTGTCAAAGTTGACAGCTACGGCAAGGTGAAAAAAGTGGGCTCACTATCTACTAGTTCGCTGCCAACCTCCGCGGAAGTACTCTCTTCCTCATGCTCCACCCCGCTACTCTCCAAAGTCTCCTCCCGTCCGCTGTCAATGTCCCCATGAGCCGCCTGCAATCCCCAAAATACCTTTTTCTGTCCTGCTGTTGTCCCACCCATGTCTAGATGTCTCCAATAAAATATCGGAGGCTCTCCCTGTGCCAACTTCCCCCGAGGTGGCGCCTCAAAATCATCCATGGGTATCTGATTAACGACTGCTTCTAGAAATAGACCAATCACATGATGTGGCATAAAGAATGTGCGGTGCTGGAGTGTCATGAACTCCTTCATCCTATCAGCCAGAACTGTAGCCCAATCATACACCGTGTTGTTCATGATGCCATTCATGAATACTATCTGTAGCAATGTTATATCTGAAGCCCGAGTTACCCCTGTCAGTTTGCTCTTGATAACATCCATAATACACCTCCAATGGCCTTCCCGAATGAGATCCCGCCGAAGTCCTCTGCATTTTGACCCCTTGATAACTAACTCCATCTCGTCGGGTGTCAGATCGCGGCCCACTAATCGAATCCAGTGTTCCTTCCGTTCTTGAGAGAGCTTGTGATTCTTGATTTCCACCTTCTTACCTCCAAAACCAAGAATGCCAAAAACCCTCGTGAAATCCCTAGGCTTAAAAGAAACTATCATTCGATGCTTTTTATACAAAAATGTGCTTGTTTTGTTTTGCCGATTATATGCTTCTATCATGGTCCGCAAAACGGATTCAAATAATCGGATAGAAAAAATTGGAAGCTGGATAGCCCAATGCACTTGTGCCCATATCAAAATTTGCTTAATGAGGTCGGTGTCCGGAGTTTCCTGCCACCACTTCCGGCATTTGCTACCATTGAGACCCTTGAACTGGATGATGAGATGAGTGAGTTCCTCCCTAACTTTCTGTTTCTTGCTGGTGGAAGCAGATGGCCCTGCAACCCAGATTCCCGAAGCTAAAACCCTTGCATTCTTCTCCATAGTTGTCTTTAGCTGATTCTTCCACTGCTTCCGTTTCCCTGCCGATTCCATGCAATAACGGCTTCTTTCTTGCCTTTATAATATGTGGTTTCACCTTCCGTTAAATAGAATCTCACACCACGGGGGAGGCAAAAAGAACCATGTGGAGAACAATCGGCCCACTCCCATCCACGGAAGATGAAATGAAGTAGATGGAAGTCCCCAATCACCGCCAACTATTCTTGCCATCTACAAGTCTTGCCCCTCACAAGCAGCAACCAACATGAACATGGCAAGCTTGAAGAAACTGCTGCAACCCGCTCAATATAGCGCGGTACATTATAGGTTTGCACCCCCCAGCTTGCTACTAACTCATCCCATGAACTTTTCTCAGCGGGCACTCAGGAACAAATGAAGAGCAGACTGGAGCCGTGGAAATAAGGAGATGAAACCCTGACGTTTGGAAAATCAAATGCTCCAACCGATGGAAGAGAATATGGACTGGTGAAGTCCACGGAAGCCAAACTGTCACGCGGTGAACATCATAGCTAACCCATGGAGACAAGAAGGCTCCAGTGGAAAGATATAAACAAGAAGGCCCCCTGTAGAAAGAAGCTCAGGCCTCGAAAGACAAACAAAACTTCCTGGAACAATACAAGGCGCCCACGTGAGTAAGCAGTCACCCACGGAGAATATAAGCATTCGTGGGTTTAACACCCACTGGTAACCGTGGGACCATCCATCGAGCTAAGGACGCGGAACACAGACCATGGGAGAGTTTCACCGCCGAATGGAAAGTGTTCACCACGGAAAGAAAGCATTAATCGTGGAAGAAACACTATCCGCGGAAGGAAAAGTATTGACCGCGGAAGAAAACACTATCCGCAAAAAACATGAGCTGGCCGTGGGGTCATCACCCTGCGGAGAACAAAAGTTGCCCGTAGGGAAGAGGACACCCGCAGGATGATGCTCGTGGGACAGGTGTCCATGGACAGCCTACCTACGGAGCATCAGTCCACGGGGGTTTCCCGCGGGCACACTTAATTTTTTTCTTTCTTTCTTTCTTTTTTATTTTTTATTTTTATTTTTAAAAATTATAGCACCTCAATTTTGCGTCCCAGCGTCGCCATTGTGCAATGACGGAGTCATCTGGCCATTCTATGATGGCGATGAAGTCTTCCTGGCACGGTATATTTTAAATTTGGACTCGTTGACTGCCTAAGGTACCTCTTACGCATCCAAGGTTGACAATTTGATTGCTCCATTGTCGCCGACCTCCCGGATCTGGTATGGTCCAACCCATATGACCTTAAACTTCCTTGGTTTAATTTCATTCCGACCATCGTACTTGAGTAACAACTGCCCCGGCTGAAACCTATTGAGCTTGAGATGCTTATCATGCCACACTTTTCGTCTGTTCTGAGTCACCTCTGTGGCCCACTGCGCCAACAATCGCTTCTCCTCCAACTTATTCAAATTATGCAACCGCTCCCTTAAGCTCTCCATGTCACGTAGCTTATTTTCCAGTGCTATTTGTAAGCTCAAAATCATCAATTCCGCTGGTACAACTGCCTCCTGTCCAAACATTAATTGCAATGGCGTGTGCCTTGTCGTCACTTTGTACACCGTGCGGTAAGGCCAAAGAGCTGAGGGTAGGTTGTCCTCCCAATCTTCTCCTTCAACGGCGCAAGATTTGTAAATGATTGATAGTAGAACTTTATTTGTAGCCTCGGCCTACCCATTTGCTCTCGAGTAGTACGGACTCGACAATGAATGAGAAAACTTGAATTCGGTGGTGAGCAGTTGGATGACATGATTAAATGTCCACCCCTATCACTTGTTAACTATAATGGAATTCCATACCTGGTAATGATCTCTTCATAAATGAACCTTGCTATGTTGACGGTTGAGTTATCTAGTAGCGAGCGTGCCTCTGCCCACTTTGTAAGGTACTCCATTGCGACAATAATGTACCAGCACCGTCTAGTCCTGCTCACCTTCAGGGGTCCAATAAAATCCAATCACCACCATTCAAAGAGTTCTTGCACATAGGAGGGGTTAAGTGGCATGAAGTCTCTCTTTAGCGGCTTCCCGACCTATTGGCAAGTGTCACACCCGACGACCCATTCCCGCGCGTCGTTGTACACTGTCGGCCACCAGTCCTGCGAGCAATATCTTCCGCACAATGGTATCAGGTCCCATGTGTCCTCCTGGACCCTCTTGTGCTTCTTTTAACTAAACCCGCGGTATCTCTTCCTCTAATACACACCGTCAGAGGATGTGATCCAACCCCATCTTGTAGAGCAATCCATTGATCAACTGGAAGGTACGGCTCCTGATTATCAACTTGCACCTTTCATTCACTAGCATGTCATTGGGGAACTGTCCTGTTGACAGGTATTCTCCAATACTCCTGTACCATTCTGACACTCTAAAACAATTGTGTCAGGAAAGTCGTCATTCACACCTTCCGCTGGTTCCCCTATTTTGATCCGCGACAGATGGTCAGCACTCACATGTCTCTTCCCCGGCCGTACAATGATTTTGAAGGTAAAATTCTGCAACAGAAGTAGTCATCTGCTAATCCTTCCTTGAATGATAGGTTTATTGATCATGTACAATAGAGCTTGGTGATCGATATAGAACACGAACGATGTGGTGAGCAAGTAATGACGAAATTTTTGCACGGTGTAGACATTCCCAATGCCTCCCATTCAGTCGTACTGTAGTTCTGCTCTGCTTTTGATAACCGGCTAGCAAAGTATATCGGGTGATCCAACCCGTGGCTACCTATCTACGCCAGGGTTGCTTCGATTGCATAATTGGAGGCATCGACATGAACATGAAACTTCTTATTCCAATCCGGATACGCCAAGATGGGTGCCGTAGCCAATCGTACCTTTAGCCCTTCAAATGCCTGATCCTGCTCTTTGTCCCATCCAAATGATTCTCCTTTACAAGTTAACCTGTCCAACGGGTATGACACCTTCGCAAAATTTTTGATAAACCTTCTATAATAGCCTATATGGCCGAGGAAAGAATTTGCCTCCGTCACATTAGTAGATGATTGCATTTCCAAGATGACTCTCACTTTGTCTGGGTCGGTCTTCAATCCTTCCTTACAAACGATGTGTCTAAGCAGTCTTCCTTGCGAAACCATGAATCTGCACTTTTTAGGGTTCAACGCTAGCCGCGCCCTACGACATCTTTCCATACATTCACGGAGTGCTGCCAGGTGTCTATCCTCCGAACTGAATATAGACCAATCGTTGAGGAAAGCTTTAAAGATTCCCACGGACATCTTGTCAAAGATGTGCAGTATAATCCGCTGGAAGGTTGTCGGCGCATTGCACAAACCGAATGGCATCCAATTGTATGCATAGACCCCATCTTCGACAACAAACATGGTTTTCAATTTGTCCTCCTCCGCTATAGAGATCTAATTGTATCCGGAGAACCCGTCCATAAAGGAGTAAATTTCATGTCTGGCGACCTCCTCCAGAATGTTGTCTGTAAACGAAATCGGGAAAGGATCCTTGACCGTCGCTGCATTAAGACATCAGAAATCAACGCATATTCGGCTCTGGGTGGTTTCTTTCTTCAGTGAGATAACCATAGGCGACACCCATTCACTTGTCTACACCTTGAAAATAATTCCAGCCTCCAACATTCTATTGATTTCCTCCGTGACCCATGCCGCATAGTTCTTGTTCATCCTGTAGAGTCGCTTCCGTACAGGTACCACTCCTTCGATCAGCAGGATGCGGTGCACACACAACTCCAGCGGTACACCCTTCAGGTCCTTGTATGTCCATGCAAATACATCTTTGTATTCCAGGAATATCTTGAATGCTGCCACTTTGAGTACCGGATCCCAATTATCTCCCACCAAAATGTTCTTCGATTCTGCTTCATCCCCCAAATTCATTGCTTGCAGTGTAGCTTCATTATACTTGATTGTCTTCCCCTCACTGAATGCATGAGCGGGTGTAACATCCAAAGGTGCATCCCCCTCCTTTACCTCAATGAACTCCTTTGGAAATTCATCCCCCCTCAAACCTTCCTCAATTGTCAGTACATTGCAGCTCTGGAATAGTTCGTAGTCCTCTATTTGCCAATGGTAGAGACCGTTGACCGAATCCAAATTGTCATCTGTTGATCCTCTCTACAACCGCAAGACTCCCTCTTGATCCGGTTCCATACGCTACCTCCCTTCATCTTCCTCTTCGGAATTTGATGACAAAGCTTCTTCTCCCACCATCTGGGTGTGCAAATCGATGACTAACTTTCTCCCTTTTCTTTCCAGTGATAAAGTGTTTCTCTTCTAGTCATGTTTAACTCTGGCCTGAATCAGCCATCCACGGCCCAAAATTGCGTCGTACCCTTTTCGCTTTAGCGGGATGACAACAAAGTCAAGCAAGAACGGTTGTGTTCCAATTGCTACGAGTTGCGTCATTAGAACACCGAGAGGTTTTATGCCATGTTGGTCTGCTATTAGCAACTGAAATGTAGGTGGCCACAGCGTCGGTTGTCCCAACTTTTTCTAGGTGTCCTCAAGTAAAACGTTCACACCAGACCTGCTATCAACAATTGTGTCCGTCAGCACACTTCTGAGAATGCCCATCTCGACGACTGTTGGATGTTGTCCGGATGCAAGTGCCAGCAACATTGGGTCTTCTCCACCAGCAGTAATTTCCTTACCGCTTTCCGGTTCTCCTATTGCTAGCGCAATATTTGTGATGGCCGATCTAAGCTCAGGCATTGTAAGAAGCAAATCATTTATCTTGACCCGTACCTCTGTTTGTAAAATCAATCGTACAATGTTTTGTTCCACGGCGTTCCTTGCCGAGGTGCAGGTGGTGTCTTTCAGCTGCGAGATCTCGACCTACGATGCCTTTTCAATCTCTGCCCGTGCTTCCACAAATTTCCTCTTTTCTTCCGTCAGGTCCAAGTACACTTTTGCTTGCCTCCGTGCAATTGCCAGAACCTCTTCATCCATCCCGACAGTGATCAAGTTTACTCCAGATTTTGGGCACTTGGCATCTTCATGGTCGCCAAGTCCGCACCATCTGCATAACAATTTTAGCGTGGTAGCTGTTGTGCACTCCCGGGCAAAGTGACCCCACAAATTATAAGCTCGACATTGAACAATCGGCCGTCTGTTCACATCATACTGAATTCGACTCCTCTCGCAATTATTATTGTTATTGTTCACATTGTTGTTATTTTGCCCGCATCTATTATTCCTGTATCCTCCAGATGTGGCACTCTCTATGCTTGTATTCCCACTCCCTCTAGACGCGGGAGCCTCTTGTGCCAGGAACACCTGTTGAGGGCCTTTGGTTTTCATATTGAAGGGGCATTCTTTTGTGGAATGTCCTATAATCTGACAAATGTTGCAGAACTGGTTTTTTGGAAAGGAGCCCTTTGTGTGACCTTTTGCCTTACATTCTGTGCACCATAATTCACTTCCCTTGGTTTCTTTCTGCATATTCTTGAATTCTTTCATCATCCAGATCATGTCCTTTTGGAGGGCTCGGACCTTCTGGCTGTTGTTTTCCTCATTGCTACTTTCTTGTTCCGAGGATGCATCGTCGTCTGACTCAGAGGAGCTACTCTTCTTCTTCTTCCTTTTTGTCTTTTGCTCACTTTCTAGGTTTAGTGTCCGGTTATACGCTTCAGCGTATGACGACGGCAGTATGATATTCATTTTCTTGCGCAATTTCGGGTGTAGGCCTTTAATGAACCACCTTTTCTGTAATCCATCAGCTGGCTTATTCTCCATTTTGTTGATCAAGTCCTTCAACTTCCTGGCATAGACTCGGACTATTTCATTTTTCCCTTGTCTTGTATTGTATATTTCTGCTACAATTTCGTTGTCGTCGCGAAGTAGTTGAAATTCCGTTGTAAACTCCTTAAGGTCATCCCAAGTGGTTAAATTCTGGGGATCTACATCAGCGAACCAATCAATTGCAACACCCCATAGGGTTGCCGGAAACTGTTGGACCCATTCGTTTGTATTAGTTATGCCATTTGTCCTCCAAATTGTCTCGCATGTCTTGCAATGTCGGATGGGGTCGTCCGTACCATCGCCATCAAACTTCGGCAACTTTTCTTTTGGTCCTGCCATCACTACTAAATTTTGTGAACAGGTGTTATTTGAACCTGCCACACTACCGTGGCAATGCACTCCCACACCGGCGATCTGTAATCCCACACCGGCAGACTGTACTCCCACACTGGCGAACTGGTCTCCCACACCGGCAATCTGCTCTCCCACACTGGCGGTCTATTCTCCCACACCGGCGGTCTCAACAACGGTGAACCTTGGTGAAGAAGGATCTTCTGAAGTTGTCCCTTGCAGCAGTGTATCCCGGACGAAGAGTTCACTCCACACTTGTGCTCCCTTGGCACTCCGAGCCATGCGAGTCGATTCTCTTCCGTCTGGACTCTCTTCCCTCGGCGAATACAAATTCAAAAATCCTCCCTTGCTTCCTCTACCAATTCTACCAGCTGTCAAGTCTCTTTCAACAATTCTTCCGCACTTCTATGTCTATCAGCAATCTTCTAAAACCTCCTTCTACGTTCGGCTTGTTGTGCCAAAATTAAATTTTCTTGCGCAGTACGGATTCCATCTTTTCCCTTGACCTTATTTCGATCCTTGTTAAGCTGATTTGGCATTAATCTTCATTCCTCCCACCTTTCAAGTTTATGGGGCAACGGCGCCAAATGTTTACTGCATAGGTTAATTAAGAAATGCACACAGATAATAAACACGAACAGTAACAGCATTACTTCTTCATTTGCATATGCCAATAGATTACATCCAGAGCATAAGATAAGATCCGGTAAGATGATTTACAATGATCCCAGACGGGGTATAAATACTTTCCGCCGAACCTTCCCGAAGGAGTCCGTCGACTACAAAATAATCCTAATCTACCCATCGGTTACCAAATACCATAGTTCCAAGAATCACGGCGATTCATGCGATTCACGCGATTCGGCGATTTGATTCAAGCCAAACGATTTTTTGTGAATCGGTGAATCGAATCAGCGATAAAGGGTTTATGAAATAAGTTACTCACTAAATTTCAAGGGTTTTTTAAATTTTCCGATTCGATTCCGATTCATGGCCGATTCACGATTTGATTCGGCCTTGCCGATTTCGATCCGATTCCGATTCTTGTTACTTTGCCAAATACACAATCTCAGACAGCATAACCCAGTCGGCTACAAAATAAAAAATTTGCCGACAACAATTGGCTTTCCAAAATATCAAGAATATCAACATATGATATTAACCAAGTACCCAAATAAAGTTTGATATCACATCTACTATCAAAAGTATTGGTCTCCCAGAATATCAATGATATTCACCAAGTACTCAAAATAAGGTTTGATATCACATCTGATATTAAGAGTATTGGCCTCACTATATATCAATGATATTCACCAAGTGCTCAAAATAAGGCTTGGTATTACATATGATATCAAGAGTATTGGCCTCCCAAAATATCAATGATATTCACCAAGTACCCAAAATAAAATTTGATATCAAGAGTATTGGCCTCCTAGAATATCAATGATATTCACCAAATACTCTTTGAGTAATGGCCTTCCAGAATGTTGAGATGCAAGACATTCACCATATAATCAATTTGTTGAATCTTATAATATAAGTTATTGTAAGATCGTCACCTTACAGTAACTTTTGCAAATACAAGTGACATCAT
This sequence comes from Cupressus sempervirens, assembly GCA_028749045.1. Taxonomy (NCBI): domain Eukaryota; kingdom Viridiplantae; phylum Streptophyta; class Pinopsida; order Cupressales; family Cupressaceae; genus Cupressus; species Cupressus sempervirens. The sequence goes on along the minus strand of CM053784.1, from coordinate 4,280,252 downwards.
TCGGAAGTCATTCCTTCCTTATGATGTACATAGGGGGTAGTCTCATTAAAATCTCATAGTCACGAGGTATATTAATGAATCGCAGTCCTCTTGATTGTTACAATTTATTGATCAATGGAGAATCCATCTCAACATGGTTTACTCCCTCTGAATCAATAAGACTAAGATCATCGAAAGTTGACTTAATCACATACTCTATCTGCTCCCTCTCTTTTAAGGTTGCAACTAACGAAATATCAGGGTCCCTCTGAATTTCAATCTTCTAATCTTCTTTACCTTTGAAGAAGTGTCTGTAACGTCCCCATTTCCAAGATCAATTTTTATAATAATAATAATAAAGTCAATATCAGATAAATAAATCAATAAATATAATTTACAATTATGATTGCATTTGATAAAATAAAATAAATAATGATACCTGATTGAATCAAATGAACAATAATAATAATAATGAATAAATAAACAAATATTAAATATATAGATCATTTATTGTTTTACTATATCAAATGATATACTATTATATCAATTGATAAAACTTTAATAATGGTAATTAAATATATAATAATAAAAATAATAATAAATAATAATAATGCCTTATTAAATAAATAATGATAAATATAGATAAGAATTATGATAAAAATAAATTAAAAATAATTAATGATAATAGTAAATTATAATCTAACTATATTGAAATTATAATGAACCATTGCAATTGCATATATAAACTAATGCCCATACGAAATATATATTTTAACATGTATAATACAGGCAACGATGAACCGGCAGCATTTGATCATAATGTTACCAAACGTCATCTATATAGTCTCCCACGGCATATAAGTAAGGAGGAATCCAAATTTCAATGGGACAGGAACGAAACAGGAGGAAGAAACACAAAAAACCTCAAATACAATCCCAAGAGCCATCAACCATCAAAGAGGAGAATCCGGAGATACCACACGTAATAAAAGGACAGAAAAGGAAAAAATATCAAAGAACTCCAATCAGACATAGAACGTACAGAACAACGATGCATTGAACAATTTTCTTCCTTATCTCTTGTGGATGCCTGGAGAGTGCAAACAGGAAAATATTAAAGCTATGATAAGAAAGTAGACAGTCCCATCTCATATTATTTTCAGAGCAGAAGCCTTCATTGCCATCAATTGCACATTTCCAAAATCATCAGAAATTCTTCACCTCCTACTCATACCTTCATTCACATATCAAACTCTAACACGAAGATTAGAAGCTTTACACCAAGAATTGATAAATAAAGTCACGTACATGCATTTATAATTATAAACATTTTTTATCTCCTAAATAATAGACTTGTTTGCAGAGTAGTGCATCAGATACGCCTTTAAAACTGGCTTGATGAGTTAAGCTAAACAATTGTATAGACATTAATTGATTGCACGCATACTATCCTCATCAAGAGTTATAATTGAATTATATCCATAGCAAGTTCTTGTGTATACTAGACATTCTTATTTAGTCTATATCATCATAATTTCATTATAGGAAGAGGGATCAGTAACTCGTGAACTGCTAGCACCGGACTTAAGTGCTAAAGTTGATCAATCACGAAGGATAAATTTATGCAGTTGTCCCAATTTTCCAAACCAAAGGAAGAGGGACATTACGGTGGTATCAGAGCATCGATCTTGCCATCCTGTGAGTGAAGGCTTATGGAAACTTATGAGAGAAGGACAAATAAAACTACAATGAATGACTTAGCAAATGAAGTGAGAACATATATGGAGCAAACCAACCAGACCAACCAAACTATATTGAATCAAATGGAGAAATCGAATCAAGCCCTCTTGCAAGCATTGCAGAACATGGGAAACTCCATTAATAACCTAAGGAATAACTCTTCCAATGAGAAAGATATGAGTTCAAATGAACCAGATGTTAACAAATCCTCATCTAGAATTCTGAGACCTCCCTTCTTACCTAGAGAAGAAACTCAAAGGGAAGAGGAAGGAATAAACCAACCTATCAATAGCGCAGTGGAGAATGCAAGAGCCTATGCAAACCTTGAACCCGAAATTAGGGAACTCATAACTTTTGCAGAGTTTTGTGAGGGTCAAAAACATGAAGTTCCTAAAAGAACAAGAAGATATGTTAATAAAGATCTAAAACACAAAGTAAACAAAGTGATATTGCCCAAATTTGATGGGTCAAGAAAAATGACAGCCCATGCTTGGCTTCAAAAATTAAACACATATTTTACTCTTAGCCCAGTGACGGAGGAAGATGCACTCCAATTTGCTTACACCACTTAGAAGGCACAGCACATGAATGGTGGCACAATGGGCTTGTCTCCTTAGGACATCAAAACATAAACTCATATCAAGAATTCTCCCAAAAACTGATCAAACGATTCAGCCAAGTTGAACCTGAATGGTACTTCAAAGAGCTGACCCATTTAAAGCAGTATGGAATAGTGGAAGAATTCTCTAATGAATTCCAAAAACTTGCAGTCATGGTTCCAGATTTATCTCAAAAGAGACTTACATACTTATTTGTTGAAGGCCTAAAGGATTCTATCAAAAATATAGTTAACCCATTAGAACCTCAAATGGTAGAAGAAGCCATTCAGAAGGCTAGAAAAGTGGAATCTAATTCATAAAAAGAAAGATCTAAGAATTTCTCGACTTAGACGGAGCATAAAAATGAAGACTCACACAAAGACCAAAAAGAGAAAGAATGTTGTTTTTGCAAAGAGAAATGGAGCAGAGGACACCAATGCCAGAGTAAGGAGGCCCAAAAGCAAAGGGAGGATAAATTGAAGAAAGGCATATGTTTTAGATGGAGAGGGCATTGGGAACCTGGACATAAATGTGACAAGAAAAGTCAACTCCATCAATTAGAAGCAACACACGGAATAAATAATGAAGCAGCTTCAGAACAAGAGTGTGAACAATAATCAAAAGAGGATATAGGACTAGAGAATTATTGAAGCTTCGAGGAAGTCAACTTTGGTCATACCTTGATCTAGAAATGTAAATATCAAACAAAACATATATGTAAATATTTTTATAATTATTAATAGAACTTTAATATTTAATAAAAGGAAAGAGTGGCAATTAAGGGAGAACTAATCATGACACCCTATTGTTAGCACCTTCCTAAGAGGGCAATTAAGGGAGAATAGCTAGGGCACCCTATTACAGTAGTATATAGGGAGAATTGTGGTCAGGACACCCTATTGCTCTATAATTAAGGGAGAACCGCTAGGGCACCCTATTGCAAAATTAATTAAGGGAGAATGGCTAGCGCACCCTATTGCAGTGGTATATAGGGAGAACCGTGGTTAGGACACCCTATTGCTCTGTAATTGAGGGAGAACCGCTAGAGCACCCTATTACAGGAATAGTTGAGGGAGAACCGCTAAGGGCACCCTATTGTAGTAATAGTAAGGGAGAACTGCTAGTAGGGCACCCTACTACACTATGATTAGGGAGAACTGCTAAGGCACCCCACTACAAAGAAAATATTATAGAGGCCTAGGACAAGATAAAGTCTCTCCTAAGGATTTAATAGGTATGGATAGTCTTTAGGGAGACATCCATAAAGGCCTTAGGGTGAGATAAAGTCTCCCCCAAGGATTATAAGATGGTTGCATCCTTAAGAGGTGTTCATAGAGGCCAAGGAAGAGATGAAGTCTCTCCTATGGATTAAAGAGATAAATGAGACCTTAAAGGATATCCATAAGGTCTTGGACAAAGATAAAGTCACCCTGAGGAATTATAGAGTGTACTAATTAGGACTCATCATGGGAGGAGGCAATGCATAACATGGAGCATAGAAGTACTATAATGCATCAAGATAAGTTCTACCCTTTGAATCATTTATAAAATTTTACATTTAATATTATGTTTTAAATTTGACGTTTCTAATCTCAAATTAAAATTGTGTTGCAAGACTATCGACCAAATCTTAACCAGAGGATATTGAATTGCTTGAGGACAAGCAATGTTGGGAAGGGCAGACTGTAACGTCCCCATTTCCAAGATCAATTTTTATAATAATAATAATAAAGTCAATATCAGATAAATAAATCAATAAATATAATTTATAATTATGATTGCATTTGATAAAATAAAATAAATAATGATACCTGATTGAATCTAATGAACAATAATAACAATAATAATAATAAATAAACAAATATTAAATATATAGATCATTTATTGTTTTACTATATCAAATGATATACTATTATATCAATTGATAAAACTTTAATAATGGTAATTAAATATATAATAATAAAAATAATAATAAATAATAATAATGCCTTATTAAATAAATAATGATAAATATAGATAAGAATTATAATAAAAATAAATTAAAAATAATTAATGATAATAGTAAATTATAATCTAACTATATTGAAATTATAATGAACCATTGCAATTGCATATATAAACTAATGCCCATACGAAATATGTATTTTAACATGTATAATACAGGCAACGATGAACCGGCGGCATTTGATCATAACGTTACCAAACGTCATCTATATAGTCTCCCACGGCATATAAGGAGGAATCCGAATTTCAATGGGACAGGAACGAAACAGGAGGAAGAAACACAAAAAACCTCAAATACAATCCCAAGAGCCATCAACCATCAAAGAGGAGAATCTGGCGATACCACACATGATAAACGGACAGAAAAGGAAAAAATATCAAAGAACTCCAATCAGACATAGAACGTACAGAACAACGATGCATTGAACAATTTTCTTCCTTATCTCTTGTGGATGCCTGGAGAGCGCAAACAGGAAAATATTAAAGCTATGATAAGAAAGTAGAAAGTCCCATCTCATATTATTTTCAGAGCAAAAGCCTTCATTGCCATCAATTGCACATTTCCAAAATAATCAGAAATTCTTCACTTCCTACTCATACCTTCATTCGCATATCAAACTCTAACACGAAGATTAGAAGCTTTACACCAAGAATTGATAAATAAAGTCACGTACATGCATTCATAATTATAAACATTTTTTATCTCCTAAATAATAGACTTGTTTGCAGAGTAGTGCATTAGATACGCCTTTAAAACTGGCTTGATGAGTTAAGCTAAACAATTGTATAGACATTAATTGATTGCACACATACTATCCTCATCAACAGTTATAATTGAATTATATCCATAGCAAGTTCTTGTGTATACTAGACATTCTTATTTAGTCTATATCATCATAATTTCATTATAGGAAGAGGGATCAGTAACTCATGAACTTCTAGCACCGGACTTAAGTGCTAAAGTTGATCAATCACGAAGGATAAATTTATGCAGTTGTCCTAATTTTCCAAACCAGAGGAAGGGGGACATTACAGTGTCAAACTCCCTCTGAATCTAATATCAATCCTCCTTTTCTTACAAGAACATTCTCGGAAAAGATCAAGACACGTAGCTTTTATAGAAATACGACTAAAAATTAACTACAAAAATAAATAAAGTTAGTTCTCAAGATAATAATAGCAAGGACTTATGTCTCTCCTTATCTTGAGTTCCACTTAATAATATGTAGAATTTCAATCATTCATTATGTCCTCATTATGAAGATTCAAATTATCCTATATTCTCCTACTATAAATATATTTACTTTATATTCATACACAATCACCATATATTTATTCTTTTAAATTGTATGTGAAAATTTACATCTCTATATATAAATGAATATATCATAAGTAAGTCTATCAATAACATAAATTTATGTAAAATGAAAATAAATTCATTAACTTACTTCTTATATTCTTCCATGTGAAAGCTGCCTCTATTCCATGAAATGTGGGCGTCAGACAAACAATGTTTCTCCTACTTCTCTCTATATAAAATCATATTATGTCCATAAGGTAAAACAAAATATGGTATTGATGCTCGTTCCATTACTGTCCACCTTATATGAAAAATGTATTTGATGTCATGGTCTTGCCTTGACAGAATTATTCATTTTGCTTAATGCTTGAATCGACCATTAATGAATGTTCCTTTGTTCCAATGTATGCAAATGTAATTCACTGATTTTTCCAATTCCAATCAAATGTTCCTTTGTCCCAAGCTAGGTTTGATATGTTCCACTCCCTTTTCATTTAATATACCATTTGCCAGTTAAGGGTCCATTATTCTTATGTGGCATTTATTATGGAAGTAATTGGTAAAATACTTGCTTATTATTAACAGAGACCAAAAGGTCAATTTATACAAAAGAATAAAACGATGTTTCCTTAGGAAACGATCGTAAAGAATAGAAACATTCTATTCTACTAGAGAAAGCTAAAAAATGAAAGCAAACTAAAGCTAGCTAGATATTTACAATAGATAACCATTAACTAATTATAGACGACTATCTATTATTGTAATACCCTCCCTTAATGCTTAATCTATCTGGAACACCAAGCTGTCCTCTGAATTTGACAAACTTATCAAGACCAAGAGGCTTGGTGAGAATGTCTATAGTCTGATCTGTGGTAGGAACATACTACAAATCTATAATCATGTCTTCAACTAGTTGTCGTATGTAATGACAGCGAACATCCACATGCTTGAATCGTTCATGGAAGACTGGATTAAGTGCTAACTTGATAGCACCTTCATTATCAACAAACAGAGTAGTCAATCCTACTGATGACATTTGCATATCCCAAGCATTTGACAAAGCCAAATAGCTTCACATCTTGCTGTAAGTCCCTCTATATTCGGCCTTTGTAGTGGAGAGACAAACTGCCTGCTACTTCTCGCTAGTCCATGTGACTGCACCGAATCTCAAACTGAACACATATCTAGAAGTTGTCATTTTATCATCAACAGAGCCTACCCAATTTGAATCTATGAACCCACTGAGTTTAGGATTAGAACTTTGAGAGTACAGAAGTCCATAATCTCAAGTGCCCTCCACATAACAAAACACACACTTTGCAGCCATCCAATGATCAGCCTTAAGAGCTGTCATAAAGCATGAAATATAGCTGACTACGAAGCTGATATCAGGCCTAATAGCAAAAAGGTAGATGAGGCTGGCTACTAGTTGCCTGTATGTAGTATCATCAATGAAAGGAGAATCAGACTTGTAGATAATTTGAAACCTTTCTCCATAGGTGTAGATGCAGGCTTGCAGTCCTGCATACGGAATTTGTCTAATAGGGCCCTAGCATATTTGGATTGAGAGATGAATATACCAGAACACTGTTGCCAAATTTCAACACCTAGGCAATAATGCATGAGCCCAAGGTTAGTCGTATCAAAAGACTAGCATAAATTTTGTTTGATTCCCTGAATCAAAGATGTCAAACTACCAATGATGATCAAATCATCCACATAAATTACCAGAAAGATGATGTCACTGTCAGTAGTCTTGATGTACAAATTTGAGTCTAACGAGCTCCTCTTGAAGCCTTGATCACTGAAGTACTTGTCAATTTTTATGTACCATGCCCGAGGGGCCTACTTCAAGCCATAGAGGGCTTTTACCTATCTAAGAACTTGATGGTCTTTACCAGCAACCTTGAAACCATGAGGTTGCATCATGTAGACTGTTAGCCGACTGGATGGGTTCGGCGGTGTTTCTGTAGCCGACGGATTGACTGTCGTCGGTGTTTTGTATTTTGTAGCCGACGGGTAAATAGTTTGTAACGGATAGAATATTTGTGGCTGACGAACTCCTTCAGGAGGGTTCGATGGTAGTATTTATATCCCGTCTGGGATCATTGTAAATCATGAATCATCTACTATTGCGAATATAATTCTGATGTTCGTGTTCATTGTCTGTATGTGTTCATTTTCTTTACCTATACGGTAAACATTTGGCGTTGTTGCCTTATGAATCTGGAAGGTGGGAAGAATGAAGATTAATGCCAAATCAGCTTAACAAGGATCGGAATAAGGCGAAGGGAAAAGATGGAATCCGTATTGTGCAGGAGAATTTAATTCTGGCACAGCAAGCCGAACGCCGACGAAGATTTCAAAAGATTGCCGACGGAAACCGAAGTGTGGAGGAATTGTTGGAGACTCGGCAACGGGTGGAATTGGTGGAAGAAGCACGACAGGAGTTCTTGAATTTGTGTTCACCGAGGGAAGAAAATTCAAACGGAAGAGCATCAACTCGCACGGCTTGCAGTGCCGAGGGAGCACAAGCGTAGAGTGACCTTTTCGTCCGAGATAGACTTCCACGGGAAACAATTTCAGAGGATCCTTCTTCTTCACCAAGGTTCGCAGCTGTCGACACCTCTGGTGTAGGAGTGCAGACCGCCAGTGCGGGAGTTCAGACTGTTGGTGCGGGAGTTCAGACTGCCGGTGTGGGAGTGCAAACCGCCGGTGTGGGAGTGCCGACTGCCAGTGTGGGAGTGCCGACCGCCGGTGTGGGAGTTCAGACTGTCGGTGTGGGAGCACGGACCGCCGGTGTGGGAGTGTCGATCGCCGGTGTAGGAGTGCAGACCTCCGGTGTGACAGTGCCGACCTCCCGTATTGTGATGGCAAGACCCAAAGAAAAGCTGCCGAAATTTGAAGGCAATGGTACAGCCGACCCCATCCGACATTGTAAGACATGTGAGACGATCTGGCAGGCAAATGGAATCACAGATGCCGACGAATGGGTCAGGCAATTTCCAGCAACCCTACGGGGTGTCGCCATTGATTGGTGTTCGGATACGAATCCACAAAAGCTGGATACCTAGGATAACACTAAAAAGGAGTTCCTGGCAGAATTTAAACTCTTACAGAACGATAATGAAATCGTAGCAAAGATTTTCAATACAAAACAGGGGAAGCACGAAACTGTCCGCCTACGCCAGGAGATTAAAAGACTTAATAAACAAAATGGAAAGCAAGCCGGCTGACGGATTGCAGAAAAGGTGGTTTGTGGACGGCCTACGCTAGCAGTTGCGGAGGAAAATGAAAATTGTGCCACCGTCGTCATATGTGGATGCTTATAACAGAGCACTGGACCTTGAAAGTGCGAACAAGACAAAGAAGAAGAAAACTAGCTCCTCTGACTCTGATGACGACGAATCTGCTGGAGATGATAGCAGCGACGACGAAGGTAGTAGCAAAAAGGTTCGTGCCTTACAGAAGGATATGGTTCGAATGATGGAGTTTAAAAATATGCAGAAGGAGCCAAAAGGTAGTGAACTGTGGTGCACGGAATGTAAGACCGACGGTCATACTAAGGGATCGTGTCCGAAGAACCAATTCTGTGACATCTGTCAGATCATGGGCCATTTGACAAAGGATTGTCCCTTTAACATGAAGACAAGAGGATCTCCGCAAGTGCTTCTTACGAAGCAAGCTTCCCTGTCGGGCAGTAACGGAAATGCAAACATTGATGGTGCCACATCCGGAGGGTACAAGAATAATAGCAGAGGGCAAAATAACAACAATACAAATAATAACAATAATAATGGGAGCCGAAGTCGAACTCAGTATGATGCAAACGGACGGCCGATCGTTCAATGCCGAGCGTGTAATTTGTGTGGTCATTTTGCGTAGGATTGTACAACGGCAAACACACTGAAATTATTATGCAGATGGTGCGGACCCGGCGATCACGAAGATTCCAAGTGTCCAAAGTCTAAAGTAAACTTAATCATTGTCGGCACGGATGTAGAGGAGGTTCTGGCAATTACACGGAAGCAAGCAGAGGAAAAGAGAAAATTGGGGGAAGCGTAGGCGAAAATTGCAAAGGCATCGTTGGCAGGGACATCTCAGTTGAAGGACATCACTGGCACCTTGGCAAAGAACTTCGCAGAACAAAACATTGTACGACAAATCTTACAAACGGAGATACCGGTCAAGATAAGTGACCTTCTCACAATGCCCCAGTTACGGACAGCCATTCTGAATCATACACCGTTTTCAAAAGCAACGGAGGACACAAGAAGGGACAGTAGGGAAGTGACGACAACAGACCCAATGCTGCTGGCACTCACCTTCGAACGGCATCCGGCGGTCGTCGAGATGGGGATTTTGGGAAATATTTTGACAGAGACAATTGTTGACGGAGGGTCCGGTGTAAATTTCTTACTGGAGGATACCTGGAAGAAGTTGGGGAAGCCGACGCTGTGGCCACCTACATTCCAGTTGGTCACGGCGGACCAGCACGAAATCAAACCGTTAGGAACCTTGAGGGCACAACCGGTAACCATTGGTACGCAACCATTTTTATTGGATTTCGTAGTCATTCCATTGAAAAGAAAAGGATATGATGCTATTCTGGGACGGGATTGGTTGGTGCAAGCAAAAGTAAAACATGATTGGAAACGAAATACCTTATCAATGGAGCGCGGAGGCAAAAGATTCATAATTGACCTGCACACGCAAATGGTTGGCGAGGAGGCAGCATTGTCAGATTCTGATAGTGAAGGCGAGAGTGATGACGAAGGAAAGAGGAGAATGGAACCGGATGAAGGAGTATTGAGACTTGACGGAGGATCGAATGACGACGACCTGGACTCGGTGAATGGCCTTTACCACTGGCAGATAGAAGACTACGAACTCTTTCCGAGTTGTAATATGCTAAAGGTCAACGAAGATGAGAAAAAGGAGGAAAACGAATGTCCGGAGGAATACAGGGAAGCGGAAGAAGGAAAAGCTGCCATGGCTGAAGCTGAGGGGAAGAACATACAATTTGAACACAGAAAAACAAAAGATCCCACTGTCCGGTACATGGTGAATGAACCGCGCGGAAAGAAAAGGTTACACCGCAGCATAAAATTAGTGGAAGGGCACCGACAACAAGGAAATAATCCAGTTGCGTGACGACCGCAGGCACAGTGGGCGACGGAGGTGGCACAGAACAAACGTAAGACGTACGACGATCAGAATGAAATCAAAGTGGAAAAGTTTAAGGGCAGATGGGTTGGACCATATCAGATTCGGAAGGTCGGCGACAATGGAGCGATCAGATTATCAACTTTGGACGGGCAGAAGGTACCTCCAGCAGTCAACAGATCCAAATTCAAAATATATGGTGCCAAGAAGACTCCGTCGCTGTCACAAGATGGTCAGCTGACTCTGTCGTCGTTGCAGAATGGCGACGCCTGGAGCCAAAATGGAGGTACCTCTATTATTTGATTTCTTTAAAAAAAAAAATTGAAAAAAAAAATTAAAAATTTTGAAAAAAAAAAAAAAAAGCAGGCCCCGCGGACAGAAAGGCCCACGGACTGAAAAGTCCCGCGGGCAGAGAAAGTCCCACGGACAACTGCCTGTCCGCGGGCAGAGAAAGACCCCGCAGGTAGCAGCCTGTCCGCGGGAGTGGAGCGGAAGGTCCCCATGGGCAGCTGTCCGAGGGCACAAAAATTTTTTTTAAGTCCTTTACCAAGCAAGCCCCACGGACTTAAAACATACTTTATAAAATGCTGGAAATCTCGTCCATGGGCAGTCTTCGCCAATAAATAGGAAGGCCGCGGCCTTAAAAGAAAACAGTCTCACCAGAAGTCTCTACCGGTAAAAGGAAGAGGACCGCAGGCATAGAACTTAGAAAACTCCTCCGGCCAGCAGACTTCTTCACGGGAATACAAGATTTCAATGCGCTTTCTTGGATTTTCTCTGTGCTTCAGTTGAACAATGTAACTGGCGTCGGCATACGGGGAAAGGTTGTTCTCAGGCAGTTGGCCATCATTCTTTTGCCGATTGGCGGTTCTCAATTTTTGCGCTCGGCAGTTTCCATCCAGAGGATTAGGATTTCCGCCAAGAGTTTCAAGAGGCACACTAATTTCGTCAAGAAGGAGAAATTGTTTTAAAAAAAAAAAAAAAACGACAACAGATTCAAGTTGTTCAAAATGAGTTACAGATGATGACAAAAGAAAGGGGACGCAACTATAGTTGCTAGAAAGAGTGCAGAATCGACAGAAAAAGACAGAAATGGTGGCCAGGACCCCGCAGAGGCGCTGCCCCTTGACCCCACTGGGGGCGTTGCCCCCTGGACCCCCAGTCGTGGCGGATATCAGTCGTGGGAGTCTGACCAGTGGAAAAGAGTTGAAGTTGCTGCAGGCATGGACTTTCTGTGTACCAGAGGCACTTGGAGTAGGTGTTGGCTGGGAGGCTGTCTTGGTGGATGCGTAGAGAGCTCGGGAGGAGCTAATCATCTAGTTGGAGGCAGTGCAGCGACACTTGGCTCAAGGTACAGTGGAATTGAAAACAGAGAAAGTAGCACAGGTGGCAATCAAGGTCAGGTTGAGGAGACAGTATTGTGTTAGCAGAGGCTACAGATGTAATGGGATGAATGTGGAAGTGATGTGACAGAAGCAGATTTTTCTTGTAGTCACTCTGATGATATATTTTGTTTGTTAATTTGTCTCAGATATTTTGTTAGTCGTCAGGAGACGACTTTTCTTTTTGGGGGGGGATGGTGTTAGCCAACTGGATGGGTCCGGCGGTGTTTCTGTAGCCGACGGATTGACTGTCGTCGGTGTTTTGTATTTTGTAGCCGACGGGTAAATAGTTTGTAGCGGATAGAATATTTGTAGCCGACGGACTCCTTCGGGAAGGTTCGGCGGTAGTATTTATATCCCATATGGGATCATTGTAAATCATCAATCATCTACTATTGCGAATATAATTCTACTATTCATGTTCATTGTCTGTATGTGTTCATTTTCTTTACCAATACAGTAAACATTTGGCACCTCTTCATGGAGATCATCATTCAGGAAAGCACTCTTGACATCCATCTGATGGACCTTCTAGCCAAACTGTGCTGCCATGGCTAGGACTAATCTGATTATATTGACCCTCACCTGGCTATAAATTGAGTAATTCCAATTCCTTGACAAATTCAGAAGTTCAGCATTTTGTCAAAAACTTTGCAAGCGTCCGTTTACCTTTGTTTTCAGATTGATAATGATGTCTTGAATTTGTATGTTGTCTTGATTTGTTAGTGATTGGGATATAAATGCATTTTAAAGAAATGCTTGAAAGAAATTCTGAAATCAATAATTCAAACTAACCACTGAATTGCATATTTTATTAATGCTGCAAAGTAATACTGAGATCAAACATACTATCACTCTCCATTTGAATACATATATATATTGAATGCGCTGCAAGATATTTAATGAGTACAAAGTTTGCATTTAAAAGTAGAACCTGGTATATAGACTCCACCTATGTGAAGTGCCAGGAAAGGTTTTGTTGTTCCAAACGCTGCCTGGTTATTTGCTGGTAAACTCACATCACCCCTGTTGCAAAAGACACCAACTTCTGATGTTTTTCCGTGGGTATTAATATGCCCTGCAATTGATATGTGTGGCCACGTAAATGTGCTTATATGGTAGACGCAGCTAATGGAGGACTGTGCATTCCAAATTTGGAATCACAGCCTGATTTCTTCCACATGCAGGCTCCTCTAGATTGTTCGCAAGTAATGTGTGCTTGCAAATCTCAATTCCAAATTCACATTACATGCATGACAATAGCTTCCACGTGGATATGCAGGCCGGATTTAATTTAATCATGCAAGACGGTACTTGGGATGTATCGCATGTGTTTTGAATTTCAGAATTATATAATGCCAAACCCTTATCCTTGAACTCTAAAAATGAACACATGCAGAATTACCAAACCTCTTCTCAGGCACAGACTGAAACAGTAGAGGACACAACAGATATTCAAAATGCAAATGAATTACTATACCTCAGAAGTGATTTACAAACGCCAGCTTAATCTCAATTCTCTAGATCGAACCCTTGGCCAAATAATTCAAAGAAATATATAATTTCAGTATTATTCTCCTTAGCTAGAACAAATACAGTAGGAGATGTCGGCCAATTGTCTACTTCAACACAATTGTCAAGAATTTCTCAAATGAGACCCTTATACTTCAGTAAGGGCTCATAGGTCAGAAATCAGGAAAGCCACAAAGTCACAAAAGCAAATATATTTTCAAAGGTGCTTTTCCCAATGAAACGAGCTCTTATTTATAAGCTCTCGTTCGCAGAAGTTTCCATAAAACTCCACTTCAGAAATCGTGGAAGTTTCCCAAAAGAACTCAACACTAGAAACTTTCCAAGTCACTTTTTTAGAATATCTTTTAAAGTCAATATTATAATAAGATAAACATTATTATAATAATGCAACTCAATGAAAAATAACTAAATAATTATTAACCCGATCAATTGCAAGTGACGACCAACTGCCAAAGCCACCCATTGCACTCCCAAAAATAACAACTGCCAAAAATAAACTTACTAAAAATAGTAAGCTCACAACTGGGACCCCCAAAACATCCTGTTAGCTCACAAGGGTCGCTACGATGAGCTAACTTCATCAACTGCATAGGCTTGCCAAAAACGAGGACATTACACTAATGGTGCTCATCTTTGCAATAGGAGCAAAGGTCTCATAATCAATGCCCTAACACTGAGAAAAGCCCTTCGCCACTAAACGAGCTTTTTACTTGTCCAAAGTACCATCCGATTTGTATTTGTTTTTGTAACCCCATTTATAGTCAATAAGTTTCTTCCCTGGTGGAAGATCAGAAAGGACCCAGGTGTTGTTCTTCAGTAGGCTCTAGTGTTTAAATTGTATGGCCTGTTCCCACTGTAGAATTCCTTTAGCCTCAAAATATGTTTGAGGTTAAAACACACTGTGAATGTTGGCCATAAGAGCAAAGTTAATAGAAACTGTAGTTTTGCTCTTTTTAATAGCAGTTCTCCCATCAATGAACTCATCATCACGAATATCAACAAGTGTCTTAGCCTACCACTTAGGCCGGATAGAAGAATGACCAACATTAGTATCAGGAGATGCTTGATCAGCAAGTTCCTCATCAGAAGAATCTGGATCAAACTCAAATGAAGCATCTACAAAATGAGGTGATCTTGCAGGAGTAGTTGGAGGTGTCTATACAAGTATCACTGCTATAACTGGAGTTGCAGGAGCTACTAGAGCCCTCCCATCAGGTGGACCTAATGGAAGCCAAACTCTCAAATCATGAGCTTGCACCAACTGATCAAAAACAAGAGAAACAGGCATGAATGGTCCTCACTGCTCATCAAAGACTACATCACAACTATAGATGAGATGAGATGTCTCAGCATCGATCAGGCAATTGACTTTGTGAAGACTCCTATATCCAGCAAGCATGAGTTTTTGACTCTTGGCATCCAACTTGGTGCGTGACACATCAGGGATCCAAACAAAAGCAAGAAAGCCAAAAACCTTCAAGTGATTGATTCTGCGCTTGTGACCTGACCCAGCCTCTTCCGAAGTTTTAACTTTGACCGTCGTTGTGGGTGACCAGTTCAACAGATAAACTGCAGTGTTAACTACTTTTGCCCAAAATTTCTTCGGAACATGTTTGTGTTCGAGTATGGATCAAGTCATCTCAGTGATTGTCCTGTTCTAATTTTCAACTGTTTTGTTGTGGCATGTGGGGTGTGGTTAACTGGCATTTGATGCCATGTGTATCCAAGAAGTTGGAGAAAACTTTAGAACAAAATTCCCCCCATTGTCTAAGCTAAGAGTAATAATAGATTTCCCACACTCTTTTTGAACTAAAGGTTTAAACTTCTGAAATATAGGAAATGCATCTGATTTCTTTCTAAGGAAATATGTAGTCGGAAGATTTTGTAGCCGACGAGCCGACACGTTCATGTCGTCGGTAAAGATTTGGTAGCCGACGGGTAGATTAGGATTGTTTTGTAGCTGACGGACCTCTTCTGGAAAGTTCGGCAAAAAGTATTTGTACACCCTCTTGGCTCATTGTAAAGCATCTTATCACCAGTTATGTAATCTGTTGGTATATACGAATAAAGGAGTACTGTTGTTCGTGTTCAAAAAAAATAAAAAATTGTATTTCCCGCGGACCACGTCCCACGGACAACTGTCCCGCAAGCAGACTGTCCCGCGGACACATGTCTCGCAGGCAGACTGTCCGCGGACACATTTTCCACGGGGCCTTCTCTCTCCGTGCATTCTTTTGCCTTTCCGCAAAGTCTTTCCACACTTCTCCAGACCCTTTTTCCTCCACGGACGCTATTTCTTTGTTGAGCGCAAACCTCACTCCTTCCCTCTGTGCGTGTTTGCCTTCAATCTTTTTCCACGTATTCGGCCTTGCTTTCTGCGAGCTTCTCATTTCTTTCCTTGGGAAACACTGTCGATACTTTATTGGCATCCGAATTGTTCATTGGGACACTAGTTTTTTTTTGGGGTCGCAAGCGTGGAAACGGTAAACGAGAGAACGATTTTGGAAAGGATTGGACAAAAGCATATCGAAGTAATGAGCATTATATATGATCAAAGAAATGGAAGGGACGTGGGATGATTTGTGACCTGCCATCAAAGCTTAACATATGATTGAGTTTTGCTTATCGCGGATGCGGTTTCTCGCCTATATTAACCGCGAACATGCAATTTCTTTGTTGAAGAGAATGACGGCATTGAAGGGAAAAGGGTTTCCATCTGATCAGCAGGCGAAAGAGGGGGCAAAAGCATCCACGATGGATTGATCAGCCTTGCTAGCATATATACCAGCTATGACAAATGATGAGATTCGCTGAAGTATTTGCATTTATATCTACATTCAGGGTACCTGAGACTTAGCATTTCATTCAGTGCTCACGCTGGCAGATTTCGTGGGTTGAAGGGCATCTTTCATTTGGTGGTGACAAGATTGAGAAACTCGGATCATATTCCATCTCCCTCGGATTAGAGACCTCCCACAGCCAGTTTTTCTTCTGTCCCACGAAAGGTTTCGTGCAAAGTATTTTTTTCTTTTCCTCCGCGAATGGTGATCTACCTCATTTGTTGGGTTGCATGCATAAGGAGGAAACATATATTATATAAGGGAGAAGCCAAACTGCATGGAATGGGCAGGCAAACAGAAGCAATGGAAGAGTCAGCTGACAGCAAATATGAAAAAGAATGCAACGGTTTTGGCATCTGGGATCTGAGTTGCAGGGCCGTCGGGTTCTCGTAGCAAGAAACAGAAGGTCAAGGAGGAATTCACTCATCTCACCGTCCAGTTCGAGGGTCTTAATGGTAGCAAATGCTGAAAATGGTGGCAGGAGACCCCGAAAGCAGACCAAATTAAGCAGATTCTGATACGAGCGCAGGTGCATTGGGCCATTCAGCTTCCAATCTTCTCCATCCGGTTATTCGAATCAGTTTTGTGCACTATGATAGAGACATATGGTCGACAGAGCAGAACAAGTACATTTATGTACAAAAAGCATCAGATGACGATGTCTTTTAAACCTAGGGATTTCACTAGGGTTTTCGGCATCCCTAGCCCCGGTGGTAAGAAGGTGGAAATTAAGAATCACAAGCTCTCTCAGGAACTTAAGGAGCATTGGATATGGCTAGTGGGCCGCAATCTTTCCCCCGAGGAGATGGATTCAATAGTTAAGGGGTCGAAATGCAGAGGGCTCCGCAGAGATTTCATTAGGGAGGGTCACTGGAGGTGCATTATGGATGTGATCAAGAGTAGGTTGGTGGGTGCGACTTGAGCTTCAAATATTGCATTGCTGCAAATTGTATTCATGAATGGCATCATGCAGGGTACAGTGTATGATTGGGTTTCGGTCCTTGCCGACAGGATGGAGGAATTCATGACGCTTCAGCACTGCACATTCTTTATGCCATATCATGCGATTGGCTTGTTTCAAGAAGCAGCGGTTAATCAGATACCCATGGATGATTTTGAAGCGCCACCTCGAGGGAAGTTGGCACAGGGAGAGCCTCCGCTATTTTATTGGAGACATCTGGACACAAGTGGGACAGCCGCGGGATAGAAAAAGGTATTTCGGGGATTGCAGGCGGCGCACGGGGACACTGACAGCGGACGGGAGGAGACTTTAGAAAGCAGCAAGGCGAGGTATGAGGAAGAAAGTACTTCCGCAGAGATTGGCAACGACCCAGTAGATATTGAGCCCACATTTTTCACCCCGCCACAATTGTCAACTTCGGTGCACTTGTCGGCTCCCATGTCACACATTCCCCCTTTTGGTCAGCATCATGCACCGGTTGTGATGACCCTGCCGGCCGTAGCAGATGTCCCTCAGGCAGTAGCGGAGTGTGTCCCACCGGCGACAGTTGTCATTGCACTAGCAACCACTCCAGGAGCGACTTTTTCCGCGGCTGTAGCACATGTTGTCCCAGTGGAGCCAGCCTCGCAAAGTGTCGAATTACCAGCGCCGAAGCTTGAGCCCCAGGTTCACTTGGAGGTGATTGATTGCGATGCAGTCATCACCGTGTCATCTTCCTTGTTAGCATCTACCGAGCTAGTACAAACAGTCCAGCCAGCACAGCAGGAGGAGGGCATGGAGCCCGCACAGTCAGAGTAGCCGGAGGTGATGGATAGAGCCAGCGCTTTCTTAAGATAGCAGTTCCGACTTATCCCTGCCAAAGTTGGTCTGTCCATCCAGTCCCCCAGGCACCTAGGAGTATCAACTACAGGACCAGAGCCGCAAGAGGTGGGGGTGTCACAGGCCATGGTTGCGCCAAGAGTAGAGGAGGCCGCACCGGATGTGGGCATAGTCCCTGCAGATGACGAACAGAATAGTGATGCTGAATGGTCATTGGAGGGCTTTGCAAAGGAGGATTATGGGTCGGATGAGGACAGGTGCAGAGACTACCTCAGGGCTATGAAGGTTGTGCTAAAGAAGGGACACAATGTGGCATTGCAGGCTATGACTCGGCGAAGGGAGTGGCATTTGGTTCGAGCTTACATCAGAGGGATTTGTCCGCAGCGGTTCAGTTCATGTTTTGAGGAGAGAGGTTGGCCAACCGTTGAGACACCGGAGATGTTGGTAGACTGGGCCAGTGAGCCAGAGATTGGACCGAGCGACACTCCGCTAATGAAGCTGGCACATGAGATCATGGGATTGTCTAATGAGGTTTATTATGCTCGCAGGCACGCGAAGGCAGATAGGGCAGCCGACCGAATTGCGGCTGAGAGATCTCTGGCGGTTGAGAGGGATGCTCGAGAGAAGTTAGCAGTGGATTTGGCCACTCAGCAGGCAACTTGGGTAGCTGAAAGTGCAGCGTTACTGCAGGATAAGGAAGCGGTTGTACGGGATAACGATGCAACGGAATAGGAGTTGCAGGTAGCAAGGAAGCAGGCTATGGATGCGGCACTTCCCCTGAAGGAGGTTGTCGAGGTTAATTCATGGATACAGAAGGATTTGAGCATCCGGACGGAGCAGGTCTATGAGTTTCATCAACAGCAGCATTCTTCAGGGGCACCACCTTCTCTTTAGGGTTTCTTTATCTTACTATAGGTGGTTGTCTCCTATTTTGTTAGTCGTCAGGAGACAACTTTTCTTTTTGGGAGGGATGATGTAGTCGAAAGATTTTGTAGCCGACAAGCCGACGGGTTCATGTCATCGGTAAAGATTTGGTAGCCAACCGGTAGATTAGGATTGTTTTGTAGCCGACGGACCTCTTTTGGAAGGTTCAACGGAAAGTATTTATATGCCCTCTTGGGTCATTGTAAAGCATCTTATCACCAGTTATGTAATCTGTTGGCATATGCGAATAAAGGAGTACTGTTGTTCATGTTCATTATCTGTGTGCATTTCTTAATTAACCTATGCGGTAAACAAAATGCACCCACATTTTTCTACTGAAATCATCAACAAACAACATAAAATTCCTGGACCCAAGAATAGGAGTGGCCATAGGGCTGCAGATATCGGCATGTACAAGCTCAAGTACCTGAGAAGCTCACTATGAGTCGCCACTGGTGAAAGGTGTGTGATGTTGCTTCCCCGCCCGACATGCATCACAAACTCCAAGCTATTGAGTATGAATCTCTAGCAATCCAAGAACAAGGTCATCCCGAGCAAGCTATGAGAGATAATACACATTTAAGTGCCCATATCGTTGATGCCAAAGTGTGTTGACAAAAGACCGTCGAGCAGCCATAGCTAAGCCCTAAGAATCACCAGAATCAATAAGTCTAAAAGGACCATGATCCTCAGGACCTATTGCAATGGTAGACTTAGTCGCCCGATCAGTAATGGTGCACTGATGTGAACTGAGGTGACTGCCAACTGTGGAGAATGTTGCAACAACTAACTAACTGAGAGTAGATTTAGTTCTATCCCTGGAATGTAGTCTACATCAAGGAATATAAGATTCCTACCAACAAACTAAATCCGAATGTTGCCTTTGCTGACAACCGTGTACTCTTCTTTGCCACCAAAAATAACAGAGTCTGAATAAGGTTGGTAGTCAATAAACCAGTCTTCTACGGTGAGTGAAATGACGACAGGCACCCGAATCAATGTACTAGGCAGACGACTTTACATGATCTACAGGTCTTTTAGCCATGAAGGCGTAAAAGGCAGATTCCACCTGCTCAGTATGCTTTACATTGTTCGCTTTGGGTTGTGAACGTGATTGCTTAAATTGTGCAACTAAGCATTTTCGACATTCAACCTTCATGTGTCCAAACTTGTGGCAGTAGTTGCATTGAATGTTTTTCTTTCGAGAACCATCTGATGCTAGAGCAGAAGACTTTTGCTGAGATGGTTGTTGAAACTTGCCTTCATCCTTCTAAAAGGATTTCGCAACAAAGGCTTGCTCTGTGCAAGTGGAACTGGAGCTGCTACCAAACTGTTGTTTCCACCGATCTTGCTGAAGCAGCAGTGTGCAGAGATCGGTGAACTAATCAACACCAGAAGATGCGATGTTGAGAGTCTCGATAAAATGCTCATAGGACTTTGGTAAACTCCAAAGAGTGATAACCACAATATCCTTTTCTTCCATCTTGTGACCGATGGCAAGTAACTGATCACAGATTTCTTGAATCCGATTCAGGTGTGCCTAGAGCGAGGTGTGTTTATTCATGACAATAGAAAATAGAGTGTTTTTCAGAAAGAAGGCTCTATTTTTGTCAGAAGTCTCACGAAGACCTTTAAGATGTGTGCAAATCTTGGCAGTTGTCTTGTTCGATGGAATCTAAGAAAGTTGATCATCAGGCACAGATAATTTGAGAAGCATCATCGCCTCTCGATTATTCAAATCCCATGTATCCTAATCAGAACCAAGAGTAATCGAACATTTTGTAATACCCAAAACAAGTTGATCAATGTTCCAATATTCAAAAATTGTGCTGATCCGCTGCTTCCAAGTGCTATAATTTCGACCATTAAATTTGGAGTTGTGTTCGAGCGGAATGTTTGTCAAAGATGCCATGGCACGTTTTTCAATGAAAATTGTGAAAATTTGTGAAGGCACATTCTTCGAAGCAACTAACAAATGACCCAAAAAAATGGAGTGACCCAAAAGAGAGCTTGAAAAACCTAGAAGGAAAAATGGAGTTTTGGAGACAAAAAAACTGGACGGTTTTTGTGGTAGAGAGAGGCATCTATCTGAGGCGGTAGGAAATGATGCAGGGAGACGTTTCTACACCCAGGAAACACCATGAAATAGCGAATGTTGGAGCTCCAAAAATTGCAAATTTGGAGAGAAAAACACAGGTTTTTCTAGTGTTTGAATGCCGCCAATGGTCTGCAAATGTGGTCAGACCATACAGAAGAGAAAACCGCTTACTGTAGAAGAGGAATGCATGCCCGAAAGTTGCGATTTTGCTGCAGAAAAAATAAATCGCGATTTGAGCAGGCACAATTGTGATTTTCAAAAAACCCTAGCAACAATAAATTTGTTATTTGCAGCAAAAACGGAGACGTGTTTTTTAGCTTTCGAAGTTCTCAAGGCAGAAAGCCTAGGTGGGTTGTAGAGAAATTGACTGAAATAATTCCAAAAATTTAAACAAATAATTTCAAGAAGAAATTATAAATTTTGTCAAAAAAATTTAAGTATTGGCTCTCAGACCATATTACGGAAGTAATTTTGTAAAATACTTGCTTATTATTAACAGAGACTGAAAGGTCAATTTATACAAAAGAATAAAACAATGTTTCCTTAAGAAATGATCGTAAAGAATACAAACATTCTATTCTAACAAAGAAAGCTAAAAAACGAAAGCAAACTAAAGCTAACTAGATATTTACAATAAATAACCAATAGCTAATAATAGACGACTATCTATTATTGTAATAACATTCAGATGACTATGTGAGTTATTTTGTCTTAGACCATTTCTTTTGGATGCTGATTTAATTAAACCATTGTTTTGCAATTTTATATTCTCTTCGATCTGAACCTTTCAAGGTCTATGACGTAAACATTTGTTCAGCCCGTCTAAGTCTGTTGTTAAGTAGACTTATCCTCACCTCTTTCTATGCTACGTGGATGCCATGTATATTATTTGTGAACTGTGTATTGCACCACAGACCCTTTTTCATTGTCTTTTCATATCATTGGATTGGAGCCATGTTTGCTAACAGATGTTGGGCGCTATCAAATCTAACATGATGGCTAAAACTTTCTATCCATCATACAAAGCTTTGAACAAAGTTTGAGGACCTCCCATTCCAAAGTTGAAACAATAAGTTTTTTGTCTTCACCTAGAAAATTGTATCATGGCCTTCCATAGATTTTTCACCATGAGTGTTCAAAGAACCAATCGGTACCTTATATGAAAGGCAACTGGATTTAAACTCTACTATGATATACTTTGACTCCTACTAATGGTTAGCTGTTATGAAAAGCTACTTGAAGCCAAATCGATCCTCATGCATTCACACAAACAAAACTCTACATTATTATGTTGCAATACTAAACAAACTCAAAACCTTGCATTTCATGATGAAAACACAATGACAAAGCAACATCATTAACAAGCTCAGGTTGGAATAAGCCTCTAAGGGCACAATCACTTATGGCATAAGATTTTAAAAGACCCTGCTCTGATACCACGTTAAGTTTCAGGATCGCTACAAGTGTAATGGCACTGCCCATTCAAGGTATGTGTTTAACAAATGCAACACCTTTCTAAATTTATAAATAGAGAGTAGGCCATGAATAGACATGTCCCTTTATAGAACATGTCTATTCATTAATCAGATAATTAATATAATAACAAATTTTGTTTTATATATATATATATATATATATATATATAAATTTATTATTATTATTATATATAAAAAAATTTCTCATATAACAGTAACCTTATATCTCAAATATAAAGAACACATTTTTATAACTTCTATAGAATAAGTTTATCCAACTAAAGCTAAGTTGAAAGGAAATGCTGCTTTATGGTGGAAAGAATTGCAAAGAGATAGAGAAGAGGAAGGTGAAAATAAGATTACTAGGTGAAGATTGATGGTAACTAAATTGAAGGCTAAGCTCATTCTTGTTGATTATGAACTTGAATTGTTTAAGAGATTGCAGAATTTGAAGCGGAAGGATATGGCTATTAAGGTTTATACTAAGGAGCTCTACAAGTTAACTATTCAATCTAGACATAAAGAACTTTCTAAAGAAAAGATGGCTCAATATATTAATGGTTTGAGATTCAATATCCATAATGAGATTGGTATGCTAGAGATTGATTCAATTGAGGATGCTTCTTAGTATACTCTGAGGGCAAAAACAAGCTGAAGAGAAGACATCAACGTAATTGTCGAAGGAAAGAGAAGCAAGTGAAGGATAAACAGATTATTGAAGATGAACCAAAACCTGTTGAGTAGAAGACAAGAACAGGTAGAGCTATATTTAAAAGTACTTGTTTCAAGTGTTTTGAAGGACATAGAGCTTTTGAATGTCCTAATGCGAACAAAAAGGTTGGTGATAAAAGAGTTGTTGTGGTGAATAAGGCTGATCAATCAGTGGATGAGCCTAAGGTTAACTTGCTGGTTTAGCGAGTATTGCTTGGTAAGAAGGTATTGGAACCTTGTCAAAGGAGGAATTTATTAAGGACTTGTTGCAAGGCTAGAGGTAAATACTAGAATGTGATTGTTAATGGTAGTAGTATTGATAACCTAGTTGCTAAGGAGACGGTTCAGAGACTTGGTTTGAAGAGAGTGAGACATCCTTGTCCTTGTAGGATCAATTGGTTACAAGATGAACATGCTTTGGAAGTAAGGGAGAAATGTATTGTTAATTTTCAGATTGGGCAGTATGTTGATTTGAGTGTTGTGTGATATTGTGGACATGAGTAGTCACCACATATTACTTGGTAGACCTTGGCAGCATGATTGCAGGGCAGTGCGTGATCATGTCAAGAATGTGTTTACTGTTGAGAGGGGTGGCAAGAAGCATTCCCTAATTTCTTGGCAAAATGCAAAACTTGTTAGGAGGAACGTGAGTTTTGGTAGCCAATTTGAGTTGTTGAATTCTCGAAGGGTTAGAGATCAACGTGGGAAACAAACTTGTGGCACACCAAAGGAAAATGTGAAGATGACAGTTGTAGGAAAGGATTTGCAGAAGTGGAACAAAGGCAAGAGTGTACAAGTTGATAACTTAGAGGACATGTATGTGAAGAACCAGCTCGGAATTTATGTGTTCAACCTTGAAAGATGTTCTTCCAGCTATTAAGAACATCTTTTCCTCGCACCTAGAGTGTTTGATGTGGGAGCATCCTTGGGTAGTAAGCAATGTTGTATGCAGGAGCTTTGTGCTTGGATTTGTGAAATTATGCTTTGCACAGTTGGGGATGTGTTTGAGGCATATTGGGGAACCTTGTCCTAAGTGAGCATAGTGATTAGAGTAATTGTCCGGAAGTTAGAGCCATTTTGGTGGTTGTTGGTATCATGCTCCTGATTTCCTGGACAAACTTTGGAGATTGTTTTTGCGAGCTTCGATTCAAGCGTGTTGGCTTATGTGCTTTCGGATTTGGATGGTTGGAAGGCACATGGACCTATTCCTAAGAGCGTGTATTCTTATTTGGTCTTATGAGTTAGTTATGCATTGTAAAGTTAGGGTCTATCCTAAGTATTTAGTTATTTCATATATTTCATGTTTGTTGCCAAGCCGGCTTGTAGCTTGAGGGTTTACTTAATGTGAGTGTTTATTTAATGTAACTTTCTAGGCCAACTTGCGGCTTGGTTTAGTATAAGTAGATGGTCTTGTGGTGACTTGAGTCATTATTCAACAAGGAGTTCAGAATGAAGTAGCTAAGAGGAGCGAAGTTTAGCAGAGCTAGTTGAGTGTGGGCTTGGAAAACAAGAAAGTTGCTTGGTGGCTTGCAAGAACAAGTTTAAATCTCTCTTAAGGTTTCTACCAAATTGTGGATCTCAGCCAACTAGTAGTTGGATCTTGTGAGGTCTTGCAGAATTGATATTATTGCTAATGTATTTTAATTTGGCCATAACTAGGAAGGCCTTATAGTCGGGCATGCTGGATGTAAATTTTATGATTCTATTATGAGAAATGGCATTGTTGTGGATCTAAATCTCTATACTATTGGTTATACTCCGTTGTGTGGTTATTAGTTGGGGGCTAAGATATCTCCTTTGGGGATTCTCTTGCCTTGTACTACATCAAATTTATAACATATTTCAGTACATTGTTCATTTAAATAATTTTATAATATTGGTCTATCACAGCTGTCATTTCTAGATAGTTAGAGTGTGTGCCACTATCGTATCTAATCCACTTCAAGATATTTTCATGCACTGTGTAGAGTTCGTGTACTCTAGGAAGTGCCTCTATTTAGGTCCATCGAGCATCTATCCATCTTGTGTGAGATGTGTTGTACATTTTGACAAGACTAGAATATGGTCTATTTTGTCATTTCATTTTCAGTTTAATTTGCAAACTCTCTAAAAGACTTTGATATTCAAGAACACAATGTTTATGATGATTTCAGACAAATGTGTGCATAATTACTTTTCAAGATTAAAATGAATAAATTGTGAAAAGATATGTCATTTAATTACAAAATAGTGAGAATGATGATTTTTCTTCCTTAGCTAGGTTGGGTAGTTCTCCTACAGCAATGTGACAAAGGGCAAACTAATTTAGATAACATGTTTTGAATAAGTCTTGATGTATGTTATTGTTTTGGAAGTGCTAATATTTTGCAGATATAAAACGCAAAGCCAACTCAACCAAGCGGGAGTCAAAGCGGTTGCTCACGTTAATAGACCAGCCCTGAGCGGAGGAAATTAAGGGGTCGTGAGCTCCTAAATTACTGTTCTATTTGGTGCCAAAATTAATGTGCATGTAATAATCAATGCCGTCATTTGTTTCAGTAGTTGATGAGTCTTGAATTTAGGAATTATGTTCCTAGTCTGTGTTTTAAATAACTGGAAGTCTGAGTTCTAGTGGTGCTAAGTTTTAGTCAATCATTTTTCAATAGAAAGAAGAAGTTGCTAAGTTTTTAAGTACTGAATATAATCCTATTGTTCATCAGTATGTACGTTTGCTGTTATGAATAAAAAGATTATTTAAGATTTCCATCTCTAAGTTATTATACTTCACTTCTCTGTGGGGGCCCACACAAGGAGTGAACTAATTAGTTAGCATAGGATTTATATTCAATTCATAAAATCCAAGTAGACTCTGTTGTTCCTACAGCATAGGCAGTTGAAGTAATTCTCAGCTGTATTTTCATGTTTTATTAAAAATAGATTTGGTTCTCAGCTTCGGCATAAATTTCCCGTAGTTTAAGCACTTGAATTTCCGTAGAGTAGTTCTTAAGTTGAGATTAGTTTGAAGCACATATTTTGCGAACACCATTTCAAGTTTACGTCCCTAGTTGATAAATTAAAGGAGTCCAAATGAGTTGGATAAGAACCACTTGAGATGTCCAATCTTGGGTTAAGCAGTCCATTGCTGGAGGATTTTGATCCCTTTCTTTGGCCAAGCATTTTTGGCGCCATTGCCAGGGATGGTGTTAATTCAAACTAGTATTTCTAGTTGTATTTCTATTCCTTGTAGAATAAAGTTTAGTAGTAAAGAAGTATGTTATGCATAAAAGAAGAGACCACTTAGGGAGATTCCTTCCTCGTGATAATCAGGAAGAACAATTCCATGATGTTCAACCTGAACTAGATGAACCCCAAGGAGAGAACGATGAGGACAAACCCTTTGAAAATCCATTTGTTAACATCGACGCTAAATCAAAATAATCACTCCATCTAAATGAACTTTTTGATGAGCCTAAATATCAAGATAATCCATTAGCCATTGTTATCTATCAAGCACCACCTCTTCCTCCAAGAATGGTTGTGCCTACCTTTCCTTTTCCTATCCCACCTCAGCAAGGGAACCAAAATTTGAAGAACATACCTGTTGCTGCACTTCCAAAATTCTATGGCCTTATTACAAAAGACCTTGAAACCTTTCTCTTCGAATTTGACATTCTCTATAGGAGCTATGACTACACAACTGATGCCTCGAAGTTGAAATTGTTTCCCTCTACTCTGAAGGATGTTGCTCTTCGATGGTTCATGGAGTTGGTTGCAAATGCTGTAGCAAATTGGACTGAAATGAGTAATTTGTTTCTTCAAAAATATAAAGAATATTGCAGAGGTCAAGATATGAAGGGAGATGACATTTTTAAAATGTCACAAAAAGAGGGTAAAACCTTAGAAGACTATCCAGATTCTTGTTTAATGTGCAGCAAAATACACAGCATAACCTAAATGAAAAATCTAAAAAGCATCTTTTTCTGAGAGGGGTGCAAGAAGAAAGCATGGAAGCCCTAGACTTAATGGCTGGCGGAGATGTTACACAAAAAACTTGGAATGACATCAAGGAGATATGTCGGAACTATTCAAGGGCTACTATGAAGAAACGTAGAGGACTAAGGAGCCTACCACATAAGACCAATGGTGGGTCAGGAGTATCAAAAATGGAGTTATTTAATTTGTTGTCTGACTTCAAGCAAGATATCATTAATGATGTCGCTACTCAATTGGATACCATGCAAGCCCGAAGGAAAAAGGATGAAGCTGATGCTATGTTGACTGAATTTTGCTCTCGTTGCAAAGAAAGGAGGAAGAATTGCACATGCAAGACCATTGCAGCAGTGAATGCACAACCAATGCCCACCAAGTTCAAAGCAATTGATGAGGATACAAGACAACCATGGGCTCAAAGACAAGGTATGCCTCAAGACCCTCTAAATAATTTTGGTCATAATAGTAATCAGTGGCAAAGCAATATTCTCCCAAATTCTATCCCTCAAGGATAGAATTGGAACAATAATTGGCCAAACCAGCAACCTCAGTATAATCAAGCCTACCATCAACCACCTCAATATCCCCAACAGAATACTCAATGGCCTCAACAAAATAACCAGTATCCTCAGTGGGGCCTTAATCAACAACCTTTGTATGAACGGAATTGGCAGCAACCACCAGTGGGGGCCTAGCCAATCACCTCAGCAGCAATCTCTGATGTCTCGGCCTCCTACAACCAATGCTAGCCCACAGAAGCATCCACAACTCCCTGCTCAGCCAGCACCAAATCCCAACAATAAGCAATAGGCTTATTCTTTGCAAATCAATGATATTCATCTTAAGTCCAGAACCAAGTTGCCTGCACATAAAGGACCTATAATAACTGCAGTCACTGATACTAAAAATGTTCCAGCAAGTCCACCAGTTAATGTTCCAATTTCCTCATCTGCACAAGCACCTACTCCTCCATTTCCACAAAGGTTAGTGCCTACAGCTCCATCTAAACCAAATCCTGTAGCAACTGATGTCCTAGACCAACTTAAGCAAATGACTATACAGATTCCCTTATTGGATGCGCTTAAGGAGATTCCCCTTTACAATAAAACTTTAAAGGAAGCGTGTACCAAGCAATCTACTAGAAAGAAAAAGGATCCTCCTACTGTCCATGTGTTGGGACAACTTTTTGATTTAATGTTGAGCAAAACCCTGACACCTAAATATTCTAATCCAAGAAGTCTTGTTGTTACAATACATATAAATGGCATCCAAATTCAAAATGTTCTAATTGATTTAGAAGCATCAATTAATGTCATGACTAGAGAAGTCTTGTTAAGACTTAGCATTATTGGATTAAGGGATACTCCTACAATACTTCAGTTAGCAGACAATTCAACTGTCAAACCTATTGGTATGATAGAAGATATTATTGTAACCTTGGATTCCTTAGATTTTCCTTCAGACTTTGTTGTGCTGTCACCAAGAGGCACCCTTGGAGAATATCCATTAATCTTAGGAAGACCATGGTTGGCTACTGCAGATGTATGCGTTGCATGTCAATCAGGAAAAATGATTATATCAAATGGTGCAAACACTAAAAAGCTAACTTTGTACTCTCTTGCACAACCTCAACTAGATCTTGACCAAGTTTCTTGGCCAAACTTTGGTGATGATCCTTGTTTACCATACTAGGTAAAGAAATCAATGCATACAGACAATGGATCAGAATAGCAATGAGAATAGCAGAACTGCTTATATTATTCACATACGCCAAATATTACATTATGCTTATGATGATAAGATGATTCCAATGATCTCGAAGGGGGGTATATATACATCAAGAGGAACCTTCCCAAAGGTGTCCATCGGCCACATACAACATGTTGGCTACAAAATAAGAACCTTCTGATACTGACGTAGAACCTTCCCAATACTGATGACATACATCCCGATACACACGTTGTCGGCTGATACTGACGACATACATCCTGATACCATATTTACTAACGACATCATCCCCCCCAAAAAGAAAAGTCGTCTCCGAACGACCACACAACAAAACTCAACAACTAACTACATTTATTCATAAAATAACATAGACTTAGACATCATGAACTAGAAGGCTGTGTCTCAGACTGTGAAGTCCGGTTGTGTCGAAGCTGATACACTTGATCTGTTCGGACCTTCAAATCAGCTTTGATTTGAGAGTTCTCTTCCACTACTTCCTTCAGCATCAATGCAACCTCCTGACACTCAGCTTCTTTCTAATCATGAGCCCTCCTTGCTGAGTCCTTCTCCTGAAGAGCTTCTACCAATCGCTGCTCCACTGCTACTACCTGTTGTTCTGCTTGTTGCTTCCCTCGTGAACTTTCCTCGAGTTGTGCTAACAAGGCTGTCTATTCTGCTTCCCATGCAATCTGCTAGGTGGCAAGTCAGTCGGCCATCTCCTCCCGAACCTTCTCAGCCATCTCCTGAGCTTCCTGCCCAGCCTCTGCCCGTCTTCTCTCTGTGAGCATCAACTCTACCAGGGACTTGCTTCGCTCTGTGATCTCTCCACCTTTGGCACACTATTCCTACACCAACTCCAAGTCTCATCAATTGGTCACACTTCCCACGACTAATAACCACAACAACTGGGGGTCTACAGGGCAACACCCCCAACGAAACACACTATTTTTGTGATTTTCTGTTGATTCCACACTCTTTCTGGAAAACGCTAATGTTTTACTACCTGCTTATGTCTTTCCCTTCCCTTGGGCATCGTCCGTTTTGCATTCTGAACATTTTCGATTTGTCGATGTTTTTTTTTTTCCTTATGTATCTGTCTACATCACCGTACGGCCCTTCCCTGTCACATTGTCTCTGCTTCTTGCTTCCGTACGTCGTACAGACTTCACACTTTTACTCTGTTCCGGATGATAGCCCAGCAATAACCTGCTCCCATACGGAGTCCCAAGTGTTGGCTTTGTTTCAACAAAAACACCACATTAAGACGTCTGGAAGAGGCCATACAAGCTCTATGCCTGAACACTTCAAAACTTTGCAAGGATATGTCATACAATGTTTTAATTGAGACGTATGGTGATATACAAGTTATGGTGTCAGTCACATGCCGTACAGTATCACCTTCAAGCCGCACGGGAAGTAGTTTCGGAGAACCCATTATAGGACGTTGGGCAGGCACAGAGTGAGGGAATACCGCATAGCATTGTTGAGCATATGGCGGAGACAGTGGAGAGGGCTATGGGTGCACAGCAAGAACACTCGGTAGCGCAGGAGATAGTGATGACAGAGGCATTGTTTCTTGATGATGTCGCAACCCTAGCATCTCGAGCTCAACAGGTGTTAGCTTCAGCAAAGACTCAAGCGTTGGAGTCTGTGGTGAAGGAGCTGGAGGGAGTCATATCCTTCATGAGGGTGGGATGTCCAGCTACGTTTAAAGTATGTTTTGAAGAGAGGGGATGGCCAGATGTGGAGACCACGGAGATGTGGCAAGACTGGTCCACAATGAGAGATCCTGAGATGGAGAGCCGGGTTGACTCTAATTCATGAGATAGCCAAGTTATACAGGGAGGCGTACTACACTTTTCGAAGGTGTCAGGCAGATCAGGTAGCAGCTGAGAGAGCTCAGAAGGAGTTAGCTGCCAGGTTAGCTTCAGAGAGGGCAGCCGGGGACTCTGAGAGGGCGGCTTTTGGAAATTTGAAAGGACAACCGTGTTAACAAAAAAAGAACAGTTAGCAACAGAAAAAGAAAAGATGGCAACAAATAAGGAGTTGGGAGAAGTCGGAGAGATGATGCAGTCAACCCTAGAGCTTCAGATGGAAGCAAAAGCAGAGCTGAAGATCAAGAAAGAAAAAGGTCTACAAGCTACGGATGGAGATGAACGAGTTGAGAACGCAGACTGTCATGTCCCCTTTCTAGCGACATGATTCCCTCAGTAGATTTGCCTATCATTGACTCTCGTAGGCAAATGATTTTGGAGAGAGAGTCATCCTGTTGACCAGATGATTGTATATTGCTCTCGAAAGAGTTATAATTGAGCCTACATCCAGTAAAGTGGGGCCTACATGTTCTAATTTTGAATTGAGATTGCACTTTTAATTTTATAAAGTTATTTAATAATAAAGTGCATTATAATAAGATTTTATAAAAGATGCTTCTAGAAGTTCCTAGTGACTTCTTAGAAAGGTGAATAAATAGAGGGCGGGAGGCATCCATTTGAACAAGCGATTTTGTGAATTCAACTTCTATTCATATTGGAGCAATTTGTAGTCATTTGGTCTGCAAATTACCATTGGATCTTTGGGAACGAAAACTCCCTTGGATCTGCATAACTGAGGAAGTGAGATATCTTCCGAAGGGTTGCTCATTGGAGATGGTATTTAGCCATTTCATGGTGGATTATTCTGAGAATTGATTTTAGAGTTTTAAGCTATTTGCAGGGATTTAGAATTCATCATCTCTCTGCAGAATCAAGTGATAATTTTTGGAGTCTGGTGGTGAGGTTCTTGCATCATTGATCATTGGAGGATTAGCTAGAGTGGAATTAATTGCCATCTACACAAATTAATGCAGAACTAAAGAAATTCGAAAGGAAGCTGGAAGCATATTTATGGTTATAAATCCCTCATGCCTGGTTGGAACTGCATGCGATCTGTTGCATTGTATTCCTTGAACCCAGGCGGTTCAGTCCATACCAGATTTGGCTCTACGTTTGAAGGTTAAAATTTATATTAAAAAATCGCATAAAGCCGTACAGGAGCGGCAGTGTGGGCAGGTTGTAGAAGGGCAGATCAAGAACAGATCAGAGGTCTCAATCCGACCATTATTCAGTCCATGTCATCAACATTGAATCGCAGGGACTTAGCACTCAGTCTGGAGTTTAAGAGGAACAGAATTGTTCTGGAGCAGCTCAGGTACAGGCTCAGACAGTACGGCGGAACCTTAAATCGTATTCCAGCAAACTTCATTCTCAGCGGTGGTATCTGCCTAACCCCAGGTTCCACCATTTGGTTTCATTCACACTTTGTTAGTTTATGTTATTCAAATGCACTGAAAGATAATAAATGAAAAAAGGTTGTTATGAATAATGACTGAGGGTAAAACGAATGTATTCTAAAAATGCCACAATAATAATATTCAGCTTGAGTCATTTCTTTTGACATTGAAGGCTTGTCAGCTCTTATGGTGAACATACTATCCCGATCCATTTACATACATGGCATTATTTTAGTTAGTACTTCTCTATTCATTGGAATTTCATATCAACATACTATATTCACTGTATGCCAAGTGTTTGACGAATTGTCTCAGTTTAGCATTGGTTCTTTTAGTGACCTTTATAGTAAGGGTCATCACACAGACGCATCCCTTTGTCTAGTACTTATGCATTGATGTATTTTGTTATTTTGAATTTTGTTGTCGACTAGAGACGACTTTTTTTGGGGGGAATGATGTTGTCGGTAAAATGTATAGTGTAGCCGATGGGTAGAGTAGTATCTGAATGGGCGCGTGACGCCTGAGTCACCCCTTCGAAAAGGTATATGTACACGTCCAAGATGGACTTTGGAATTATCATTGTGATCATTATAGTCATTGTATTCGGATTGTAATCAGCAAGTGCATATATGAGTAAAGTATCTATTCTGCATTGAATCGTGTTATACATGTGTTAAGCTTTTACCTTGTACAATAAACAATCCTTTAGAAGTTGATTCTATTCAACAGCTCATGATACTAAAAAGAAACCCATTTTTTGTATCCCAGGAAGAAAATGATATATTGGCAGCAATCCTTACTAGCCAGTATGATTTCAAGGAGTCTACTTCTGAAAACCCTATCAGCTCCTTGCAAATTGTATTGTCTAAATGTGATGCACCTCAATCTCCTATAGCACCTGATTACCTTCATACATTATTACCCCATGAAATTAAATCTCCATCAATAGCAGAGATTTTAATGCTGGACAAGGTAAGGAAAGCAGAGATTGCTACAGGAAAAGAGTTGAATATTAATAATGACCTTACTACATCTCAGATGACAAGTACCATTAAACTATTGCAAGATAGTCAATAAGCTCTTGCATGGGACTATTCTGACATGAAGGGTTTAGATCTTGGTCTTTGTACACATAGGATAGTTATCAACTCAGAATGTAAGCCAATGAGACAACCCCGGAGGAGGGTAAACCCGGCATTGAAAGATATTGTCAAAGTAGAGTTCCAAAAACTTCTTAATGTTGGATTTATTTATCCTATTTTTGATAGCCAGTGGGTTTCACCTTTAGATATTGTTCCAAAAAAGGGGGGAAAATGGAAAGTATGTGTAGACTATAGGGAGCTTAATAAAGTCACTAAAAAGGATCACTTCCCTCTACCATTCATTGATCAAGTACTGGATAACTTAGCAGGAAAAAGATATTTCTCATTTTTAGATGGTTTCAGTGGCTATAATCAAATCTAGATCTCTCCAAAAGATCAGGATAAGACAACATTCACCTGTCCATGGGGAACATTTGCTTACTCTGTCTTACCATTTGGATTATGTAATGCACCTGCAACTTTTCAACAAGCGATACTTAGCATATTGTCTGACATAGTTGCTGATTGTGTTGAGATTTATATGGATGATCTCACCACTTATGGTGACACATTTGAACAAGCTCATGCTAACTTGGAGAAGGAGTTAAAAAGGTGTCAAGAATACAACCTTTCTCTTAATAGTGAGAAGTGTTATTTCATGATAGAAGGAGTTGTTCTTGGGCACTTCCTTTCCTCTATTGGAATTGTTGTCGTTACTAATTTACCAACACCAACCAAGCAAACAAATGTTAGAAGTTTTCTTGGACATGCTGGATACTACAGGAGATTCATCAAAGATTTCAGTAAAGCTTGTTGCTCCTTTATATAATCTACTTAAAAAGCAAGCTGAATTTGAGTGGACAAAAGACTGTGAAACAGCATTCCAGCAATTGAAGGATGTTTTGACAACAACACCTATTCTTAGAGGACCTGGTTGGAAGCTACCCTTCCACATTCATACTAATGCATCCGACACTTCTTTAGGGGCAGTTCTTGGACAAAAAGAAGGTACTGTTGAGCATGCCATTTATTATATTAGTAAGAATTTTACAGGGTGCTGAGATGAATTATATTGTCACTAAAAAAGAATTGCTTGCTATTGCGTATGCACTTAATAAATTTCGGCATTATATCACAAGCTATGAGATTTTTGTATACACTGACCACTCTACTATAAAATACTTGATGAATAAACCTGCCATCTCTAGTAGATTAGCATGTTGGCTACTCCTCATGCAGGAGTTTAATGTAAAGATAATAGATAAACTAGGCCGAGCCAATGTAGTAGCAAATTTTCGATCACGACTTCAAGTACCTGATGATCCTACAGCCATAGATGGTAGTTTTCCTAATGAGCATCTATTTTCAATAGAAAGTTATAACCCATGGTTTGCAGATATAGCAAATTACCTTACCACGGGAAAAACACCACCACACTTTTAACCTAAGCAGTGCCGTCTCTTGGTGGAAAAGAGTTTCAATTTCTCATGGATAGCTGGATTGATGTTCTACACTAGACCAAATCAAGTAACTCGCCAGTGTGTAAGGGAAGATGAAACTTATGACATCCTAAGGGCATGCCATGATGAACCATGTGGGGGTCATTTTGCAGCAAAAAGAACAGCCTATAAGATTTTAACAACTAGATACTACTGGCCTACTCTCCACAAAGATGCAGCAAAGTATACAAGGCGATGTGATCAATGCCAAGGCATGGAAAGGCCCACTAAAACTGATGAAATGCCCCTGCAACCACAAGTAGTAGTCACACCTTTTGACAAATGTGGTATTGATTTTGCCAATCCAATAGAAACCTCTTCTCATGGAAAATCATACATTTTAGTATGTACTGATTATGCAACTAAGTGGGTTGAAGCACAAGCTATGACACATGCACGAGATCACAAAGTCGCCGATTTTCTATATGAATGCATATTCACCAGATTTGGAGTACCTAGGGAAATTGTCACGGATCAAGGAGCTCAATTCACATCAAACTTGATTGCAGAACTCATGAAGAAGTACATGATCTATCATGGTACATCTTCCCCATATCATCCTCAAGCTAATGGTCAGGCAGAAATCACGAACAGAGAAATCGAAGCAATCCTCACTAAAACAGTTGTTATTCATAAACAGGACTAGGTTACCAGGCTTCCTGAAGCAATTTGGGCTTACAGGACTACATGGAAGAGCACCACTAGATTTACTCCATTTAACACTTTATGGTAAATCCACTTCCATGCCTATAGAATTTGAACACAAGACTCTACAAACTGCTTTAGAGCTAGATGTTGATCTTTCAAAGGCTCAAGAAGACAGGTTACTATAGCTCAATGCCCTTGATGAATACCGTAAATCTGCCCTGCACAATACAGAGATAATCCAAAAGCAGCAGAAGAAATGGCATGATAAGTTCATCCGTGACAAGAAATTTTCTTTTGGAGACTGGGCTTTCCTCTATGATTCTCATTATCAGAAAAATCCGGCAAATTCCAAACCCATTGGCTTGGACCGTATGAAATCATTTCTGTGTTTGAGAATGGTGCAATGCAGCTCTCTACCATTGATCTTGTTCACTTCAAACTCCTTGTTAATGGACACCATTTAAAACTCTATCATAAGTCGTCTAGTCGAGAAGAGTTCCTGCAAAAATTCCACTCATCTACTGATCCCACAATCTAAAAAAATTTCACTCATCATAATAAACTACTTTCTTTTTGAAAGTATTCTCTATAATAATTCCACCTCACTCCACTTTTTTTCGTCTTCCACCTCACCTCACCCTTCATCAACTTGCATGACAGTATCAAATGACAACATGACTTCATAGGTTCGTATGCATACTCAAGTTTGAACATTTTCTTAATATGTTGTTCTATTTTTAGTTACCTTTGTCACTAGCAATTGCAAGAGCTATTGCCTAATTTAGTTGGGGGGAGGGGTATTATATTTCATTTTTTTTGTTATAATTAAATGTCAATGTTTATGCTATTCTTTATGTGCCGCCACATATTGTGTCCTTTCCATAAATCATCATAAGAGAATAATGTGATGTGACAGTCATCTTTATGTAGCACACCTTTCACCAATTGGTAAGTACGAGTTCCAGCTAAGGTACTTAATAAGCAATTAAGTGATCTAAAATGCTAAAGACATCAATTTCTTAAAACAAGTACTATCATTTGTCTTCTCGTCTGTAGCAGGTTTTTCCATTTTTGAAATAACTCTTGTAATCACTCTAGAGGAACAATGGGGGGTTGTTTGTGAAGAAGAGAACCAGTTAACCATACAACATCGTTGGGAGACCCAGTTTGCCTACCTATATTTCAAGCCAAGGGGTGGACGAATTACATGCTCAAACTATTTGCATGGAATGACGAGCTTGCCTTAGAATTCTTACGAACATTGAGGGATGATTTAGCTAAAGTCAGAGAAGTAAGGGTTCAATTTCACCCAAAATTGCAATAGATATAATGGAATTACCGCTGGAAGGAGAACAGTTTTCAAACGCATTAGATGCAATTTCGGCCAAAGCCCAATTTACAGTGCATACAAACCCACAGCTTCAAATAGACCGGAAAAAAGGTACAATCCGCACATCTTTACCAGCACCATTTAACGAATGTGCTACTTATATTGTGAGATATTTTACTTGTGAGGGGAGACATTCATATTTGCATGCCACGCATTTCAAATTTTTGAGCTGCCTAAGACATAATGACTGCCTTTTGAATGTTCCTCATTTTATGTATCACATTTTGTTAAAAAGAGCCGCTGCAGTACAAAAAGGAACCCCGAAGGATGTTTCACATCACTGTTTTATTAAGCTCATCATAGAAAAATCCCTCAGGGAACAACTTGGGATATCTTGGGATGATTTTGTTGAAAACAAAGTGCAAAACCCTATTAGGCAACCTGCAGAGCAAGTTGAAGAGGAAAAAGAACTTCAAGAAAACCATGAAAACCCTAGCTCTTCCTCAATCAAACCCAGGAGGTCACAGAGAACCTCAATTTCCACTCCCATAGCTTCTACCTCTGGGTCGGGACCAACATCTAATAAGGGTAAAAGGAAAGTTAAAATTTTCACAAATACTGGCTCCCCTGCAATTCCTAGGGTTTATAAGAAGAAAAGAGGAAATGTACAGGAAACATCTCTAGAACCTCCTACAGCATCAAAGGTAGCAGAAGTACCCTTTTAGGCGTAAAATTCAAACAAGCCAAGCAACGGTAAAACCCAATGAGGGTGTGTCTTTTCAATCCCCTGTGTCCGAAAATGTAGTTAGTGAAAAAGAGCAATCCTCTTTTTCTGACAAAGATAAGATCGTCATTGAAGAGGGAGAAAGTGCAGAACGTGTACCTACAGCAGCAAGAATATTGTTTGTCCAGACACCTATCATTTCCATAGATTTAGACAATGATGACAATGTATCTGTTGGAGTTTCAGATTCTCCTCCACCTCAAAGAGAAAAATTTCATGAAGAAGATGTTGGAACAAATTTTGATGTAGTTAATATTGTTGCTAAACAGATTCTTTCTCAAGGACTTGATACTTTAGCATCCGCAGCCCAGCAAAATGATCCTATTGATCCTTCACCTGAGGCACATGTTACTTTCCGTCTTGGTTCCACTATTTCATTGTTAAACATTATTTCATAGTTCTCTAACTAGTTAATTCAGGAGACGAAAGAATGGAAAACAAAGAGAGAGAGCCTAGAAAAAACCATCTTCAATCAAACTCAAGAATTGACTGAGAAGAATGAGGAGATTGATCAATTAAGTGGTAAACTTACAAAAGTCACTGCCATGATTCCTAAATTGATGTCTTGTCGCTCTCCTTCTCCTATTTATGCTCTCTTTTCGAAGGAACTATTTGTCAATTACCAGATGACTTGTGTAATGCAGGGTAAAAGTTTACATTGAAATACCCCTCATGAATTCTTCCAAGCTTTTCAACCTGCTCCTGTAGCCATCAGAAATTTGCTCTATGAACTCTTTTTACATAATTTAGTAGTCATTGATAACAAAGAGTGGAACCCTCTACCTTATGTGGGTGGTATTCAACTCAAGGCATGTAATGTCCTCTTTTTAGCATTCATAGCATGATGTTGTCGTTAGCCTATTTCCCCACGGTCCCGTAGGCTAACCAAAACATTAAAGGGGCTTAGAGGCCATTTGGCCTAAATAGTTTCAGTTGCAGGTCTTTCTGAGGGGTTTTGAGGCAACTTTGGGCATACTTACTATTTATAGTAAGTCATCTTGGACATGGGCGAACATCCAATGGCAACGGTATGTCGATGGTAATTGTTTAAAATCGACAAGAAGACTTGTTTATCATTGATAAGATTTGTTATGCATTGATAAAGCTATTTTATAAAGTTAAATTTAAATATTTAACTTTATTAATGCATAGACTATAGTTTGTGAGAAATATTTAAATTAAAAGAGTCCCATTTATTTTATAACACATTGGAGACATAAATTACATAAAGGGAGTTATGTTTTATCCCACATTGAGAAAACGAAGGATGGAGCTCTTGTGAGAACACTATAAAAGAAATGGAAGAGTTTCTTTTATGCATGCTTGGAAATATCAAAGAAATTGGAAAATTTTCTAGAGATTATGTCTCAATAGTTTGAAAGACGAAATCCCTTCAAGCTAGAAATCTTGAAGCCATTGAAAGATATGGTCTTGAGATTCAACACGATAGCAGTCCGAAAAAACAGATACGAAAAAGCAATCCGAAAAAACAGAACCGAAAAAGCAGGCAGAAAAAGCAGTCCATAAAACCAGTTCAAAAAGCAGATCCGAAAAAGCAAATTGGAAAAGCAAGCAGAAGGGGCAGCATTGAAGGGAATTATTACAGCCATCTACAACCAAGTTCCTTTGTTAGTATTGCTTTTTTAGGTGTTATAAGTTTCAGCTGTAAGTGTGCATTATACCAGCATTATTATTTTGAAATCCATGTAAATGTCAATAGTCTTGGCCATATTTCATGAGCATTGTATTAGAAATTTCATTGCAATTAAGAAGATAATAGTTGTTGGTGTCATTTAAGCAATTTAATATCATTATTTATCAGCTAGTTATAAAAATGCCAGTTGGCTGTAGGTGTTCATTTCTCATGCTTAGATCATATATATGCACTGAATATTGTCAAATTTAGTAGCACACTCATGTTAGGTCACTGTGTAGTCCATTTGGAGTCTTCTAGCACAAGATTTTCATTGATGCAAATTGAAGAAAGAGTCATTTAAAGCCAGCTGAAATACTATATCAGTCATACGTCCCTTGCATGTGAATTGTTTGATGAAATTCCTTGAGCTTTCATCAACATTTTTAGAGCAAATTTGAAGAGGGTCATTACAGTGGTATCAGAGCTATAAGTCCTGCAATCCTATGGAGGTCTTATAGGGAATTTGGAACAGCCGGATAGAGGGGAAATGTTTGACAAAATGTCAAAACACTAAAATCAAAGCATTTATGTTTGAGCATGCGAGAGGGGCCTTATAATTTCCGCAATACCAGAGCAAGACAAAATAGGAATTCAGACCTGCAGAGTAAACAGTCTAGTTCATCCGTGCAGGTGGACATAGAATCCAGTCATACAGACACAAAGGAGGAATTCTTTGATCAAGATGGCAATATGGGAGACAGGAATGCTCGGGATCCTGGAGAGGAAAGATTCTTACAGTTATTAGAGACCTTGGCACAGGGACAGCGATTAGCAGAACAGAGGGCACAGGAACAAAATCAGAGAATGGAGCTTATGATGCAGATGATGGCTTGTCAAATGGGGTTGAACGCTAACATAGGTGGAGGAAATAATCAGAATGGTAACAATCAAAATGGGAATAATCAAGATGGGACACATAATGGAGGTGAACAAGTTGGGAACAATTTCGGTCATGCACCCCAGCAAGCTAGGACAGTGAGTTCGAGGCCCATGATTCCCACATTTCCTCCTAGAGCTCCAGAGTAGCCCGTACCAGAGCCCCAGATCACTGATATACAGGACCAGTTGAGGAGAGATTGGGAAGCCGGAGGTCCAGATTTTACTGCTGCAATTACCTTTAGGGAGTATATGGATGTGCAGATGAAACATATGCCACATGGACATCATAGGAACTAGAGCTATGAGCTACAGAAGAAAGTAGGGAAACTTCAGTTACCATATTATGATGGCTCGGGGAAGTCTACAGCAAGAGCTTGGGTTCAAAAGCTTGACACATACTTTCAATTGAACCCTATGCCTGAGGAAGAAGCTATTAAGTATGCAGTAATTCATCTGGATGGCTTAGCACACGAGTGGTGGCATCATGGTATGGTCACTATGGGTCATGCACACATTACCTCATATGTGGAGTTTACGGAGAGACTGATTGAACGTTTTGATAGGAAGGATCCAAAACTCCATTTCTAGGAGTTCGCTCAGCTTAAACAATGGGGATCATTGGAAACATACATTTCAAAATTTCAGAAACTTGCAGTGTTAGTAACAAATGTATCTGAACGGAGTGTTGTCGGTAAAATTTATAATGTAGCCGACAGGTAGAACAGTATCCGAACGGGCGTGTGA
Source organism: Cupressus sempervirens (assembly GCA_028749045.1). NCBI lineage: Eukaryota > Viridiplantae > Streptophyta > Pinopsida > Cupressales > Cupressaceae > Cupressus > Cupressus sempervirens. Next base: position 4,239,091 of record CM053784.1, on the reverse strand, counting down.
CGCTTGAGTCACCCCTTCGGAAAGGTACATGTACACGTCCGAGATGGACTTTGGAAGGATCGATAGATCATTGTAGTCATTGTAATCGAATTGTAATCTGCAAATGCATACATGAATAAAGTATCTGTTCTGAATTGAATCGTGTTATACATGTGTTGAACTTCTTACCCTATGCGGTAAACATTTGGCGCCGTTGCCAAACGTACCTGGAACGAACAGATGATATGAAGATTAATGCCAAATTTGCCAAACAAAGATCGGAATAAGGTGAAAGAGAAGAACGAACTAAGTACAGCAAAAGAAATTTCAATTTTAACATAGCAAGCAAAACGAAGACAGAGACTTCAGCAGATTGCCGAGGAGCACCGAAGGGGTGAAGAGGCACAGAGGGAGGGAGTGCACTCACCTAGTAGGCTGAGGAGTGTCGAGGAATTGTTGGAAAAAACTCGACAATGCTTGAACTTGGTGGAGGAAACAAGGGAAGAATTCCTTAACCTGTATACGTCGAGGGGAGAGTGTCCGAACGAAAGGGAAGCAACTCGCACGGCTCGGAGTGCCGACGGAGCATGAGCGTGGAGGGATCTCTTCGTTCCCAATACATCGGACGAATGAATACAAGGGGAGAATAGAATGTCACTTGAAGACTTTTCACCAGACAACGCAGTTGTTGGAAACAAAACTATTGTCCAGAACAGCGCGGGAACACAAAACAGCGCGGGAGTTCAGAATAGCGCTGGAACACAGAACAGCGCAGGAATCCAGAACAACACGGGAGCTCAGAACAGCGCAGGTACACAAGTACCTCAGAATCCAAGACAAGTAACGATGGCTGGCCCTAAAGAAAAGTTACCCAAGTTTCACGGTGATGGTTCAGCAGACCCTATCAGACATTGTAAAATGTGTGAAACCATATGGATAGCAAATGGTGTGACAGATGAGGATGATTGGGTAAGACAATTTCTAGTGACCCTACGGGGTGTGGCGATAGACTGGTTTTCTGAGACTAGTCCTCAGAAACTTAATACATGGGAGAATGTTAAAAAAGAATTTATAGCAGAATTCAGATTACTACGAGATGATAATGAAATAGTAGCAGAAATCTACAGCACCAAACAAGCAAAGAATGAGACAGTCCGTACCTATGCCAGGCGACTGAAAGAATTGATCGAAAAGATGGAGAGTCAACCAGCGGATGGGTTGAAAAAACGGTGGTTCGTGGAGGGGCTACGGCCGGCTCTTAAAAAGAAAATGAAGATTGTACCACCGTCATCATACACCAATGCATACACTCGTGCCATAGATTTAGAAAACAAATAGAAAACAAGTACGAAGAAGAAACATAAGTCCTCTGATTCAGATGATTCATCCTCGGAGAGTAGTAGTAGTGATGAGGAATCAAACAAGAAGGTGAAAGCGCTACAAAAAGACATGTCGCGGATGATGAAAGAATTCAAAAATTTGAAAAAGAATCTAGATACAATAAAAGGAGAACTGTGGTGTACAGATTGCAAGGACGGCCATACGAAGGGTTCATGCCCGAAGAAGCAATTTTGTGACATCTGCCAGGTGGCGGGGCATTCCCTGAAAGAGTGCCTGTTTAACTTGAAAACAAAAGGACACCAACAGGTGTTACTAACACAGGAAGCGTCGAACAATAGCAACAACACGAGCAATGATGCAACTTCAGGTGGATATCGAAACAATAATAGACGCGGAAGGGGTGGAAACAATAACAATAACAATGGAGGCCGGAGTAGAATACAATATGATGCAAGTGGAAGACCAATGATACAGTGTCAGGCATGTAATCTTTGGGGTCACTTCACGAGCGATTGTACTATGAAGGAGACACCGCAGCTATTGTGCAGATGGTGTGGTCCAGGGGACCATGAAGATTCAAAATGTCCAAAGCAAAGGGTACATTTATTAAGTATTGAAACAAGTAATAAGAACGTGTTGGCAATCACACGGGAGCAGGCGAGGAAGGTAAAATATCCGAATGCGGAAGAAGAGAAGGAGAGGTTACAAAAAGCCCGAACAGAGATAGAGAAGCAAATGAGAGCGGAGAAGTCACAAGTAAATGACACTGCTGAAAACTCGAAAAGAAACTTGGAGGAACAAGACATGGTGAAATAGATAATGCAAACGGAAGTACCAATTAAATTAAATGATCTTCTTTCCACCATGCCACAGTTATGGACGGCTATCATAAATATGACACCGTCCCCGAGAGTGACAAAGGAAGCAAAGGATAGTAAGGAAACAGCCACAGCAGCAACAACAGATCCGATGTTACTAGCACTTACGACAGGTAGACATCTAGCAGTGGTGGAGATGGGCATTCTGGGTACGGTGCTAACAAATACAATAGTAGACGGAGGATCGGGAGTGAATGTGATGCCGGAAGATATCTGGAGAAAACTTGGACAACCAACACTATGGCCACCCACCTTTCAGTTACTTACAGCAGATCAACATGGGATAAAACCCTTGGGCACTCTAATGGTGCAGCCAGTAACAATTGGGACACAACCATTTTTACTAGCTTTCGTGGTTATTCCACTAAAAAGAAGAGGGTAGGATGCCATCCTGGGATGGGGGTGGCTGGTGCAAGCTAAGGTAAAGCACGATTGGAAAAGGAACACTCTGTCGATGGAGAAGGGAGGTAGGAGATTTATAATCGATTTGCATACACAGATGGTAGGAGAAGAAGTCGCGTCGTCGGACTCAAAAGGCAGTGGTGAGAGTGATGACGAAGGGAAAAAGAGGATGGAACCAGATGATGAAGGGGTGCTGAGAATAGGAGGGTCAACTGATGACGACCTAGATTCAGTAAATAGATTGCTACATTGGCAAATGGAAGATTATGAAGTCTTTCCGAGCTGCAATATTTTGAGTATCAAAGAAGGAAAAAGAAGGCCATGAGTTTCCGAAGGAGTACAGTGAACTGAAGGAGGGAGAAGTGCAAGTGGATGAAACACCTGCCCATACGTTCAGTAAAGATAAACCGATAAAGTATGAAGAGCCGACAGTGAAAATAATAAACTTGGGTGACGAGGAAGATCCAAAGAACATTCTTGTAGGAGATGATTGGAACCCAGTATTGAAGGTGGCAGCATTCAAAATATTCATGGAGTATAAAAATGTTTTTGCTTGGACGTATAAGGACTTGAAAGGAGTACCACCAGAACTATGTGTCCATCGCATACAATTAATCGAAGGCGCGGTACCAGTATGAAAGAGACCGTACCGAATGAACAAAAACTATGCAAGGCGGGTCACGAAAGAGATTGATAGGATGTTGGAGGCCGGTATCATCTTTAAAGTACAGACAAGTGAGTGGGTATCACAGATTGTGATATCCTTGAAAAAGGATACGACACAGATAAGAATATGCGTAGATTTTCGATGTCTAAATGCCGTAACAATTAAAGACCCGTTTCCAATACCATTTACAAATAGCATTCCGGAGGAAGTGGCGAGGCATGAAATTTACTCATTCATGGACGGATTCTCAGGGTATAATCAGATATCCATCGCCGAGGAGGATAAACTAAAAACGACATTCATTGTCGAGGAGGGAGTATATGCATATAACAGGATGCCGTTCGGATTATGTAATGCTCTGGCGACTTTCCAAAGGATTATTCTACATATATTTGATAAGATGTCTGTTGGAAATTTTAAGGCATTTTTAGATGATTGGTCAATTTTAAGCACAAAAGACAAACATATAACAGCATTAGGAGAATGTATGGAGAGGTGCAGGAGAGCAAGATTAGCATTGAACCCGAAGAAGTGCAGGTTCATGGTGCCGCAAGGGAAGCTGCTTGGGCATATAGTTTGTAAAGAAGGACTGAAGACAGAACCAGACAAGGTCCACGTGATCTTAGAGATGCCACCCTCGACGGATGTGTCGGAAGTAAAGTTGTTTTTGGGGCACATCAATTATTATCGAAGATTTATTAAAAACTATGCAAAATTTTCTTATCCACTGGACAAACTCACCTGCAAGGGTGAACCTTATAGATGGGAGGCTGAGCAGAACGAAGCCTTTGACGGATTAAAGACAAGGTTGGCTACGGCTCCGATTTTGGCCTATCCGAATTGGGATAAAGAATTTCATGTCCATGTAGATGCTTCAAATTATGCCATCGGAGCAACACTGGCGCAGACTGGCAACCACGGGTTGGACCATCCAGTGTACTTTGCAAGCAGATTGTTGTCGAAGGCGGAGAGAAATTACAGTACCACGAAGCGAGAAGCGTTGGGGATGGTATATGCAATACAAAAGTTTAGACACTACTTGTTGGCTACTCCATTTGTGTTCTACGTAGATCATCAGGCGTTACTCTACTTGGTCAATAAGCCGATTATTCAAGGAAGAAGAAGCCGATGGTTGTTATTATTACAGGAGTTCACATTTAAGATCGTGGTACGGCCAGGGAAGAGTCATGTGAGTGCAGATCACCTATCAAGAATAAAATCGGGGGAGCCACCTGAAGGAGTTAATGATGATTTTTCAGATGCGCAACTTTTTCAGGTTACAGTACTACTAGCCTGGTACACACGCATTGGAGAATATCTATCGATGGGGCAGTTTCCAAGTGACATGTCACCAAACGAAAGACGAAAATTGGTGCTAAGAAGCCAGACATTTCAATTAATTAATGGCCTACTATATAAAATGGGACCAGATCATATTCTAAGACGGTGTGTCCTCGAGGAGCAAATTCTGAAAGTACTGACGGAAGCACACGAAGGCCCAGCGGGAGGACAAATGGGGCCGGATACTACTGCGTGGAAGATACTTTTGGCAGGACTATGGTGGCCAACTGTATACAACGACACCAGGGAATGGGTCGTTGAGTGTGATACATGCCAACGGGCTAGAAAACCATTGAAGAGAGATTTTATGCCTTTGAATCCCTCGCATGCACAGGAACTGTTTGAGAGGTGGGGACTGGATTTTATCGGACCACTGAAGGTGAGCAAAACAAGGTGCCGATACATCGTGGTAGCAACGAAGTACTTAACTAAATGGGTGGAGGCACGCGCGTTACCAGACAATTCTGCAGTCAGCACAGCAAAATTCTTATATGAACAAATTATTACAAGGTATGGGATCCCACTCCAGTCGACGAGTGATCGTGGGAGACATTTTGTTAACCATGTGATTAGAGTACTCACTACTGACTTCAAAATTTACCATTCATTGTCGAGCCCGTACTACCCAAGAGCTAACGGACAGGCAAAAGCAACGAACAAGATTCTGGTAGGAGTGATTTATAAATCCTGTGCAGTTGAGGGAGAAGACTGGGAAGAGAAGTTACCATCTGCTTTATGGGCGTACCGCACTTCGTATAAAGTAACTACAGGACATACCCCGTTTCAGCTAATGTACGGACAGGAGGCAGTAGTGCCGACAGAATTCATGGTGCCAAGTTTAAGGATAGCGATCGAGAATAAACTAGGCGATATGGAGAGCTTACGAGAGAGGTTGTATAACCTGAACAAACTCGATGAGGGGCGGTTACAGGTGCAGTGGGCCATCGAAGTCATGCAAACAAGGAGGAAGGCGTGGCATGACAAACACCTAAAACTGAATAACTTTCAACCCAGTCAGTTAGTACTGAAGTATAATAGACGAATTGAAAAAGGGCCTAGGAAATTCAAAGTTAAATGGGTTGGACCGTATAAGATACGGGAAGTTGGATATAACGGAGCAATTAAATTATGGACACTGGACGGAAAAGAAATACCAGATGCCGTAAATGGATCAAAGTTGAAAATATATAGAGAAAGAAAGGCTCCTCCGCGGACAAACAATTGATGAATGAAGAAAAGTTGTTTGTAAATAGTGTATATATGTATAAAATTAAAAGTCGAATATAGTTGGTAAACTGTAGTTATAAAAGTATGAAGTGATAAAAGAAGCATAAAGTAAATGTACTGAGAGGTGATTTTTTTATCAAACTAATGGGGCCCGGGACTATATAGAGAAAATGGAAGAAAAGCAAAAATAATAAAGTGAATCATAAGAATAACCCTGAAGAAAAAGGCCATACGGCCTTGAAAAAAAAGTGGAGCAATTTTGTTCACCGTACGGCCCCCAAGGACTTATGTTGAAAATAAAAATAATAATAATAAGAAAAGCCATAGTAATAAGTAAAAAAAACGATTCAAAGAATACCTTCAAATAAGATGGATGACTGTATGGCCTCAGGGGGAACAATTAATGACCGTACGGCCTGGGGAACATCATGAGCAATTATAAATCAAAGACTGTACGGCTTAGAAATAAGACATTGTATGGCTGTTGAATATTCTCAAAAGCTAGGACTCCGTACGGCCTTGAAAGAATTGGGAAGGATTTTTTGACCACCCTACGGCAGATGTGGAAGGGAATAAGCCGTACGGCCTGCTACGCATGAAGAAAAGGACCGTACGGTGAGGATAAAAGCAAAAAGGACACCGTACGGCCCCAAGCAAACCGAAACATAGTTACAGAAAATTGATAGCCATACGGCCTCATTATATGAAGGGAAACAGAGAATACCGTACGGCCCCTAGGCAATGACGAAACTTTGTACGGATACCGTACGGTGGGAGAGCAATTGACCGAGATAGTTCCAAATAATACATAGTATAAGGCATTCAAAGTACCATACGGCATTAAGGAGGAGATTGCAGATCTGTATCGTTCCAAGAAAATTTGCTGGAATTAGGACGCCAAGGAGCAAAAGCGCAATTAGAAGCCATTCAAACAGGGAATATCTACACCGTACGGCCGTACAGAAGCAAGTAACCGTACGGCAGATAAAAAGAATATACAAGACCGTACAGTCTGGGCAGCACAAGGAGATGTCCGTACGGAGTATGTAAGACACTGCAAATTTGTAAACAGTCATACCATTAAAAGGAGTAAGCTATCCTTTTCCAAGAAGCCGTACAGTACAGAAGCCAGAAAAATTGTGGAAAGTAACTGCTGTAATAGTGTGACATTTATTCACAAAACGACAAAAAGGTGACAATCATGCATTCAACTGGGAAAAGGGCTTGGAAGAGGAAACTGGACGAAGACATGAACAAGAACACGAAGACACTACTGTCTGGAATTCGTGTAGTAGGAGGGATGTATACAGGAACCACTAGTGCAGGCGCAAGTAAGAAAGCAAAGCAGACCAAGCAGCAAGGAGAATTTCCTACAGTTCAGAATATCACATTCGAGGGGTTAAATAGTGCAGAGTGCTGGAAATGGTGGCAGGAGACTCCGAACAACCACCAGGTGAAGGCTAGTATCCGGAAAGCACAAGTAGAATGGGTAGTGCAAATGCTAATATTTTGCATCAGAGACTACAAGGGGTTTTTGCACATAATGATTGAAACATATGACAAGTTCTCCAAAAGCAGTACATTTGAATATCTTGGTTGCAAGTTAACAGTATCATTCAGACCGACAGATTTTACACGAGTATTTGGCATACCTGATCATGCTCAGGGTGGGAGAAAAATAGAAAGCAAGCCGAAGAAGTTAAGCCGTGAAGTGAAGATGAAATTGATACAACTTGTGTGCGGAGACCTGTCGCAGGTAGAACAAGAGGCTCTCTCAGTCACGTCCAAAGGCAGAGGACTAAAGAAATCTAATATCCAGGAGGGGCATTGGCGTTGTTTGATGGACATAGTTAAAAGCCGTCTCACAGGTTCGAGTCGTGCTTCAGATTTCTCATTTCCACACGTAAGCATGATGAACAGAATCCTACACGGCAGAGTTTATGATTGGGCAGCACTATTGGCAGAGCAGATGTCAGAGTTTATGACGCTACAGCACAAAACGTTCTATATGCCACCTTATGCTATTGGTCTATTTTTGGATGCGACGACGCGGATGATCCTGAATGACGCACTGGAGGCAAAACCGGGACCACTCGCGCCTGGTGAACCACCTATAATGCAGTGGAAGCACTTGGATACTTTCGGCACCAAAAAAATAGGGCAGAAGCGATCAAGGCTGGATGGTGGCGACACAAATAGTGGCCGAGAGGAGACATCTTCAGAGGAGAACGAGTCTGAGGGGGAAGAGGAAGATGACGAAGAGGTAGGAGTAATCACGGCTACGCCCTTGAGATTTCCACGACCGGTGCTTTCAACTACGACACACTTGGTTCCAGTGGGTACACATGGTATCCTAGGGTTTGGACAGTTCAGATAGCCAGTGGTGATGGCGCCAGACTCAGTTACAACACAGCCCACCGTAGAGACGAGCTGTAGCAAAGTCACATCCAGCACCGACGGAGACAGTAGCTCCGGAAGCCCTGATGGAGCCGACTCGTGGGACTCTACTAGATACAGGAGAAACTTTGGTATCAAATATGGAGGTGGAGATAGACACGAAGACAGGGGTGTCGGAGGCACTTGCAGGCAAGGAGTTGGGGGCACCAAGTGCCCGACTGGAGGTAGTAGAATTTGATGCGGTGGTCGCAGTAGACACGGCACTGATGACATCACCTGAGCAGGACAGCAAGAGAGAGGACAGAACCCAGAGGGTGAGTGCTTTTCTGAGTACGAAGTTCCACCTAACTCTACCACCTCGAGTGACATACTTGCCGACACCCACGAGGGAAGCAGTGTCAGAGAAGGAGTTCGCGCAGACACGGAGTGAAGAAGCGCCGCATAGCGTTGTTGAGCATATGGCAGATGCAGTGGAGAAGGCTATGGGTATACAGCAGGAACACCCACTAGCGCAGAAGACAGTTTTGGCAAAGGCAATTTTTCTTGATGATGCCGCAGCTCTAGCATCTCGAGCTCGTGAGGTTTTGGCTTCAGCAAAGACGCAGACATTGGAGTCAGTAGGGAAGGAGCTAGAGAGAGTCATATCCTTCATACGGACGGGATGTCCAGCTGCCTTTACGGTTTGTTTTGAGGAGAGGGGATTGCCCGATATGGAAACCACAAAGATGCGACAGGATTGGTCCTTGACGAGGGAACCCGAGAGGGAGGGCCAGTTTGAGGTACTGATTCAGGAGATCGTGAGGTTACACAGGGAGATATATTACACCCTTCGAAGGAGTCAGGCGGACCAGCTAGCAGCTGAGGGAGCCCGGGAGGAGTCAACTGCCAGGTTTGCTTCGGAGAGGGCAGCCTGGGAGTCAGAGCGGGCAGCCTGGCAATCCGAAAGGACAGCCCTGTTAGCAGCAAATGAACAACTGAGGATAGAAAAACAGAAGATGGCAGCAGAGAAGGACAAGGAATTGGGAGAGGTCGGAGAGATGATGCAGTCAGCCTTAGAGCTCCAGTTGGAAGCAGAAGCAAAGCTGAAGATCAGGAAAGAACAGGTCTACAAGCTAAGGGCAGAGGTGAACGAGTTGCGGACATGGACGGCCACTACGCCAGGGACGCATCCCTCTGTCTAGTACTTATGCATTGATGCATTTTGTTAGTAAAATTTTGTTAAGGAATTTTGTTGTATTGTCGTCTAGAGACGACCTTTCTTTTTGGGGGGGATGATGTTGTCGATAAAATGTATAATGTAGCCGACGGGTAGAATAGTATCCGAACAGGCATGTGACGCTTGAGTCACCCCTTCGGGAAGGTATATGTACACATCCGAGATGGACTTTGGAAGGATCAATGAATCATTGTAGTCATTGTAATCGGATTGTAATCTGCAAATGCATACATGAATAAAGTATCTGTTCTGAATTGAATCGTGTTATACATGTGTTGAACTTCTTACCCTATGCGGTAAACACGGAGAATACTGGTTCTATTTATGGATGGGTTAGCTGATCCGTTGAGAGGGTGGATTAAAGCTCTCAACCCTCCCACTTTGCAGGAAGCCATTAAGAAAGCTCGTGACATGGATTCCTCTTTAGCTTCTAAAAATAAATTCCAGGCAAAGAGTTTCCCTTCGAGGAAAGAAAGGACAGTAAACCTTTTCATAGAAAGGCTCAGCCACCTAAGGAGGAAAGCAAGAGGTTGGACAATGAGACACTTAATGATCTTAGGAAGAAGAAGCTTTGTTTTCATTGCAAGGAGCCTTGGGATTTGTCACATAAGTGTCCATTGAAAGCAAAAGCTAAGCAGATGGAGTACTTTTCAGCCGAAGAGTTAGTGGATGGAGATTTAGAGTAATCATCAAAATCAGATGGAGATGATAATTCTTCACATGAGGAAGCACATAGTGATAGCACGATAGCTCAGTTGTCCAGTATACAGGAGGCTATCACTTTCAGAGTTAGGGGAACTTTGGATGGACCAAGATTTGTGGCCCTCATTGATACAGGGGCAACACATAACTTCATTGATGAAAAGTTCGTGTCACACAGAGGGCTACATACAGAAGAGCATAAGGGATTTAAGGTGATGGTTGCCGACGGCTTCAAAATCGACTGTACCAAGAAAATCACAAACTTGCAGCTTCGTTTGGGAGATTATGACATGGTGGAAGATTTCTTTGTTGTCAACATTGGTGATCAGGATATGGTGCTTGGGATGAATTGGATGAAATCTCTGGAAGAGTTTACATTTAACCTCCAGAAAATGGAAATGAGGTTTGAGGCAAATGGTAAGAAGATAGTGCTCAGAGGTCTGTCAGATGGGAGACTTCGGGTGGTGTCACTCAAGCGGATGCAGAGTTTCTTCAGACACGACCAGGTGCAGTGGACAGCAGAGTTCAGAGTAATGCTTGAGGTGACAGAGCAGCATAAATAGGAGTATCCACCTGATGTACAAAAAATAATAACCAAACATACTAAGGTGTTTGGTGAGATACCTCCGGGGAGACCCCCGGATAGGGGAATCGAGCATGTTATTGAGTTAGAGGAAGGGGCTAAGCCAGTCATCATCACACCCTACCGCCATCCAAAGAGATATAAGGATGAAATAGAAAAGGCAATCAAGGAGTTGATTGACATGGGGCACATACGGCCAAGCAAGAGTCCTTTCGCTTCTTCAGTAGTATTGGTGAAGAAGAAGGATGGTACAATGAGGATGTGCATTGATTATAGGGAGCTAAACAAGAAGACAATAAAAAACCGATAACCTATTCCACGCATCGATGAGCTTATTTATGAATTGCACGGTGCATGCTCTACTTCTCTAAGATTGATTTGAGATCCAGCTACCACCAGATATAGGTTAGAGAGGTGGATGTGGAGAAGACAGCTTTTAGATGCCACTACGGACATTTTGAGTTATTAGTCATGCCCTTTGGGTTGACTAATGCCCCCGCCACTTTCCAGTCCTATATGAATAAAGTATTCAAAGATCAGTTGAGGAAGTTTGTGTTGATCTTTTTTGATGATATACTGATATACAGCCGTACTTGGGAAGAACATTTGAAGCATATTGATGCAGTGCTCAGCATTCTAGAGAGGGAGTCATTATATGCCAAGATGAGTAAATGCGAGTTCGGGATGACAAAGTTGCTCTATCTAGGGCATATTATTAGTGCAGGAAGTGTTCGGGTTGACCCAGACAAGATTAGGGCCATTCTGGATTGGCCATCGCCGAGGAACACTTCACAACTCAAGGGATTTCTTGGGCTTTGTGGGTTTTATCGTAGATTTGTGAAGGGATTTTCACAGATAGTAGCACCACTTACAGATTTGACACGGAGAGACAGTTTCAAGTGGTCAGAGAGGGCTCAGGATTGTTTTGACAGGTTCAAGGAGCTAATGAGTACATGTCCTGTTTTAGCCATTCCAGATTTCACCAGGCCTTTTGAGCTATAGTGTAATGCCTCAGGAGAGGGCGTAGGAGCTGTCCTCATGCAAGACAAACATCCCATCGCATATGAGAGCAAGAAATTACGAGGTGTTGAGAGAACTTATAGCATCTATGACAAAGAAATGCTAGCAATCATGCACGCGCTAGCTAAGCTCAGGCAATACTTAGCAGGGAGCCGATTCACAGTAAAAACAGATCATAGCAGCTTGAAACATTTCCTTGAACAGAAGGATCTTAATGACAGGCAACAGAAATGGGTGAGTAAGTTACAGGCTTATGATTTTGACATAGTCTATGTCAAAGGGAAGAAAAATATTGTTGCAGATGCTTTATCCAGAAGGTCTCATTTGCTTGCTGTTGGGATAGTCATGGATGATTGGAGAGAGTTGATCTTGGCAGAGTATGCCAAGGATAGTTGGGCATCTAGTGTTATTGAAGGAACTATTCAGGATAGTCGATACTCTGTTGTAAATGATCTGATCATCTACAAGGAAAGGATTTATTTAGTACCTGGGTCTGCTATGAAGCAGAAGATTTCGAGGGCATTTCATGATTCACCATTGGCAGGACATCCTGGATTCTTTAAGACATATCGGCAGGTGAGAGAGCGCTTCACTTGGAAAGCACTCAAAACAGAGGTGCTTCAGTTTGTTAGGGAGTGCCAAGTATGTCAGCAGAACAAACAAAAACATTCCTTTCCAGGTGGTTTACTACAGCCCCTACCCATACCAGAGAAGAAGTGGGATAGCATTTCCATGGATTTCATCAGAGGCCTCCCCAAGGCACAGGGTCGGGATTGTATTTTTGTTGTGGTAGACAGATTGACGAAATTTGCACATTTCTTTGAAATTTCGTCTACATATTTAGCAGCATAAATAGCAGAACTATTTTTTCGAGAGGTATTCTGACTACATGGGATACCATGAAGCATAGTCAGTGACAGAGACAGCAGATTTATAAGCCACTTTTGGTAGGAGTTGTTCAAGTTATGTGGAACAGAGCTCACTCCGAGTACTAGTTACCACCCCCAAACCGATGGGCAAACAGAGATAGTGAACAAGTGGGTTGAGGGATATCTCCGAAACTACATTGCAGGGCAGCAGAGGGTTTGGGTGAAGTGGCCACATCTAGGGGAGTATTGTTATAATACCTCTTTCTATATGTCTATTCAAATGTCCCCTTTCATGGCACTGTACGGGTATGATGCTCCTAATTTTCTGGATTTGTTATTTGGGGACAGTAGGGTGCCTAAGGCCAAGGATATTTTGCAAGAGTGTCAGGACATTATGCGATCCTTGAAGAAAAATTTGCAAAAGGCAAAAAATCAGCAGAAGCAATACGCTGATCAGCACAGGGTTGAGAGGTCTTTCGAGGTAGGAGACATAGTGTACCTCATGTTACAACCATATAGACAGTCCTGTCTCAAGAAGAGTGGAGCAGAGAAATTGAAACCACACTACTATGGACCGTTCAAAGTAATCAAGCAAGTAGGCGAAGTAGCTTATGAGTTGGAGTTGCCTGCAAAGAGTAAAGTACATAATGTGTTCCATGTGTCACGCCTTAAGAAGGCATTGGGCCACAACATGGTGCCTTCAGTAGTATTGCCACCTCTTGATGATGAGGGAAAGCTTATCTTGGTTCCTGAGGCTATACTTGACACCAGGGAGAGGGTGCTTCCCAGGCAGATCATCAAGGAGTACTTGGTCAAGTGGAGGAATCTACCAGTGGAGGATGCTACTTGGGAAAATGAACAGCTATTACAGCATCCAGAGTTGAAATTGCTTGAGGACAAGCAATTTTGGGAAGGGCGGACTGTAATGTCCCCTTTTTAGCATTCATAGCATGATGTTGTCGTTAGCCTATTTCCCCACGGTCTCATAGGCTAACCAGGACATTAAAGGGGCTTAGAGGCCATTTGGCCTAAATAGTTTTAGTTGCAGGTCTTTCTGAGGGGTTTTGAGGCAACTTTGGGCATACTTATTATTTATAATAAGTCATCTTGGGCGTGGGCGGACATCCAATGGCAATGGTATGTCGATGGTAATTGTTTAAAATCGACAAGAAGACTTTTTTATCATTGATAAGATTTGTTATGCATTGATAAAGCTATTTTATAAAGTTAAATTTAAATATTTAACTTTATTAATGCATAGACTATAGTTTGTGGGAAATATTTAAATTAAAAGTCCCCTTTATTTTATAACACATTAGAGACATAAGTTACATAAAGGGAGTTATGTTTTATCCCACATTGAGAAAATGAAAGATGGAGCTCTTGTGAGAACACTATAAAAGAAATGGAAGAGTTTCTTTTATGCATGCTTGGAAATATCAAAGAAATTGAAAAATTTTCTGGAGATTATGTCTCAATAGTTTGAAGGACGAAATCCCTTCAAGCTGGAAATCTTGAAGCCATTGAAAGATATGGTCTTGAGATTCAACACGGTAGCAGTCCGAAAAAGCAGATACGAAAAAGCAATCCGAAAAAGCAAAACCGAAAAAGCAGGCAGAAAAAACAATCTGTAAAAGCAGTTCAAAAAGCAGATCCAAAAAAGCAGTTCAAAAAAGCAAATCGGAAAAGCAAGTAGAAGGGGCAGCATTGAAGGAAATTATTACAGCCATCTACAACCAGGTTCCCTTGTTAGTATTGCTTTTTTAGGTGTTATAAGTTTCAGCTGTAAGTGTGCATTATACCAGCATTATCATTTTGTAATCCATGTAAATGCCAAAAGTCTTGGCCATATTTCATGAGCATTGTATTAGAAATTTCCTTGCAATTAAGAAGATAATAGTTGTTGGTGTCATTTAAGCAATTTAATATCATTATTTATCAGCTAGTTATAAAAATGCCAGTTGGCTGTAGGTGTTCATTTTTAATACTTAGATCATATATATGCACTGAATATTGTCAAAATTAGTAACACACTCATGTTAGGTCATTGTGTAGTCCATTTGGAGTCTTCTAGCACAAGATTTTCATTGATGCAAATTGAAGAAAGAGTCATTTAAAGCCAGCTGAAATACTATATCAGTCATATGTCCCTTGCATGTGAATTGTTTGATGAAATTTCTTGAGCTTTCATCAGCATTTTTGAGAGCAGATTTGAGGAGGGTCATTACAAGGCATTGATGTCTTGGATTCAAAATGAAATTAGTAGGGAAAACCAAGCCCATCAATACAGGGAATTAGAGTATGAGATGCCACCTTTTCTCAGGCCTGAAGCCAAGGATGCCAAAACTCTGTACTATGAATTGTTGAAAATTGCTTATTCAAAACCCGAAATTCGGATTATTCCTCCTTTAAGGGAAACAGTCTATCAGGAATATAAAGCTATGGCAAAAACAGATCTTCCTATAGCAAAGCAGGTGAATCAATGGCGTTGGATAGGGTTGAGTGAAGACCTGCAGAAGAGGGAACCTCATTCTCCGTTGAATTTTATCATGGCCACTCGGTGGGCACCCTGGTAGATCAAGCTAGGGGAAGAAAGGAAAAATGATTGGATTCCTTTAACTTTTCAGCCTCCGCTGTTGTTGTCCCCATTGCTTGCTAATCAGCAAGATTTAGAGAAATTTGATATGAGAAAAGAGCTCTGCAGATGGGAAAGGTGCAGGGAGAGTAAAGGTTTTTATTAGAACACTGCTACAGGGGGTAAAGGACAAAGTGTTGCCTCAGACTTCAGGATGGCTGCGAGGGTAAAAAATTTCATGTTTTCTTGAGGACAAGTAAAAGTTTTAGTTGGGGGGAATGATGAGACCAGAATATGGTCTATTTTGTCATTTCATTTTCAGTTTAATTTGCAAACTCTCTAAAAGACTTTGATGTTCAAGAACACAATGTTTATGCTGATTTCAGACAGATGTGTGTATAATTACTTTTCAAGATTAAAATGAATAAGTTGTGAAAAGATATGTCATTTAACTACAAAATAGTGAGAATGATGCTTTTTCTTCCTTAGCTAGGTTGGGTAGTTCTCCTTCAGCAATGTGACATAGGGTCAACTAATTTAGATAACATGTTTTGAATAAGTTTTGATGTAATTGTTTTGGAAGCGCTAACATTTTGCAGCTATAAACACAAAGCCAAGTCAACCAAGCAAGAGTCAAAGCAGTTGCTCACATTAATAGACCAGCCTTGAGCAGAGGAAATTAAGGGGTCATGAGCTCCTAAATTACTGTTCTATTTGGCGCCAAAACTAATGTGCATGTAATAATCAATGCCGTCATTTGTTTCGGTAGTTGATGAGTCTTGAATTTAGGAATTATGTTCCTAGTCTGTGTTTTAAATAACTGGAAGTCTGAATTCCAATGGTGCTAGGTTTTAGTCAGTCATTTTTCAATAGAAAGAAGAAGTTGCTAAGTTTTTAAGTACTGAACATAATCCTGCTGTTCATCAATATGTACGTTTGTTGTTATGAATAAAAAGATTATTTCAGGTTTCCATCTCTGAGTTATTATACTTCACTTCTCTGTGGGGGCCCACACAGGCAGTGCACTAATTAGTTAGCATAGGATTTTTATTTAGTTCGTAGAATCCAAGTAGACTCTGTTGTTCCTGCAGCCACTAATAACAGAAATAGTAGACTGTTCCTGCAGCATAGGCAGTTGAAGTAATTCTCAGCTGTATTTTCATGCTTTATTAAAAATAGATTTGGTTCTCAGCTTCGGCATAAATTTCCTGTAGTTTAAGCACTTGAATTTCCGTAGAGTAGTTCTTAAGTTGAGATTAGTTTGAAGCACATATTTTGCGAACACAATTTCAAGTTTACGTCCCTGGTTGATAAATTAAAGGAGTCCAAATGAGTTGGATAAGAACCACTTGAGATGTCCAATCTTGGGTTAAGCAGTCCATTGCTGTACGATTTTGATCCCTTTCTTTGGCCAAGCACATTTGTACCACAATTGAGATCCTTGGCCAAGGTATTGTGTCTTGATAACATATATGTTAGAATTGGAAGTTTCCTCCATTGATTGCCTCTATTTCTCCTTGCGTAGTTCTTTTGTATGACCCACCAATGAAGGCTAGGGTAGTAATGCCTAATTTGCGTGGTGCCAAAGTCATGATGGCTATGTGGTTGGCAGAAAAGAGCCTCCACAATAGTTTCTCCTTAGTTAAGCAAATCAATTGATCACGTCAACAATGGTGAACATGGTAGCTGGTATTTTGTCTTCAGTGTCAATATACAGAGTCTTCATTGTGTGTGGAATCTGCATCTTGTGTGCATGGAGTATTGCTTATCTAGCATTTGTTCTACAGTTTGAACATTCTTAAATGGCACTGCATGCTGTAATGAAGAATTTAGTTATGATTAAAAAGTGGTTTTATTCAATGCTATTGAATATTTGTAATACATCATTTGTTATGGAAACCCCATTGATAGCAACTTTCATTATTGTATGATGAGTGTCTTTATGTCATGTTGAGTTGAGATATCTACTATTTTGCTGCAATTCTTAGTTCAATGCTTGATTCCAAGTGACCTTGTGCACCCTAAAATGTGTGTGACATAGAGAACAAAGGTAATCATGCTGACCATTTAACAATATGGAGGATATAATAAGTACATGAAGTTTTGAATATATATATATATATATATATATATATATATATATATATATATATTTGTTTTGGCATGCCTTAGTAAAATTTTAATGACATCATAAAATAAACAATGACAACTGCAGTAATATACAGTACCCTATTATTATATTTTGATAATATGGTTTATCTGTGTATTGATTGCTTGTCAGCTTTGGGTAGTTATAAGAGTTGTTATTTAGTTGACAGTTGTGCTCTACTTGGCAACCATTGGATCCTTTAAATATATTTTGTATCATCAAGAAAAGCAGCAAGATCTAGTTGGATCAGCTTGACTGACCATCTCTGTCAACTGAAATAACTTCATGTGTGAATAAAGATATACTTCTACTCCTTTGTCTGATATGCACTATTGATTCTATTCATTATTTCAAGTATTTGTGTTATCAGATAGGAGAGTAAAACACATTGAAAAAGATATATATCTTCAAACAATAGAAATTTTGTTTTTATTTCATGACCTGGGTTGTGACATCGTTCAAGTCCAATGCTCTCAAAGGCTTACCAGCACGCTAGTGATGAGGCTATCTCCAATATTATCTAATTATTAAAATCTTTGGATACCTATGCAAGTTCGTACTAAAATTTATCTGATTGACAAATAAAATAAAGACCATGTTTTGAACCACTGCACAATCATTATGGCTTGTTGGCTATTTTTTCTTCAGTAACCAAGCTGAAAGATGAGTATGTGCACTCTTCTCTCTCAACCAAACTCATTTTGTGAAATTGTGTTTAGGGTGAAAGGAAGAATGCTTTCTGAATTCAATTTAGATATCTGGAAAACTCTGAGAACAAAAACATTCGCACTTTACTCGAAAGTTCTTTCAGATCATATCTATGGTTGTCTAATGTGTAATTTATTTTGGTTTATGTAAAATTCATCAGGAAACTGAGATTAAGATTAAATTATATAATGGTCTAACATTCAAGTACCTCAATCTACTGATAATACATCATAAGCCCAAAAGCAAGTACTGCATAATTGAACAAAACAAAAAAAACACTTTAAAACTCACTATGCAACAACTCGGAGAATTGAAGCAATCCTCATATTGTCTAGCTTTCAAGAAGATCAATCTACAGAAAATACATGATAAGCCCAAAAGAATGCACTAAAATTGAACATAGAAAAATATTTAGAACTCACTTTGCAACGAAGTCATAGAACTGGAGCATTAATTCACGGTCATTCTCGTAAATGGTGTTAACCTTCCCCAAGCAAGAAATACCAAATTGTGGATCTGCAAAAACAAGTATAAGTGATAACTGTAATGCACAGCATCAAAATAATTTATTTATGAGGAATTTACGTTGCAATGGAATAGTACCATGGATATTGTAATTCATTCAATAGAATTCAAGTGCCTGGATATGTCACATCGAGACTCAATATTTTTTTTAATTAGAATCTTTTAACTCAGACAAATGGATTGTAAATTGGGGAATGGCAAAGATGCCAAAAAACCTAGATTTCTTATGTTTGTCGAATTTGGGAAAAAAATCCAATCTCAACATATGTTAGCTTGCTTTAATAGGGAACAAAAGACACGAGAACAGGTTATACTCATACAGAGAATCAAAAAATTTACAGCAAAAGAAGAATAGAATATTTTCAAGGTTGACATCTTCAGTATCCACCCTTAAAGACCAGAAACAGATTCTGTGAATCTGTATGCTTACATAGATGAATTGGGTAGACTTGACTCTACAAAACATGCCAAAAGAAAAAAAACTGAAAGATTACTAGATTCCTCCAATTGATGCCTCCATTAGTTGCACATTTTAATATCCATACCAATGCCCATCTTTAAAAGAAGCTCCTCTTGTATCTCAGTAGTGATAGCCACTGGTTCCTGTCAGTATCCATACAAATATTAAAAAGCATAAACCAATAGTGTGAAATTAAAAAATGGAATCACACAAACTCAAGATTTCTAATTATATAGCATTTCATTTTATATATCTTTCATGCTTTTTTAACTAACACACTTATTAACTATGGATTAGAGTTCATTTGGAACAAACTCGTCGCTTGAATACCTATTGTTTGATAAAAACTCTAGGTTTATAATTTTTCCCACAAGAACTAGCAAGTTGTCGTATAACTCAATACAACCTACAATCTCATTTCTAGAAGGTTTAAATCATAAAGAAAACAATATATTCATTCACAAGTAATCTCCAGTGGACTAACAATATATATGATGCTTATCAAGGAGTGTAATTGGCTAATGAGAGACGAAGGATTTAGAGAACAGAAGAAACAAAATTTGAGCAGCAAAACAACTTTGTTGATTGTAAGCTAAGAGATGACAAGTCTACTCTCACATGCTTTGAGTTTTTTGCCTCTATTCAAGGTATTATATCAAACACCCACTGTGAACCAGAGTAACAACATCCAAATTGCAGCATTGAACGCCAATATATTATGAGGTTCCAGCATTATAATGAAGAAAAAACTGATTAATAAGCATGGGTGGTAATTTCCTTTGGTGAAAAATAAATATTAAACGTAGCAATCCATTGGAAGAATGCTTCACTTCAATTTAAAGAGATTAAGACCCCCCAACATGGAAGATATAAATCGGCAATGGAGTGATTGGGATTACGTATAAGAATGAAGTGGACCACTATATTATTGTCAACCATACATATATATATATATATATATATACATATATACATATATACATATACATATATACATATATACATATATATATATATATGTATATATATATATGTATATATATACATATATATATATATGTATATATATATATATATATGTATATATGTATATATATATATGTATATATGTATATATATATATGTATATATGTATATATATATATAATTCTAGAAAGTTATAAGATTATTCAAGGATCTATTGCATTTCAACAAGAGGTATTCATAATTAATATAGAAAATTCCTTTAACAATCTATTTTGAATTTATAGAGATGTCTTGCAGACAGGAAGGACGACCAACCTTTCAAGTTCACAAGAGTCGAATGACAAGAAATCCTTTAATAAGCATGGGTGGTAATTTTCCTTGGTGACAAATTAATATTAAAAGTAGCAATCCACTGAATCGATGCTTCACTTCAATTTAAAGAGATTAAGAACCTCCAACATGGAAGATATAAATCGGCAATGGACTGATTGGGATTATTTATAAAAATGAAGTGGACCACTATATTATTGTCAACCATATTTTTATATATGTAATTCTAGAAAGTTACAAGATTATTCAAGAATCTATTGCATTTCAACAAGAGTATTCATAATTAATATAGAAAATTCCTTTAACAATCTATTTTTAATTTATACAGATGTCTTGCAAACAAGAAGGACGACCAACCTGTTAGCCGACTGGATGGCTCCGGCAGTGTTTTTGTAGCCGACGGTCCGGCGGTGTTTCTGTAGCCGACAGTCCGGCGGTAAATAGTTTGTAGCGGATAGAATAATGGTGGCCAACGGACTCCTTCAAGAAAGTTCGGTGATAGTATTTATATCCCGTCCGGGATCATTGTAAATCATCATTCATCTACTATTGCGAATATAATTCTGCTATTCTGCTATTATTATCTGTATGTGTTGATTTCTTTACTTGTACGGTAAACATTTGGCGTCGTTGCCTTATGAATCTGGAAGGTGGGAGGAATGAAGATTAATGCCAAATCAGCTTAACAAGGATCGGAATAAGGCGAAGGGAAAAGATGGAATCCGTATTGCGCAACAGAATTTAATTCTAGCATAGCAAGCCGAACGCCGACGAAGATTTCAGAGGATTGCCGACGGAAACCGAAGTGCGGAGGAATTGTTGAAGGAGACTCGGTAGCGGGTGGAATTCGTGGAAGAAGCACGGGAGGAGTTCTTGAATTTGTGTTCGCCGAGGGAAGAAAATTCAAACGGGAGAGCATCAACTCGCATGGCTCGCAGTGCCGACGGAGCACGAGCATGGAGTGACCTCTTCGTCCAGGATAGACTTCCACGGGAAACAATTTCGGAGGATCCTTCGTCTTCACCAAGGTTTGCAACTGTCGACACCTCCAGTGTGGGAGACCAGTCCGCCGGTGTGGGAGTACAGACTGTCGGTGTGGGAGTTCAGACTGCCGGTGTGGGAGTGCCGACTACCGGATTGGGAGTGCCGACCACTGTAGGAGTGCAGACCTCCAGAGTTATGGCGGAACCCAAAGAAAAATTACCAAAATTTGAAGGCGATGGTACAGCCGACCCCCTCCGACATTGTAAGACATGTGAGACGATCTGGCGGGCAAATGGAATCACAGATGCCGACGAATGGGCCAGGCAATTTCCGGCAACCCTACGAGGTGTTGCGATTGATTGGTTTTCGGATATGGATCCGCAGAAGCTGGATACATGGGATAACATTAAAAAGGAGTTCTTGGCGGAATTTAAACTCTTGCGGGATGATAATGAAATTGTAGCGGAAATTTTCAATACCAAACAAGGGAAGCACGAAACTGTTCGTGTCTACACCAGGAGATTGAAAGACTTAATAAACAAAATGGAAAGCAAGCCAGTGGACGGATTGCAGAAAAGGTGGTTTGTGGACGGCCTACGCTCGAAATTGCGGAGGAAAACGAAAATTGTGCCACCGTCATCATATGCCGATGCTTACAACAGAGCACTCGACCTTGAAAGTGCGCAGAAGACAAAGAAGAAGAAAACCAGCTCCTCTGATGATGATGATGATGAATCTGCTGAGGATGATAGCAGCGACGATGAAGGTAGTAACAAAAAGGTTCGTGCCTTACAGAAGGATATGGTTCGAATGATGAAGGAGTTTAAAAATATGCAAAAAAAGCCAAAAGGTAATGAATTGTGGTGCACGGAATGTAAGACCGACGGTCATACTAAAGGATCGTGTCCGAAGAACCAATTCTGTGACATCTATCAGATCATGGGACATTCGACAAAGGACTGCCCCTTTAACATGAAAACAAGAGGATCTCCGCAGGTGCTTCTCACACAGGAGGCCTCCCCGTCAAGTAGTAACGGAAACACAAATGCCGTCGGCGCTACATCTGGAGGCTACAGGAATAATCGGCGTGGACAAAATAACAACAATAATAATACCAATACAAGCAGAAGCCAGATTCAGTATGATGCAAACAGACGACCAATTATTCAGCGCAGAGCATGTAACTTGTGGGGACATTTTGCGTGGGAATGTCCAACAGCAAATACACCTCAACTATTGTGCCGATGGTGTGGACCCGGCGATCACGATGACTCAAAATGTCCAAAATCCGGAGTGAACTTGATCACTGTTGGAGCCGAGGAGGAAGAAGTTCTGGCAATTACGCGGCAACAAGCAAAAGAATACCCGGACCCCGCCAAAGAAAAGGAGAAATTTGCAGCAGCACGGGCGAAGGTTGGAAAAGTATCTCAAGCAGTAACTCCTCCAGACACCGCAACCACTTCAGCAAGAAATTCCGCAGAACAAAACATAGTACGACAAATTTTGCAAACGGAGGTGCAAGTAAAGGTAAGTGATTTGCTTCTCAACATGCCCCAACTTCATTCTGCTCTCTCAAATATGGCAGGGGAATCGAGCCTGCAGAAGGGAAAGTTACCGGGAGAATTGAGTCGACGGAAAGAAAAGGAAATTGTTGCCGGAGGAGAAGATCAGATGTTGTTGGCGCTGACATCCGGACGGCACCCTGCAGTTGTCGAGATGGGGATACTTGGACATGTTCTCACAGACACCATAGTGGACGGAGGGTCCGGCGTAAATGTATTGCCAAAAGAAACTTGGAGGAAACTTGGACAACCGACATTGTGGCCTCCAAGGTTTCAGCTACTAACCGCCGATCAACATGGAATTAAACCACTAGGTATCCTCATGGCACAGTCGATAACCATTGGCACCCAGCCGTTTCTCATGGATTTTGTGGTGATTCCATTAAAAAAGAAAGGATATGATGCCATCCTGGGCCGCGGGTGGCTTATCGAAGCAAGAGCTCGACACAACAGGAAGAACACTTTATCCCTGGAAAGTAAAGGCCGCCGATTCGTCATTGATCTGCATACCCAAATGGTAGGGGAAGAGGCTCTGTCATCAAATTCTGACGGAGAGGACGATGAAGGTAGACGACGGATGGAACCGGATCAGGAGGGTGTCCTCCGATTGGACGGAGGAACAACGGATGACGACTTGGATTCCATCAATGGTCTCTATCACTGGCAAATGGGGGACTATGAATTATTTCACAGCTGTAATGTTTTGTCAATTGAGAACGAATATCCAAAGGAGTTTACTGAAGTAAAGGAGGGGGAGACACCGTTCGATGTTACACCCGCCCATGCATTCAGTAAAGGATAGACAATTAAGTACAACGAAGCTCCACTGCAAAAAATGAATTTGGGGGACGAGGCAGAGCCGAAGAACATACTAGTCGGAGATAATTGGGATCCAGTACTGAAGGCTGCGGCATTCAAGATATTTATGGACTACAAGGATGTGTTTGCATGGACATACAAGGACCTCAAAGGAGTACCGCCGGAATTGTGTATGCACCGCATTCCGCTGGTGGACAGAGCTGTACCTGTACGAAAGCGACCCTACAGGATGAATAAGAACTATGCCGCACGCGTTACGGAGGAAATCAACCGGATGCTGGACACTGGCATTATCTTCAAGGTACAGACCAGCGAATGGGTGTCACCAATAGTCATTTCCTTGAAGAAGGATACTATTTAGATCTGGATATGCGTTGATTTCAGATGCCTGAATGCAGTAACAATCAAAGATCCTTTTTCGATTCCATTCACAGATAGCATTCTGGAGGAGGTCGCGGGACATGAAATCTACTCTTTTATGGACGGGTTCTCCGGATATAATTAGATTTCTATAGCGGAGGAAGATAAGTTGAAGACGACGTTTGTTGTTGAAGATGGGGTCTACGCGTACAATCAGATGCCTTTTGGGTTGTGTAATGCACCGGCCACATTCCAGCGGATTATACTGCATATCTTCGACAAGATGTCTGTGGGAAATTTCAAGGCCTTCTTGGATGATTGGTCAATATTTAGCACAAAGGACGGACACCTGGCAGCACTTGGTGAGTGTATGGAGAGATGTCGCAGGGCCCGGCTAGCATTGAACCCCAAGAAGTGTCAATTCATGGTTCCACACGGCAGACTGCTCGGACACATTGTCTGTAAGGAAGGATTAAAGACGAATCCCGACAAGGTGAGAGTCATTCTAGAAATGCAACCATCTACTAATGTCACGGAGGTAAAATCTTTTCTCGAACATATAGGTTATTATCGGAGATTTATTAAAAATTTTGCCAAGGTGTCCCAGCCGTTAGATAAGCTAACGTGCAAGGAAGAAGCATTTAGATGGGAGAAAGAGCAGGATGAGGCATTTGAAGGGCTAAAGGTACGACTGGCTACGGCACCCATCCTGGCATATCCGGATTGGAATAAAGAATTTCATGTTCATGTGGATGCCTCCAATTATGCGATCGGCGCAACCCTGGCACAGACTGGTAATCACAGATTGGATCATCCAATATACTTTGCCAGCCGATTGCTATCAAAGGTCGAGCAGAACTATAGCACGACTAAAATAGAAGCTTTGGGAATGGTTTATGCTATGCAAAAATTCCGCCATTATTTGCTTGCTACACCGTTTGTGTTTTATGTTGATCACTAGGCCCTGTTGTACATAATTAACAAACAGGAATATTGGTGAATACCTCTCAACAGGACAGTTTCCCACGGGGATGTCACCAAATGATAGGTGCAAGTTGATAATCAGGAGTCGTACATTTCAATTAATCAATGGGTTGCTCTACAAAATGGGGCCGGATCATATTCTTCGACGGTGTGTGTTGGAAGAAGAGATACCGCAGGTTTTAAAAGAAGCACATGAGGGTCCCGCAGGAGGACACATGGGGCCTGACACCACTGCACGAAAGATATTGCTCGCAGGACTCTGGTAACAATCACGCCACCAGAGTATAGTGGCGAGTATTCCCGCCTGTCACGCGAAGAAATAAAGCTCCACGGGCGTTTGAGAAGACGGAAAAGCTTCCGCTGAAGAAACGCCTGAAGCAAATGTTGTCTCAGGGGACGCAATCATTGTCAGATTTGCAGGGTTCAGCTTTGGAAATTTTTAAGCAAATGCAGCAAACAAGCGATCTCCAAGCCAACGGTAAATTCAGAGCCATGAAACAGGGTATGGAAATTCTTTGACGCACTGTTGGAAATTGGTTTTTGTCAAGCTCTAGTTTCACACAAGCAGATAAGGGCGTCTTCAATTGAGGGGGTTGTCTCATTCAGTTCTTCTTACAAAAGTGCACAGAAGTTTATGAGTGGGTAGTGGCGGTCAGCGAAAATTTGATCATGAAGGAAGAGAGAGGAATTGAAACTAATGGTCCGTGAGAGAAGAAGATAAAGTCCCGCGGGCTCTCAAGCCATCACGTCTCCACCACAGGGGCCGCGGGTTAAGAAACTTCAACCTCCTCCATCTCAGTTTCTCCGTGGGAAATTTAAATAGCCGGTGCGTGGTGTGAAGCTTTTCCGCGGCTCGTTTTTTCCCTTCCACGGATGGTACTGCACGGATGGTTATTTAGCTAACACTTCATTGGTTCAGCTCGCATGCAATAGGAGGAATAAACCATTTTTCTGCATGGAGTCAGCGGGCAAGCGGAAGCCGTGGAAGAGTCGGTAGCAAATATGGAGAAGCATTCAAGAGTTTTGGCGTCGGGAATTCGAGTTGCAGGCCCCTCTGGTTCCAGTAGCAAGAAACAGAAGACCAAGGAAGAACTCACTTATCTCACCGTCCAGTTTGAGAGTCTTAGTGGAAGCAAATGCCGGAAGTGGTGGCAGGAGACCCCGAAGGCAGACCAGATTAAACAGATTTTGATACGGGCACAAGTACATTGGGCTATTCAGCTTCCCATCTTTTCCATTCGGATGTTCGAATCAGTATTGCGCACCATGATAGACATATAGTGTCCAGAGCAGAACAAGTACATTCTTGTACAAAAAGCAGCGAATGACGGTGTCCTTTAAACTAAGAGATTTCACCAGGGTCTTCGGCATTCCTGGCCCTGGCGGGAAGAAAGTGGAAATAAAGAATCACAAACTGTCACAGGAACGGAAGGAGCATTGGATAGCTCTAGTATGCAGGGACCTTACACCCATAGAGAGGGAGGCAGCAGTCCAGGGGACAAGGTGCAGAGGGCTTTGCAGGGACTTTATTCGAGAGGGTCATTGGCGTTGTATCATGGACATCATCAAGAGCAGGTTGACAGGTGCCACCCGAGCTTCAGATATCGCATTGCCGCAGATTGTGTTTATGAATGGGATCATGCAAGGAGTGCTATATGATTGGGCCTCAGTGCTTGCCGACAGGATGGAAGAATTCATGACGCTCCAACACCGAACATTTTTCATGCCGCACCATGCCATCGGGTTGTTTCTAGAGGCAGCAGCTCACCAGATCCCAATGGATGGCTTTGAGGCTCCTCCACGGGGCAAGTTGGCAGACGGGGAGCCTCCCATATTCTACTGGCGACACCTAGATATAGGAGGGTCAGCAGCTGGCCACAAGAAAGTACTCCGCGAATTGGCCCCTCCTGGAGAGACAGATAGCGGAAGGGAGGGCACTTCGATGAGTGACGGGGCTGAATCTGTGGAAGAAGAGGAGAGCACATCGGCTGAAGTTGACGGTGAGACAGCAGGTAGTGGGCCCACATTCTTTACCCCGCCTCAGCTGTCAACTTCAGCACACTTGACTACCTCTTCGACGGTCATTCCGACCTTTGGTCAGCACCATGCCCCGGTTCTTATGACTCCTCCAGCAGAGGCAGATGTCCCACGGACAGTGGCGGAGATGGTTCCACACGCAGTAACGGATGTCGTTCCACGGATAATTGCCGAGCCCCTACCGACGGCTGTAGCGGAGGTGATTCCAGTTACACCAGCGGATGTCACTGTCGCACAATCACCACTACCACAGTCTGAGCCGCAGGTTCAGTTGGAGGTCATTGATTGTGATGCAGTGGTCACCGTTTCATCATCTTTTTTAGCAGAGGCCGAGTCAGCACAGCCAGTACCGGAGATGAACATGGAGCTTGCGCGGGTCGACCAACCGGAGGTGATGGATAGAGCTAGTGGGTTTCTGAGGCAGCAGTTCCGACTCACTCCGACAAAGCGGGGTCCCTCCATTCAATCTCCTAGGCGTTCAGAAACATGGCCAGCGGAACCCCAGCCTCAGATTCAGGAGGGAATGCCACATGCCGTGGTTGCGCCAACAACACAGACGGCAGCACCGGATGTGGGCATGGCTCCCGCTGACGAGGACGGAAACAGTGATGCAGAATGGTCATTGGAGGCCTTCGCCAAGGAGGACTATGGGTCAGACGAGGACAGGTGCCGGGATTACCTCAGGACTATGAAATCTGCATTGAAGAAGGGCCACGATGTGGCAATTCAAGCCCTGACTCGGCGGAGGGAGTGGCACTTGATCAGAGCATATATCCGTGGGATTTGTCCTCGGCGATTCGAGACTTGCTTTATAGACAGGGGCTGGCCGGCAACGGAGACAGCTGAGATGCTGGCCGATTGGGCCACAGAGCCGGAATTGGGACCCATTGACACTCCTATGATGAAGCTGGCACATGAGGTTGTGGGACTGTACAAAGATGTTTACTATGGTCGTCAGCGTGCGGAGGCGAACAGGGTTGCAGCAGAGCAATCATTGGCAGCTGAGACTGAGGCTAGACAGAAACTAACCACCGACTTGGCCGACCAGCAGGCAGCATGGGCCACTGAGCGCGCAGCACTGGCAGATTTGGCAGCCGCGGTGCAGGAGAAGGACTTGGTTAAGCAAAGTACAGAGGCAACGGTTCGAGATAAGGATGCGGCTGAACACGAGATGCAGTTAGCCAGGACGCAGGCCATGGACGCGGCACTTCTTCTAAAGGAGGCCGTCAAAGTCAACTCTCAGATCCAGACAGATCTCCGCATCAGGACAGAACAGGTGTATGAGTTACGTCGCCAGCACCACACTTCTAGGACGCCCCCTTCTCTCTAGATTTTCTGTAGTCTGTAAGTTGTCTCCTAATTTTGTGAGTTGTCAGGAGACGACTGTTTTTTTTGGGGGGGATGGTGTTAGCCGACTGGATGGCTCCGGCAGTGTTTTTGTAGCCGACGGTCCGGCGGTGTTTCTGTAGCCGACGGTCCGGCGGTAAATAGTTTGTAGCGGATAGAATAATGGTGGCCGACGAACTCCTTCGGGAAAGTTCGGCGGTAGTATTTATATCCCGTCCGGGATCATTGTAAATCATCATTCATCTACTATTGCAAATATAATTCTGCTATTCTGCTATTATTATCTGTATGTGTTGATTTCTTTACTTGTACGGTAAACACAACCTTTCAAGTTCACAAGAGTTGAATGACCAAAAATCCTTCATGTATCATATCAAGTAGGCCAGCTCTAGATGGATGCAAAAAAAGTCCTACCATACATGTGGACCAGGAAGTGAAGTAGACCATAAATCCTTTCCATGCTCTTGGCCTTTGGTTGAGTAGGATGACCAAACACCAAGGTGGACTGATGGATAGCATGAACCAGAAATCCTTCCATGTTCTCACAATAAAAGGATGACCATCCTTGATATTGTTGTTTCCCAGCATTTCCAATGAACTCCTAATATGTTTGAATATAAGCAATATGCCTTGGATGAAAAAATTAAAATATTAGGGCGTATTGATTTAGATATGAATGATGCTTATAAGGATTTAGATGCTATAATGAGCTCTCAGTACTTAATCTTTGTTTATAGTGATTAATACCATGCTCAATTTCATAATGGAGGGAGACACAGGTCAACGGTATATGACACAAGGAAAAGATATGCAGCAGATTTTGGAGGTAATTCTTGTTTTAAAAATCAAGGAGAAAGAGGGGGGGTGGGGGTGTGACAATCCTCACTTGGTAACTTGCTGCAGGAGCAAGTGCTGGGCACAGGAATAAATTTTTGGTTTGCAATTGTGATGGTGTTTAAATGTTTTTTTGTTATTATTAAATTTTAGGGTTTGAATTGCATTCGGGGTGGTGTTTAATTTTAGGGTTTAATTAATATTTTGTTATAACTTTAGTAAAGGTTTAAACAAACCTTTACGGGTCTAGTGGTTGCCAAAACCAGTTCTTAACTGTTTGGCTTCGTTTATAAATCCTCTCCGACATCTTTTGGGAGAGTATGATTTGAGATTTTTCTTCTCTTGTGAAGAAGGACTGAGTTGAACAGATGAAATAAATAAAATTGTAGTGCTTTCTTGCTACTTGGGTTTTGGTTTTATTTTATTCACACTGCAAATCGATTAGGGATGCATATCATATCTGTTGTTTTCTGAATAAAATAGTAGTAGTAGCATTGTTTTCTTTTTGTAGAAGTTATTGTTGCAAGAAGCCAGAATCACACCAGAATCTCTGGAAGTTTATTTGGGCAAAAATACCTCTTGCTCGCATAATCACCATGTGAAGTGGCCTGAGTGTGGTGGAGAGCGGGTAGGAGGAATGTATATTACTTTCTTCATGGCCATTTGCAGGAATGGGCTACAGTTTGAAGAAACATGTGTTTGGTAAGCCAGCATCCCTATTTGCTTGCCATCAATGATTCTGAAGCTACTTGGTTGCCAGAAACAGAAATTCTAAGGCAAGGTGGGGATATACAACAGTTGGTCTCCAAGAGGACTTGAGACAAAATTCATCCCCGAGAGTATGCTGCAAGAGCAAGTGTTGGGCACAGGAATAAATTTTTGGTTTGCAATTGTGATGGCGTTTAAATTTTTTTTGTTATTATTAAATTTTAGGGTTTGAATTGCATTCGGATTGATGTTTAATTTTAGGGTTTAATTAATATTTTGTTATAACTTTAGTAAAGGTTTAAACAAACCTTTACAGGTCTGGTGGTTGCCAAAACCAGTTCTTAACTGTTTGGCTTCGTTTATAAATCCTCTCCAAAATCTTTTGGGAGAGTATGATTTGAGATTTTTCTTCTCTTGTGAAGGACTGAGATGAACAGATGAAATAAATAAAATTGTAGTGCTTTCTTGCTACTTGGGTTTTGGTTTTATTTTATTCACACTGCAAATCGATTAGGGATGCATATCATATCTGTTGTTTTCTGAATAAAATAGTAGTAGTAGCATTGTTTTCTTTTTGTAGAAGTTATTGTTGCAGGAAGCCAGAATCACACTACAATCTCTGGAAGTTTATTTGGGCAAAAATGCCTCTTGCTCGCATAATCACCATGTGAAGTGGCCTGAGTGTGGTGGAGAGCAGGTAGGAGGAATGTATATTACTTTCTTCATGGCCATTTGCAAGAATGGGCTACAGTTTGAAGAAACATGTGTTTGGTAAGGCAGCATCCCTATGTGCTTGCCATGAATGAACACATGTAACCTGTAAGGTGTTGTTCATATTTGGTGTTTCCCTGTAGTTTTTTTTATTTATTTCTTCTTTCCATCCAATATTGAGCCTATTATAGGCTTTGTTCTTGTTATCTCCTCATCACAACTAGAGCAAGATAGCATGCGGAGGCAATTAGAGAACCCTAGGCAACAGATTAATGGAGACAAAGGTAATAAGTGCCAAGTTAGGCTTAGAACATTTTGAAAAATGGAATTTGGGAATGAGGAGAGGTAATTGAGGAAGATTGCTTCCATTAAAATGCCCAATAACAAAGTAATTATTATTCCTCCTTAAACTCTAGATCCTTGCAAGGATCAACCAGAAGAAAGAACTATTTGCCCAAAATGGCCAAAAGGTGTAGCTACTGATAGGCAGGTCATCGACTGGTGGAAGGATTTTGAGGCAAAGGGATCAAAGTCAAATCACTAGCAAATGGTTTCTTTGAAGTGAAATCCAACTCAATCAATCAGAAAGCCAAGATTATGCAAGTGGACCTTTAATGATGAATGACATAGGTTTCAAAATACAAGAATGAGCACCAGGTTTCAACCCCCATAATTAGAAAATGGGGAAAACCTTGTTGTGGATTTGTGTCAACGATTTCTCCATGGAAATTGGAGTGTAGAATTTTTCAACTTCAAACAGACTAGAAACCTATAACAATAGTTGAAATAATTGTTATCAGCAACTTATCGCCAAGGGCCCAAAAAATCAGCAAAATATCGGAGATTAACTAGTAACTTATCACCAAAAAAAACGTGTACTTAAAAATTTGCTTAAATTTAATTAAAAATGCATTTTTTTTGCAAATTTCAATGAGATGCATCTAATGAGTCAGTAAATGCGTAAACAAAACAAACAAGTTGTGTCTAGATAAATTTAAATGCACATAGGATACAAAATGATATCCTTGTGTGTAATGTTGATGGTTGGCAACCATTGCTTGATAGTTTGAACTCTAAAGCAAACTAAAAATAGTAAATTGTCTTTATGAAACTACAAGTATATACAAGTACATCATCAAAATCGTCTACATCTTATTCTGCCCCTTCCTTGTAGCTCTAGCAAAAACTACTGGAGTGCTATGGGGTTGTGTCAAATTTGTAATGTCCCCACTACTAGGGTTAGTAAACACCTACAAAATAATTGCTAGAATCATAATAATAACAAATCTTAACTATACTATTCTACCCTCTATCTTAACCCCAACATTAAAGATGTCTCCAGACCGGGTTTTCTAACCCTTAGCTATATGACTATCTTCTCTAGAGTGCGCCCCTTAAGGTTCACATATGCATATGTTGACATCATCAGAATGTTCTGTCCATTATCTAATTCTCATCTAGCAATATATACAAGGGTTGTATTGATCTCTCACACTAGCACTATAAGTCATTATATGAGGGTTTCTCTAACCTCTTCCACTGGGACTATGAGTTATTGTTCTCATCTAGCTATTTATATGTGGGTTGTAGTGACTTCTCGCACTGGCACTATAAGCAATTTATACAAGGGAACAAACCTCACACACTGGCACTACGAGATTCCATCAATCTCAACTTAGCCATTTATATAAAGACGACCCCAAACTCTATACTTATAGAGATAAGTGATGTCCCTATACTGGCACTTAGCTATTAATCAAATGCTTATCACATAAGAAACTAGATTGATCTCTAATAATAAATCTTTAAATATTATTTCTTAGATTATTGTAAATTTCCAATATCAAAACTTTAAATAACATTCTTATAAATTTTCATATATTAAATAATATATATTTATATAATACCTATGCTCCACGGAGTTTCCGGGACAGGGACGTTTTAGGGGACGGGAACGTGTTTCCGGTACGGGTACGGGTCGAAGCCAAAATTTAGGGGACGGGACCTCAGGGGACGGCTATAAAATATAGGGGATTTTAAATTTTTTATATATGGAGAATTAGACTTCTTTAGAGATATATTTCTGATATGCATACCATAACAATGATAAATCATAACATTGATAAACCATTCACCATAGAATACATGGAAATTGAAAACTATTAAGATTAGAATCAAAATGAGAATATGATATGATGATATATCCGAATATCGCATACAATTAGCAAAAATGCCCAAAGGCTCCAAGTATCAATCTATCATCATCATGCATGAAATGAAAATCAAAATGACACAATGAAAGTAAATACTAGAAGTGTAAATGAGATGTCCAACTCCATAATAATCA
The DNA here is from genome assembly GCA_028749045.1 of Cupressus sempervirens. Taxonomy (NCBI): domain Eukaryota; kingdom Viridiplantae; phylum Streptophyta; class Pinopsida; order Cupressales; family Cupressaceae; genus Cupressus; species Cupressus sempervirens. Next base: position 4,206,063 of record CM053784.1, on the reverse strand, counting down.
AAAGCAATAATGTATCTGAGTATCTGAAAAGCAGAAAGCCAAATATATGGCTGTCCTCTAGGAATCTAAATCTCTATCTAAATCAAGATCATCATCAATCTCATCCTCTGAATCACTGGCAGGGGTAGGCAAAGGGTCCTCATCCAATGGAACTCCAAGCAGCCCTGGGGGTGTGTTATCCTCATCAATCTGCAATGCATCCTCAGGATTAACATCCCAACGTAGTGCTGGAGTCTGTCGATACTCAAGACTCTGTCGCTCCTGTAGTCGCAATACACTATGAACAGCCACAAGCTTCTCTGATCGTCTAGAGGTAAGGTTGTTCCTCTTGACCGATTGAATGAAGCTATATGTAGACCAATTCCTCTCTGCAGCAGAGGAACTCGCAACCTGTGAGAGAAGACGGGTGGCAAGGGCTTTCAGCTCAGGTGCATCTCTACCATGCCATGTCCACCATCCAATCGGGTCCTTTTGAGCTAATGTAGCTCTATCAGTCCTCGCCTCTGGTCTACCAAATGTTGGACCACGAAGATTGGCAAAGTCAAGCCATTGCCCTCGAATTTTTGCAGCATCCTCTGCACTATACATTTTTGAAAGGGCCTTGAAGAAGCCGTCCTTCACCTATATTGAACAAACAAAAATTAAGAAGTGAGAACTTAGAGTTTATAAACTTTACAAATAAAATAAAATATTTAAAAATGTATTATAAAATCAGAATTCTTTAATAAATTAAACTCACCTCCTCATCATTAGATGGAAGCACTCTCCCAGGCCTTGGTGCATACCATTTTGGATTGACTGCATAGGCTGCCATATGAAGTGGGTTGTTCATAGTGTTCCACCTTTTCATTACAATGGGCTTAAGATGCTCCTCGTAGAACTCCAAAGTAGGTTCCTTATCTTTAACAGCTTGCTTGATCTGCCCAAGCATGCTATCAAAAGTCTCATAAATCTCTCCAAGGCTAGGAGAGTCAGTATCAGCATATCTAATGACCTGCACAATAGGGTCAATGAAGGAGCAAATGTATCTGCAAATGAAAGAAAATTGCAAGTGAGAAACATAATATGTTAAAAAAATCAGCAAGTGCTTAAATCAAATTTTTTTTTTTATTAAATCAGCAATAATAACAATTATGATATCCACCAATTCTTAAGTTTCTTACCTCATTGTGGTCCACCAATGTTCATCTAGGATTCTTCGTTTGACAAGTCTTCCATCTGGGGTGCTTGATTCATGCCATCTATTCCACTCTGCATTGACCACCATGGATTGTAAGGCCTCTTGGACCTCAAGCATCCTCTCCAACAAAATGAAGTAGCTAGCATATCGAGTCTCCACAGGCTTGAGGAATTCTTTTTTGGAAAATGTCCTAAATAATGCAAGAGATGTGTGATGATTGCAAATAAACATTTGCACGTCTCTAGCCTCAAACACCATAGTCTTTATCCAATCAATTTTCCCAAAGTCCTTCAAGGTGTTATTCAATGCATGTACACAACATGGGGTCCAAAAAATGTGTCTATAGGTGCTCTCTATTATCAATCCAGCTGATTTACACACACGGGCTGAATCAGTGACTACTTGCACAACATTTGAAGTCCCTACCTCTTCTATAGCATCCTTCAAAATCTGAAATTGGAAGGATGCATCCTTCTTTTTTCCCGAACAATCAATGGCTCTAAGAAAATAGGCCCCTGCTGTACTAGTGACAATAAGATTGATGAGTGGCCGATGTTTGATATCGGTCCAACCATCCATGATAATAGAACATCCATCACTCATCCATGTTTGCCTCATATCCTCCATCAAAATGTTTACTTTTGAGTACTCTTTGTCAAGGATAGTGGTGCGTAATTTAGTCTCTCCTGGTGGTACAAATGAGGGACCAGCAGCATAAATATCTTTGCACATTTGTTTATAGAATGAGGAACGAGAAACATGGTATGGTATGCCATGAGCAACAAGAAATCTGCCAATGGACTCTTCAGCTCTATCTTTTGCTTGTATGTTAAATAAATCAGCCACATTGGTATCTCTCTTAGTCTTGGCCTTTCCCTTCCCTTTACTAACAGTGCTAGTGGGAGTCAATGAGGGTGTGGGTGTGCTACTCATAGGACCCCCGGATTTCAATAACTCCCCCTCCACATACAACCTATTGGCCTCAAGTTTTTCTTCCTCCGTAATTTTTTTGCAACCTTTCACCCCTTGCCCACCTATCCATAAAAGATGGCAATACACTCTTGTGTAGCTCCCAAAATAATGCTTCTTACATAAATGACACTCCCATTCCCTACTACCCCCCGAATTTTTCTTCTTATTCTTGTCTACTTTTGTGGCAAATTGTAGGAGAGGTTTCTTAGGGTTGAATGGGCCTTTGGCATATTGTTTTAAGGCTTTGGAAGGGCACTCAAATGGATTAGGCATAGGGACATCTACATTAGGCTCATCAATGGCTGCCCTAGGTCTTTTTCTTGGTCTTTGTAATTGTGACACTTGAGTTTCTTGCATGGCAACTTCCATGCTATCACTACTTCCCTCACTCTCACTGCTGCTCATGTTTTTGCCTTTGGATTTTACAATGATTTATAGTATACTGCTGCAAGTTATAGAAAAAAAAAAATTTCAATGTTCCATTAACATGCCCTCTTTATGTCATTGAAAAAAATGAAAAATGACAACAAACAACAATGAAGTTTGAATCAAACAAAAAGAAAATAAAAAACATACCTAGAATGAAGTAGAAATGAAGGCAAAACTTTCTCTTCCACCTCCAAAACACACTCCTCTTTTGTTGTTGTTGAATGTTCAATGTTTTCCTCTTCCTCTTCCCAACTTGCAAACAACTCCAAATGAGCAATGAACTCCAACTTTAACTATTTAAGAAGACACATTAGGGTTAACAACTTAACATCCATGTGGGCCCTAGGCGGAATAGAAAAGATTAAATTTTTTTTTAAAAAAACCATTTTTTTTAACTTTTTAACTCACCCATGGCCGGCTGGAAAATAGGGGACGGCGTGGGCAAAAGGGTACGGGCGAGGGACAGGAACGCCGTCCCCGGTACGGAAATCCGTACCCAAGTTTCCTACGAAATTTTTTTTTGCGTTTCGGGGACCGTCCCCTTTCCCCTCAAAAAGGGACGTCGCAGGGTACGTCCAAAATCCGTACCCGCGTCCCCGTTTCGTACCCGGTACGGGTACTAGGGTACAGAGGCAGGGGACGCGTCCCCGTGGAGCATAGTACAATACCAATTTACTCACAAATATCTATATATATATATATATATATATATATATATATATTCCTTAATCAATTCTCCTAAATCCTTCAATACTAAATTATATTCTAAAGCTACTAAATCTTTATCATATTTTTAAATTTAATATATAAATGAAATGAAAGTAAAATCCCATTATTACCTTTTCATCTTACTAAAATTTATGAACATACCTTAAAAGTCTCACTCACTCTATAATTTCAACCTTTTTCCAAGCTTTACTACTTTTATTGCCTATGTAAAATAATATTTTTTGTTTTATTCATTCAATATAAATGTTCTCCTTTCCATTTAATTTGCTTTCCTTATTATTTTTGACATCCTCCTTTTTCTTATTCCATGAATGGAGACATATTTTTATTCTTATCTTCCTTTTTTTGTCAGTGATCAAGGTAATTAAATATCACTTCTCATTACAGGATACAACCATTCCCTTTTAGTGAAGTTTATTTTTAGGTTTTAGTAAAATTATTTGTTTGTTATCTTGTAAAGTAATCTTAAATTGGTAAAGTATAATTTTGTATTTATAGCATTAATAATAATAATATATTTAGTGTTATAATTAGTACTGAATGAATTAATGTTTCTTTCTTTCAATATTATAGATGAACTTCTTAGTAGATATTATTTATTTAATACTTATATTACATTTATTTATCTATTTATAAGGATATTATCATCTAGATAATAATATATTATTATTAATATAGTTAGGCAACATTATGTATTTGAGACATTAATAAATAAGGATAAGAAATGAAATGCATATTTATATTCAGAAAAATATATAGCTTGAGTATATTTGTATTATTTATGTCAACATAGGGTTATGACATAATCCCTTTGCAAAATTGGTTGCGACTCAACCTCCATCCTGGATGTAGACGGTGCTCACACTTGCAATGACTCCTCGTCACCCTCATCCTTTTGAATACCATCCAATCCCACTATGAATCCACCCTCCTCCATAGCTTGCCTCTTTGAATCATAGATCTCGTCCTCTATAAACAAGGGAGGATACTCCTATGATGCCCAATTGCAGTAAGAATCTATGTCATCCAAATCAAGTGGACTAACAAGTGTTTTCTCTGCCTTGTCACACAACCAAAGGTTTTATTGCACAAAGACAAGTCCATTGAGGCGTTTTCACACTAACTTGCTCTTCTTCTTCATGTGAATGATTCGAACAAGCTCCAATTGCACTCACAACTAGATGAACTATAAGGATGGCAAAAGATTTGAAGGGAGAGACTTTGCAGATTTGGGGCATTTCCACCCTAATTTCAACACCAAGCATTTGCAAATTAAAATATTCAAGAGTTAGAAAGCAATGTAAAAACATATTTTAGTTTTTATCTAAATATCATGCATGTGAAAGATTCAAATAATTCAAATAATGTACTTTGGGTTTGAGTGTTTCTTTGTAATGACCCTCCTCAAATCTGCTCTCAAAAATGCTGATGAAAGCTCAAGGAATTTCACCAAACAATTCACATGCAAGGGACATATGACTGATATAGTATTTTAGCTGGCTTTAAATGACTCTTTCTTCAATTTGCATGAATGAGAAACTTGTGCTAGAAGACTCCAAATGGACTACACAATGACCTAACATGAGTGTGCTACTAATTTTGACAATATTCAGTGCATATATATGATCTAAGCATGAGAAATGAATACCTACAGCCAACTGGCATTTTTACAAACAGTTGGTATGCAAACTAACTAGTTGATAAATAATGATATTGAATTGCTTAAATGACAGCAGCAACTATTATCTTCTTAATTGCAATGAAATTTCAAATATAATGCTCATGAAATATGGCCAACACTTTGGCATTTACATGGATTACAAAATGATAATGCTAGTATAATGCACACTTACAGCTGAAACTTATAATACCCTAAAAACAATACTAACAAGGGAACCTAGTTGTAGATGGCTGTAATAATTTCCTTCAATGCTGCCCCTTCTGCTTTGCTTTTCCAATTTTCTTTTTCGAACTGCTTTTTCGGAGCTGCTTTTTGAACTGCTTTTATGGATTGTTTTTTCAGTCTGCTTTTTCGGTTCCGCTTTTTCGGACTACTTTTTCGTATCTTCTTTTTCGGACTGCTACCATGTTAAATCTCAAGACCATATCTTTCAATGGCGTCAAGATTTCCAGCTTGAAGGGATTTTGTCCTTCAAACTATTGAGATATAATCTCCAGAAAATTTCCCAATTTCTTTGATATTTTCAAGCCTACTTAAAAGAAGCTCTTCCATTTCTTTTATAGTGTTCTCACAAGAGCTCCATCCTTCGTTTTCTCAATGTGGGATAAAACATAACTCCTTTTATGTAACTTATGTCTCCAATGTGTTATAAAATAAAGGGGACTCTTTTAATTTAAATATTTCCCAAAAACTATAGTCTATGCATTAATAAAGTTAAATATTTAAATTTAACTTTATAAAATAGCTTTATCAATGCATAACAAATCTTATCAGTGATAAACAAGTCTTCTTGTTGATTTTAAACAATTAGCATCAACATACCGTTGCCACTGGATGTCCGCCCATGCCCAAGATGACTTACTATAAATAGTAAGTATGCCCAAAGTTGCCTCAAAACCCCTCAGAAAGACCTGCAACTGAAACTATCTAGGCCAAATGGCCTCCAAGTCCCTTTAATGTCCTGGTTAGCCTACGGGACCGTGGGGAAATAGGCTAACGACAACATCATGCTATGAATGCTAAAAAAGGGACATTACATTCTTCCTCTCTTTTCCACATCTATAGAGAATAGCTCGCCCCTTGCATTCTAAACCATGTCCAATTCGGACACAATGAGGTGTCTCACCTCAACCTTGGGTACCATCCTCTGCATACATTTAGTGAGGTTGTCATGACCTCTCTACTGAGACCCAAATAGGATGGAGAGAAATGAAAACAAGAATTGAAGAAGTAGCCCACCACATAAATGGGCTGGTAGAGCTAATTGTTCCACCTCCTATCAATAATTTCCCATATGGGGTCAAATTTGAGGTTGTCCCTTTGGTAGATTTCGATAGCCCCTTTGACCCTATCCATGGCATCATTAAGATACCACATTGAGGTTTGATTCCCATCTACAAAGCAGAGAACTCTAATCAAGGGCTCCAACATCTACAATTGAAAAGTAGAAAAAGATTATCATTAATCATTATAGACTAAAGTTCCAAATTAGTGATGAAAGACTTGAATACCAAAAAAAATCAACTTTTGAAATTTCTAAGTTACCTTCACAACTCTTGTAACACTTTGTGCAAATTGGTTGTCAAAGACAATGTATGCAACACTTCCTCCATCAAGCTTCTTTGTATAACTTGAGTTTAGCCATGCTTGACTCAAACATTTTCCTCAAATCCATCAAAGTAAGAATACTTTGCAATGTTAATAAAAGCATTGCAAACCTTGTGACTCTCAGTCTAACGAATTCCTTCCCTTGGTGTGTTCTTTGATCAAGCGAAGAACACAAGGGTGATTGTAGCTTTATTTTTCTATCTTTCTTGCATCCTCTACAACCGGTCTTGCCTAATCGAGCTTTCCTACATCCTCCAAAAGAAGGTCAAGAATATGCACTACACAAAGAATCCCAAAAAGTGTACTATATTTATCTTGGAGGATCCTACCCACTTCCACGTATGCCATTGCATTGTAGGTTATGATTTGCACCAAATTATCAAACCCCAACTCCATTGCAACTTGCATATAATTTCTAGAAAAAGCTTCAAATTTCTGTACCTTGTCGTAGGCATCCAGGATTTCAAAGACTACTTCATCAATGGAAGAAACGAAAAAATTGATGATGGTGCAATTTTTGCCATTCATCCATCCATTTGAAAGAATGGTGCAGCAACATTGATTCCATTGAAATTTTTGCTCTTCTAACTACATCAGTGGCCCTATAAACTGCATATCTGAGCAACCTACACTGATGAAGTAAAATTAACGTTAAGTACACAATTCTGATTTAAAAAATAACTTTCCTTCAACAAAAATAAGTACTATAAAACTAAAAAAAACGTAACTTTAGTCTTCACTCTAAAAATAAAAAATCAAGACATAAGCTATCATGATTCAAAACTAAAAAGTAAAACTGTAAAATAGTTAAAAATTAAAATAAGTGAACTAACTTCTCACTCAAGTCTGCACAAGAGAGCGCCTTGTATCTGTTTCTCGCCACAATAATTAAGCTAAAAAAATTCAACACACATTGAAGTTTCATGACATTGAAGGGGGTGTTGTTTAAGTACTAAAGTTCGGCATATTGAATGTCTACTTATCAATGCACATCTGTAATAAACTCTGCTAATTCTGATCAAAGACTTCATTGTCTGGACTTAATGTATTTTGTCAAACAGTTGGCATGAAACCTTGGCATTAAACTCTGATGCTGTTGTGAAGAATCTGACTCCAAAATATATATAACAATATCACTACAAAACTTGCATACAATGTGATAACCTCAGACAATAACAGTTTGCATTTATAAGACTCTTCAAGTACAGCAGATTCTGAACAACGTTTGTCTATCTTGGGTTATAGAGAAATAATTTCTGAATAAATTCATACATATTTATTATGTTTTAAATCACAGACAAGGGGTTAATGAAACCTGGATACTGCCACTGCTTATAGTCTGGCTGCTCGTCTATGCCTTATTCTCCAATGGACTCTGTTCTGAAACTGCTCACGCCCAGTTATCCTGCTGTCCGTATTGGTTACTGGAGTATGTCTTGGTGTTATGGTTTAACCCATGGTCTCCCTGCTCTTCTACACAGCCTTCCTTAAATCCGATAGGCACCAATCCTTGCATATAGATGAACAACCAACGCACAGACCCTCTGTCAAACTCTTTAATGCAGGGTTCAGCGCTCTTAACACTGCTATAACAGACTGCTGGAGTTAGTCTGATTCCTTAACCCATCCTCTAGAGAAACCCTTATTCCACCTCTTAATCCATGTTCCCTTGATGACTATCTCAGTCATATTAATACCTTCTTCCTGTAACCCAAGCCTTCACTTTGCTGCACTGCCAAATGTATGGTAAGGAGAGAAATGTAGAGTCACATCTGTTACCTGGTAACATTCCTTCGGCTCACTCACGTAATGCTTGATTCTAAGATTCCACCTTGGCTCTGGAGTGTCTGATTTCTCTGCCTGCCATCCAACACCAATCTGCTAAATGGTGATCTGTACATGCCAGTGACTTCAAACAACTGTCCCTCTTTAAGCCATTGAAACTCTAGCTTCCTGAAAACAATGTATCGAATCGAACCTCAGTTCTGAAATGAAATGGAAGTACTAGATTTGCGTCTAGCCTCACTATTTTCCATAGGGGCTTCGTCCTTAGGAAATATCCAGTCACAATAAGCAACCTTTAGGATTTGTTTAATAACATATGTTCATTTTTACAATCCCAATGCAAATGCTTTCCTTTATAACTTCGAAATGAGGAGAGGCTCGAACAACTTAGCAATGTGAGATAAAAGACTATTTCGTCTTTCAGTCACTTAAGTAACTTTATAACTTTATAACACTAAAATATTTAAATAAATCACTTAAGTAACTTGAACTTTAATATTTCTTGAAATACTTGTTTGATCGTCGTGCCGTCTGAAATGGGAATCTCTCCTCATAATTCCCCATGTGACCATATACACTTTCTAAAAATAGAAAGGGTCCATCGCTATTACCCTCGACTTACTATACATAGTAAGTATGGCAAATGGAGTCCAAATGACATTGAATGAAGGTCAAATTCATAAATCGTTGAATGTTGGAGATGAATCAATCCTCAAAAGACCTTCTAACCATCTTCATTAGCCTACGAGGATCCAATATTAGGCTAATCCCTGAAATTCTGATGCAATTCCTACTTTTTAGGAGGTATGATCTTGCCCAGGGTTGGGTCTCCATGAGATTAATCTTTGGGTTCAGTTTCAAAGGGATAGGGCCTGTTTCCTAAATTTTAGGAGCATCCCTAGATTTTAGGGATGAGATTGCCAGTGGATCCTTGATTTTCGACTTCAGTCACAAACAAGTGACAGGATGATTTTATGGTTTGTGATGTCAATTGGACATTTTGTGACTATTTGGGTTATATTTTTAATATTTCCTAAGTTAGTGTCTAATTATTAAATAAGGTTAAGTTATTAGCCATTTTGGAGTAATAAGGGGTTTTTGGCCTCATCTGGATGCGCATCCTTTGGTGTGATAGCTCGTTGGAAAGGTCTCAAAATTCTCTAAATCTTTCTCTTTGGTCTCAGGGCAATTCAGTGAACAGATTTCTGTCTATGAGGAAAAAGGTCATTTTCTAGTAACATGACCATTTTAAAATAAGAAATTATAACACTTTCACTACCCAACGCCACTTGGAGACACCTAGGGTTCAATTTGCAATTGAGAAGGGTTATAAGGAGATAGAAGCTTCATTCTAAGATCATCTTTTGCATATTTGACAACTTGTTTATGAATTTTCTCTATATGGGTGATTTCTAGTCTGGGAAGCAAACCCCAGGTTAGTGATTGGCTAGGACATAGCCCTCAGCAATCTTTGGCACCAAATCTCTTTGGCATTGTGCGTGGTCATTAAGGACAAAGGCTTCAATTCTCATTGGGGTTTCAGCATGGCATACATCTTTCCAGTTGGGCCGTGGCTCATTGCAGCCTATGGGATGCCATTTGCAGCAAATACACCACGAGGTGTATAGAGTATTGCTTGTATTCACCTCCAAATGTATGTTGGATTCGAGAACAATCTTCACCTTCCAGTTTGACATCAAATTTGTATGTGAGCTTTGGGAAATACATTGGATTTATTGCTTGGCTCTATAATTCAGACAAATCTACCCAGTACGGTTTGCAATAATTCTAATTTTTACTAAATACCTTATTTATTTCAGTCTTGTTTCATGGTTGTTGTTCCCTATTCCTTTCTATGTTATAAAACCATCAAAAACAAACAAACCTTTCTACACTTCTGTCTAGTTCTGCAGGAAAACATAAATAAACAGGAAAACAGATTTTAAAATATAAGATTACAGCAAATCAGCAGAAGAGATCCATCAGGGATCTTTTAGTGGTATCAGAGCTTACATCCTACCAGCTTGTAGGGTTTGTGAGAAATTGTCACAACAGATTTCAGCAAAAGTCTTGATAATTCATTTTTGCATCTGGGTACTGGCTAAAAAGTTTTGATAATTCACTTTGGCATCTGGGTACTGGCTAAAAAGTTTTGATAATTCATTTTGGCATCTGAGTATTAGATAAAAAGTTTTGATAATTCATTTCAGCATCTGAGTACTGGCTAAAAAGTTTTGATAATTCATTTTGGCATCTAGGTACTGGATCATAAGTTTTGATAATTCATATTAGCATCTAGGTAGTCACTGGTTGGTGGATTGAATACAAATCTATGCATCCAAGAGCTGAGATACACAAATTTTATATGCGCAAGAGAGCTCAACTTGAGCAAGGGTTTGGAATAGACCAAGAACCTATTATGGCAGAAGAACAGGTGGGCGGCACAAGGAACCAGGATGATGAACAAAGAGAGATGGTGCAGACCCTATTCACTACTCAGCCCAGGATCGCTCAAGCTTTAGACAGATTACAGGATACCTTGGAGCGTTTGGAGATAGGTGGACACAAAGGCGAGCGAAGTAGATCAGTTTCAGTGGTTGGTAGTTAGCGCAACCATCAGTCCCATTCTTCAGTTGGGAGCTCCCTTCATCCCTCTAAGCGGCATCACCATCGTACACCTACTACGAATAGACCATTGCTTCCTCAATTCATACCAGGTGAATGGCCAGCACAGGTGGAACCACCAGAGGTGGGGTTCCAAGAGTCAGTTTTGGCAGCCACAGCTGAGTAGAGAGCTCTACCCCCTGAGGTTAGGGATGTCTTCCCTCTTCCCCGATATTGTGCACAACGTAGAGATACAGCTAGGTTCAGGGGAGATCTTGGTTATAGACCACCACAGCAGCAGCAGAACTATGACCTCAATAGAGCTACTAGGAAGATCACATTGGCTACATATAATGGCTCAAGAGATATGAGTGCACGAGCTTGGGTTCACAAGCTGGATATATATCTTTCATTACGGCCCATGCCTAAGCATGAGGCTATTTAGTTTGTTGTGTTGTTCCCCAGTATTGTGCACAGTGTAGAGATACAGCTAGGTTCAGGGGAGATCGTGGTTATAGACCACCAAAGCAATAGCAGAACTATGACCTCAATAGAGCTACTGGGAAGATCACATTGGCTACATACAATGGCTCAAGAGATACAAGTGCACAAGCTTGGGTTCACAAGCTGGATATATATCTTTCATTACAGCCCATGCCTGAGCGTGAGGCTATTCAGTTTGTTGTGTTGCATCTAGAGGGGATTGCCTATGATTGGTGGCACCATGGATTGGTTACCCAGGATCATGCCTTAGTACATTCCCATGCTGAGTTCACTGGGCGACTCATTACATGGTTTGACCGTAAGGATACAGAACTTTACTATATAGAGTTGGCTCATCTGAGACAAACTGATCATGCAGAAGCTTATACTAATGAGTTCTAGCGCATTGCAGTTATGGTACCTGATATGACACAGAAGCGTAGTGTGATGCTATTCATTGAGGGATTGTAGGACAAGCTTAAGGGATTGGTTCGTGCCTTCCAGCCGGCCACTCTTAAGGATGCTAGTGATGTGACATTGAGATTGGACACCACTCCTACCTCTTATCAGACTGATAAGAAACCATCGAGGAATATATAGGCACCACAGAGACCTCTTTTATAGGCTAAGGACATGCCACCTCCATCTCCCAAAATAGATCTGGATTCTAGAAATGAACTGAAGAGGAAATTATGTTTTTCTTGTAAGGAGCCATGGGTACCAGGACATAGGTGCCTTGGGCAGGGAAAGGCACATCTTACTAAGGTCATATCAAATGCGAACGATGAGGAGGTTCAAGATATAAATGACAAAGATGATGGTGTCCAAATTGAGCTCGAAGATGCTAAGGTAGCAGTCGCAACACAAGGGACTATGGCTACGTTGTCAGGTGCACCGATGATTCACCTCTTCTACATCTCGGGTATGATCCATGGGCATACTGTGTATTGTTTGGTGGACAATGATTCTACACATAATTTTATAAATACAGGAATGGTAGATCGATGTGGTCTACAAGCACAGAATTTTCCAAGAATTGATGTGACTGTGGCCAATGGTCTTACTCTGCAATGTATCAAGGCTATCCCACAGTTGAGCATAGGCATGAAGGGATACACCTTGATAGATGACTTTTACATGTGTGATCTAGGGGGCACGGATGTAGTTTTGGGTGTACAGTGGTTGCAATACTTGGGGAGATACAGCCAGATTTTAGGGCGAGACAATTGGAGTTTATGGTTGGGAGAAGGAAGATCATGCTCAAGGCATGCCCACTTCCGTCTCAAGGTGGATCAGCTAGGAGTATGATTACTAATCAAGACTCAGATAGTAACAGTGATTTGATCATAACCCCATGTCCCTCAATATCTCAACACACAAGAGCGGGTGCCTTAGATTTGCCACAAAGATTGTATGAGGTTTTGGGACGGGTTGCATAACAGGACTGTTTTGGGACTGGCTACTAGTCTGAATTTTGACAAGATGGCCATTTGTTTGGATTCTTGGGCGCGAGGGTATTCAGCGGTGGATACTCTACTGTGACGATGTGATCTACTTCACTTCTACACCTTACAATGGGGAGTATGTTTGTCCTAACGAGACACTTCAGGTTTGGGGTCGATCAATGCTCTGTATTTGGATTGCTTGGGATAGTGGAGGATTAGTGTTGTATTGCTTGTGGGCAAGCATCTCCAAGAGGGGAGGACTGTCATGTCCCCTCTTTTAGCTCAGTCTAGCAAAGACATGTGAGTCAGCTTATTATGGGGTCTTGTAGGTTGACAGGGTTGGATAGAGACCCAGTATGGTTATTCAGTGTTGGGGACTTGATGTTCTAGCAGTTATTGATCAGTTGGGAGACGTTCCTTGTTTTTAGGAGGCAGTTCCTACTTTTTAGGAGGTATGATCTTGCCCAGGGTTGGGTCTCCATGAGATTACTCTTTAGGTTCAGTTTCAGAGGAATAGGGCTTGTTTCCTAAATTTTAGGAGCATCCCTAGATTTTAGGGATGAGACTGCCAATGGATCCTTGATTTCCGACTTCAGCCACAGACAGGTGACAGGATGATTTTATGGTTTGTGATGTCAGTTGGGCATTTTGTGGCTATTTGGGTTATATTTTTAATATTTCAGTCTTGTTTCATGGTTGTTGTTCCCTATTCCTTTCTATGTTATAAAACCATCAAAAACAAACAAACCTTTCTGCACTTCTGTCTAGTTCTGCAAGAAAACGTAAATAAACAGGAAAATAGATTTAAAAATATAAGATTACAGCAGATCAGCAGAAGAGATCCATCAAGGATATTTCAAAGTCACGTAAGGATACGTTATTACATTTGATATACTTTCTTATGCGATGTTTGAATGCACCACCAAAACCTATATATTCTTATCATTCTGCCTTGCCGACTAAAACTTTGACAACCCATTGGAATGTGGCTGAAGCAGAAGCAATTATTTTTAAAATTTCATTCCAAGTTGTGGATGTGTTGTGTTATATTAAAATGCTGAAGTCACCTCTATTCTTATTCATTGTTGTGGGTGGCTCTCAAGAAACTGAGAATGGTTCCATCTGCGATTTAATCCGACTGTGAATAATTTCAACTAAGATTATTGCCTTTATTTTATTTCTCCTTCACCTTTCTTTCCGTGGGAATCCAAACAGTAGTGAAGCCGAACTCCCGATTTCAAAGCAACTCAAACAAAATCGAAGTGTCAAGTAAGATTGCCGTTGAACCAGTGTATGCCTTCTTTTTATTTTTTCTTTGCAAAGCAAAGCTTGTCAGAAATCATAAAGTATCCGGAAGCTGATAATAATATAGAGACTTGTAATCTTTTATTTATTTCCAAATCGCATGAACTGTATTTTTGTGCCATGATGCATCAAAATCATAACATTGATAACTACTTATTTTCAAACCGGATCTCAGGGAGGAATATATAGATTTTAGAATAAGGTTACTTAATCATGAAAACATATCAATCACGTGTAGCTAAAAATCTCAGCTCAGAATATAGTTCATTCTTTTATATCACATAGAAACAGAATTGAAATCAAGAAACCAAACATCGAGGAATTCACTAGCAATGATGCATTTTCAGATTTTCTATCAGGGTTCATTTGTGAATTCATTTGGCAGTTGTATTAAACTTTCATTGAATACACAGCAATGCACATGTTTTTTTATAAATTTTCCAAGCATATTCAGCATACTATTAACACCAAGGAATTCATCGGCAAAGAAGCCTTGAAATGGTGAAGAGGTGGAATTAATCTACAAGAACGTGGAAGAGAATTTAGTTATGATTAACTTAATTAATTAAACATTCAATTTTGAAATCTTTAAAGAGCATAATTATGTTATCACAGATTGTGAAATGCTGAATGTTTGATAGAATCAGATTATTCTGAGAATTCCTAACACCTGGGACTCACCCGGCTGTGTAGCCAAGAAAATGGGTGGTGAGGTGAAAGAGAGGAATCTGTAATAATATGAATTAGTATCAGTTGTGACATTTCAATATTTATCATTTAATATGAATTAATTAATAGCTCATGCATATTCCTATTATTGTAATCTGCTGCGGCCAAGTCGTATGGTGAGGAAGCCCAATGGGTGGCAAGACGTTACCTGTTAATTCCGAGTAGGGAGGACCTTTCTCGTTAGAGATCGTGTGGGGATATGTTGTGGTCCGAGGTTGGGTGGTTAAACCCCTGACAATGTTTCACCTCTCTCAAGATGTCGGACATGCGTCAGACAAAGATAAGCCATGCATTCAACTGTTTATCGGAAAGAGGTATTATAATTTTTATTTATGAGCAGGTAAGATTAAATTGAATTATTTCATTGTTACCATCATTTTACTTTCATATATATGAATAACGAATACAAGTGTATTTTCTAATCTTGAGTTACTGTCACAGTGAAGTAATCGAAAGGAAGGAATTTGAAGCCCTAATTGATTGAGTGACAGCTGGAACCCTACATGATACAGCGGTATTGAAAGCCCTAATTTGAATCCGTGGTAGTAGGAGCCCTAATTTGAATCCGTTGTAGCAAGAGCCCTAATTTGAATCCGTGGTAGCGGAAGCCCTAATTTGAATCCGTAGTAGCGTAAGCCCTATTTGAATCAATGGTATTGGAAACCCTATTTGAATCAGTGGTATTGGAAGCCCTATTGGTAAAAGCAGTATCAAAAGCCCTAAATGAACCGATGGTAAATAGATACAATGGTATGTGATGCCCTAATTATTAATTTGGTGGTATTTAATTGTAATTATCATTTGATTTAGAGATAGCGGTTTTTAGATGATAGTCATCAGGTGATATTGTTAAATTGGTATTGTGGACTAACTCGGTTGGTTGCAGAAACATCCGTAGTTTTTTATTTCGATCTCAGTTTTTCAAGGTATGTGGTTTTAATTTTTGTAGTAATTTCATTTGATTGTAATTCAAGGGTTGTGTATAAATCATAATCGAGGGAGATCAAGGAGAGTAGATCATCAGGAGGACGTTATCTCTACGACCTGATTGATAGTAGGATTTGGTTTGAGGTTCTTTGTATTGGCCGTAGTCGAGAAGGCCTTATAGTTCGACATGTTTGATGTCAATTTGATGTAAAAGGATATCTTTTGATATTAAAATTGTTTTGTTTTCAATTGTATCTTTGAGTTTCCGTTGTGTGATTCACTACTGCAAGGATTGGATATCTCCATTGGGGATTCTCCAGCTCTTGAGCTACATCAATGATGTCGCTAAGAAAAAATAGAGGAAGCAAACAGGATCCCGCCTTGAAATCTAATTGGAAGATGCTACAGGATAGGTATAAATTGACAAAAAAAAAATGTTCCCTATTTCAATTTCTTATAAAAAAAATTCTTTAAAAAACTTATTAAAAGTTCTTAAAACCATTTATTAAAAACCAAAAAACTCATTTTTTATTTTTAGAAAAACTTTATTAAAAAGAATAACAAAGAAAAAGAAATCATTTTTTACTATAGAATTCTATAATGTAACACAAGCATTGGAAGAAATCGGGACAGGTTTCTGTTATGGTGAAAGAAAGGGCTTCAATTTGGGGACAATGGGGGGATAGTGGTGATAGTTGTTACCACATGCCATTTTACGTGTGACATCTACCTTTAGTGCACTTATCAAGCTATCATCATCCACATGTTGTACATACTTCATTTCATAATGGAGGATAATCCACCTTTGGTGGATGCCTAATTCCATATTGTACAGGTAATCACTTATCTACATCTTATCATTGTCTCTTATTGTCATGCCTATATAAGAAAGTTTGTTATGCACATTTATTCATGTCTATTAGCGAATAATATCATTCTTGAATTTTGTTAAAATTGTCTTTTCATTCGCTAGCGGAAGTTATCTTGGTCTTTCATTTGATCTTAAGGATGTTGTAGAGTCACCTAAAACTCTAGCAAAGAGGAAGAGGACCAGCAAGAGGAGGATTTCATGGACTATGTTTCCAATGCGGAGGACATAGAACCTATAAGTGTGCTCAACATCAAGGAAAAAAAAAAGTGGAGACCACAGGGCAATGCACAAGTTGCACATGTAGATAAGGATGATTAGTCTTCACATTCTAAAGCTATTGAAAGAGGAGAGGTTCTTTTTACCAAAAAAGCCTTGCTAAATGATAAGAAGGAACGAACACAAAGGAAGAATTTGTTTCATGCAAGATGTAACTGTAATGGTAAAATTTGCAATGTCATTATAGATGTTGCTAGCACTTGAAACGTTATTTGAGAGGAAATGGTTAATAAGTTCAAGTTAAAGAAGAGGCATCCAAACCCTTATCAGAGTGCTTAATTACAGGAGGACCAGAAAGCTTTGGTCAATGAACAATGTCTAGTAAAGTTCAAAATTGGAACCTATCATGATGAGACATTAGGCCTATGGATGTTTGTCAAATGTTTTTACAGAACCATGGCAATTTGATCGGCATGCAAATACCTATTCCTTAATAAAGGATGGAGTCTGAAACAAGTTAAAACCATTGAAGGAAATTGGGGAAATGGTGTGTAGTAATGCGAGAATATGTTTGATTGATGGAAGTTTCTAGAAGATATGAAGCATGAGAATGTGTTTTGCTTTAATTCCAAACGTTGATAAAGCAGAAGTGGATGTACTTGTGGAAATTGCAAATATGTTGGATGAGTTTCTGGATATTATATCTGATAATGTACCGATGGCTTACTTCATATAAGAAAGATAACCCATCAAATGGACCTAATTCTTGAAGCTAGTTTGCCAAACAAGGCAGCTCATAGAATGGCTCTAGCAGAGAGTGAAGAGTTGAACAGACAAGTGCAAAAGTTGTTGTAGAAAGGGATTTGAGAGAGTTTTGAGTCTAGTGTTGTACCTATAGTACTAGAAATAAAGGAGGATGGGGGATGTATATAGACTCTTGGGCTATCAATAAGATTACTATCAAATATAGGTTTCTCTTACCAAGGATGGGTAACATTATAATTTGTTTGAATGGAGCCGAGTCCTTTACAAAAATAGATTTAAAGAGTGGATATCACCAAATCCAAACTATAGAAGGAGATGAATGGAAAACAACCTTAAAGACAAAGGAGGTCTAGTACGAATGATTAGCCATGCCTTTTGGACAAACCAATGCATTAAGCACATTCATGCAGCTCATGAACAAGATATTTAAAGAGTTTGAATAAATTTGATATTGTTTACTAAGATGATATCCTAATTTTGGGTAAAATATTGGAGAGGCGTGTGATGGACTTCATAGGGTGTTAAGAATTTAAGAGAAGAAAAGTTATTAGCATGAAGAGGTGCAGTTTTGTAAAGGAGTTAGTGTAGTTTGGATTTTTTGGCTCAACAGATGGTCTTCAAATGAATCCAAATAAAGTGATGGTTATCCTTGAATAACCCAATCTAAATAGTGTTATTAATGCGAGATCTTTTCATGGCTTAAATAGTTTTTACAGAAAGTTTATCACGAAATTCAGCAGTAGCTATGGCCCCCTAACTGAAACAATGAGATTGATAGAAAAGAGATTGAGTAGTCTACAGAAGCAACGAAGAGTTTCGATTTGTTAAATAGAAAAGTCACAAAGCAACGCATTTAGGCACCTCCAAATTTTAATAAGGTATTCCATGTAGGTTGTGATGCTAATAGCAATGCCATTGGACTTGTTTTGAGTTGAGAAGGTAAACCTATTGCTTAGTTTAGCAAGAAGTTAAATGATGCCAAAAGCAAATATTTTCTTTATGATCAAGGGTTTTATCTAATAATTCAAGCTATAAGAAATAAAGACATCTTTTGCATAAAGAGTTTGTCTTATATGTTGAACATCAAGCTTTAGAGTATTCGAATAGTGAAGGAAAATCGAATCAAATGCATTTAAATTGGGTTGAGTTTTTGCAAAGTTACACTTTTGCTTTAAAGCACAGGAATGAAAAGTCTAATATAGTTGTTGATGCTCTAAGCAGGAGGCAGAATTTTTTGATAGAGATGAAGATCAAATTTGTTGTTCCGTGAACTTAAAGAGTTTGTATCTGGAGGATCCCACCTCTGGCAAGGCCTGGAGAGCTTGCACAAAGCCTTTTATTTTAGACAAGACCAAGTGATTGGATTTTATAATCCACAATGGGATATTATTCAAAGGAAGTTAGTTGTGCAGTCCTAAGAGCTCCATGAGAGAGAACCTAATCAAAGAGAAGCATGGAGGATTAGCTAGACACTTTGGTCAAGATAAGATTATTACTCTGGTTATCAAGAATTATTATTGGCCATAAGTACAGCAATATGTTAAGAAGTTCGTACAAAGTCATACAATATGTTAAATGGCAAAAAAGAACCAAACAAAACACAGAATTGCATCAACCATTACCTATACCAAATAGGCCATGGGAGGATATGAGTACGGATTTGATTCTTGGTTTACCAAAGACCCAAAGAGAATTTGATTCCATTTTTGTGGTGGCAGACAGATTTTCAAAGATGACACTCTCTATTCCTTGTAAGAAGACTACTGATGCTATTCATGTAGCAGAATTGTATTTCACAGAAGTGAGACTCCATGATCTATCGAAGAGCATAGTTTCAGATTGAGACACAAAGTTTGTTGAGTACTTTTGGAGGACACGGTAGAAAAGTTGAAAATGTATTTTAAGTTAAATTCAGTTCCATCCACGGACTAATAGACAAACCAAAATGGTGAATAGAAGTGTGGAAAACCTAGTAAGATGCTTAGTAGGAGACAAACCCACCACAAGTGAAATTTGCTTACAATAATTACATCAATAGAAGCACTGATAAGTCACCATTCTAAAAAGCATATGGAAGTAATCCTAGAAATGCTTGAGAGTAAAGGAAATTGGACAAAGGAGAAAAAAGTAGTGCTGAAGCTGTGAAGACTTTGCAGAACACATGAAGAATTTGCATGAAGAGGTGAAAATGCATTCTATTAAAATGAATATTCACAAGGCTAAGGTAGATCAAAGAGGAGACCTAAAGAATTTTATATTGGTGATGAAGTTATGGTTCATTTATGAAAAGAGAGGTTTCTAATAGGAAAATATAATAAGTTGAACATGAAAAAATTTGGACCATGCAAAATCCTAAAGAAGCATGATTCTAGAAATACTTATGAGGTAGAGTTGTAAGATGCACTTAATAGATCACCTATGTTTATATTTCAGATTTGGTAGTGTACCGCGAAGCAAGCAATTCAAGTGAAACAAAAAAGCATGGTGGAACACCTACATTAGCTACGGAAGAGATAGAGGATATCTTGGACAGTCGTATGGATAGAAGCACAAGAAACAAGCAATATGAAGAGTTTCAGGTTAAATGAAAAGGGAAGCCTATTGAAGATTCATTGTGTAATGGCACGTACCTACAACTCCTCTAGAAAGCAAGGTGCAACCACTGGAATGAAGTCGTATGGTCAGCTGAGTGCAGTAGGGAAGTTTGAAACACTTGTACGAATACCAAACAAGGTGTACGGACAAGGCTGAATTTCATACTATGTAAGCCATACGGTATGTTATTGGACACCAAATGTGTCGTACAGTGGGAGAGAGATGATGTACGGCTGTGCAATTAGCACTCTGGCCGTACAGAGGTATAAGGGGTCGTAGGGTGCACTAAGAATGAAGTTGTACAGTAAACAGAGTAGTCATACAGTAGGGACTATGGGGCCGTATGGTGAGTATATGGAGGTCGTATGGCTGAGTATATGGAGGTCGTATGGTTGGTTGGGAGGCAATACAGCTTAGCTTGGGGACCGTATGGGTGAATAACAGTAGTTGCATGGAGTGTTGTGAGAGGTAGAGAGAATGATTTCAGATCTACACTGTAAATTATTAATTCCAAATTCATCAAACAATGCCAAACAAAAGTGGAGATTAACACACAAACAACCTTCAATTAATATTTGCCAAAAAAAGATGGTGCTCCAATTTGCCAGATCTGATCGAAGTGTTATAGGCGAGGAAATAGGGTGAGGGTTAAATCCCACCGAAACCATATAAACCAAATAAGGAAGATTTTTCACTTCTGAAATGGCGAACAATCAGAACTCCAATAGGAATTCGCAGTACAAAGAAATAATCCAAAAAATGCATGCCTAAAGGCTACCTACAAGCCATGTTTAAATACACATTAGGGAAAACTTTCCGAGGGTGTACAAAGATAGCCAATGCCAACACAAACTACGGAAACAAACAAAAATGGGTCCGAGATATATCAAATCAATCAGCCCATTAACAAAAGTTTGATTAATAATCTATTTTATGACAGGGATATTACAGTCCTCCCATCCCAAAATTGAGCGGCGGAAGGTCTGTAGCTATCATGACATTCTCTCCCACAGCTTTCTTCAGGCAAGAAACGTGAAAAACATTATGAATACGGCTCCCCTCTAGAAGTTCCAGCTTGTAGGCGACTTCACCAATGCGGTGCACTGCATGATAAGGGCCATAAAAACATGGCTTCAGTTTTTCTTTTCCCTTTTTCTCAATAAGGATTGTCGGTATGGTTGGAGCCTGAGGTAGACCAAGTCTCCTACTTTGAAACTCCTCTCTATTCGGTGTCTGTCGGCCTACATCTTTTGTTGATTTTGTGCCCGTTGTAAGTTTTTCTTCACGTATCTTAGGATGTCCTATCCCTCCTGAAGCCAATCCCTCACCCATGGTGTGCAACTGTCTCCCAGAACTGTATCGATGAAGGAGAGGGATTCATACCCGTATAGAGCTTTGAATAGTGCCATCTCTATGAACATGTGGTACGTGGTATTATAACGATATTCCCCTAGGTTTATCCATTTGACCTACGCCCGTTGTTGTGCTGAAACGTAGTTCCGAAGGTAACCTTCAAGCCACATGTTCACAATCTCCATTTGTCCATCTGCCTAAGGGTGGTAACTAATACTTGGTGACAATTTTGTCCCTACCAAATGAAACAGTTTTGTCTAGAAAATACTAATGAATCGCCCATCACAATCACTGACAATGTTTCAGGGTCACCCGTACAAACAAAAGATTTCTCTAAAAAACAGATCAGCAACTTATGCAACCTGAAAATCTGAGGGAATGGCGAAGAAATGTTCGTACTTTGCCAATCTGTCAACCACCACGAGGATACAATCCTTTCCGTTCACCTTGGGAAGTCCAATTATGTTCTGGAATTGGCAGAGGTTGCAATAACCCGATAAGTAGAGTATGTTCGGATTTGTTCTGCTGGCAGACCGCACACTCTCTTATATACTGCAATATGTCTCCTTTAAGTCCTTTCCATGAAAACCTCTCCCTAAGACATCTGTATGTTTTGAGGAAGCCCCGACATCCTACCAAAGGTGAGTCGTGTAGTTTCTTCAAGATTTCTTGCTTCAATTTGGATTCCGGTGCTAAAAATATCCAATTCTTATAGTAAATGGTGTCATCCACCACTTTGTATCGATCATCCTGGGTGTTTCCATTCATTAGCTCACAGACAAATGTGTTTTTGGAATATTCCACTAACAAATGTGCTTTCCAGTTAGCTAAAATCTAAGTTAGTAAGCAGATGGTGAGTTTCCTAGATAAAGCATTTGCAACCACATTGTTCTTTCCTTTAACATATTCAATGTCAAAATCAAAAGCCTGAACCTTGCTTACCCATTTTTCTTGCCTCTCGTTCAAGTCTCGTTGCTCCAGAAAATATCTCAAACTATTGTGATCCATACAAATGACAAACTTGACACCTACCAAATACTTTCAGAACTTGGTTAGTGTATGTACGATGGCCAACATCTTTTTGTAGTAGACGGAATATAAGTGTTATGTTTGTGTAAGTTTCCTACTTTCATAGGCTATGGGATGTGTATCTTGCATCAATACTGCACCAATGCCTTCTCTAGATGCGTTGCACTCCATAATGAATGGCCAAGTGAAATTAGGTAAAGCAAGCACGAAACAAGTGCTCATTGCTTCCTTCAACTTATCAAAAGTGAGTTGTGCCTTTTCATTCCATCGGAAGGACCCCTTTCTTGTCAGATCTGTTAGTGGTGCGCTGAGCTAAGAGAACCCCTTTAAAAACCTCCAGTAATAACTGCATAGTCAAAAAAATCCTCGCAGCTCCGTGAGTGATTTTGGGGGAGGCCAATCAATGATAGTCTAAATCTTCTCCTGATGAACTTGAACGCCATATTTACTGACAACATGTCTCGGGTACAATATTTCTGTCATACCGAATTCACACTTGGATTGCTTGGCAAACAAAGACTGATCCTTCATGATCCTTAGGACTTCATGTAGATGCTTCAAGTGCTCTTTCCATGTCTTGCTATAAATAAGAATGTCATCAAAAAACACCAATAAGTACTCACACAATTCTTTGTTGAAGATGGGACTCATGCATGATTGGAATATAGTAGGTGCATTCGTTAATCCGAACAGCATGACCAGGAATTCATAATGCTCGTAGTGACAAGGAAAAGCCATCTTTTCCACGTCTTCCTCGTGCGGATCTGATGGTATCCAGAACAGAAATCTATTTTCAAAAAATAACTGCACCACGTAATTCATCCAACAAATCATCTATCCTCCGAAATGCATATCTACTCTTTATTTTTTTTTGTTAAATGCACGATAGTCCACACACATGCGCATCATCCCGTCCTTTTTGACCAATACCACTAATGACGCGAAAGGGCTAGAACTAGGGCGGATCCATCCTTTTTGTAGCAGTTCTTGAATTTTCTTTTTGATCTCATCTTTGAAGTTCTTGGGATGGCAGTAGGGTGTGGTTATGACTGGCTTGGCTCCTGCTTCCAACTCGATAGTATGTCCAACTTTATTGTGATCGTTCAAGATATTCTGGAGATCATAATCCTTTGGGATGTGTCAATTGCCCTTTTATAGGTTCTATTGAGACAAAACAGTGTGCAGCCCAAGCAATGTCATCACGCCGAAAAATTGCCTCCATCCAATGTGCATAAACTTCCCTTGGACCCTCATTTGCCATTCCGTGGAGAACAACCTTCTTTCCATCGACAAGAAAAGTAGAATCCATCCGTTTGAGATTCTACGTGTATTCATCAAGTGTCTCCATCCACTATATGCCCAAAATGACCTCCATGTCATCAAAGTCCAATATGAAGAAATCCTCGATCATTGTGTGATTCACCATTGTGATACTTAGCTAAGCAACAAGGTGTGTGCAGGGCAAAAGAGTCCCTTCGACAACCTTGACCTAGAATCCTGTATGCGTCTCCATCAGTAGACCTCTTCGTTTCACCAAAGATGAGTTTATGAAATTTAGAGTGGCCCCGCTATCAAGCATCACCATAACCCTTTGTCCTTGAAGGGTTCCCCGTACACAGAATACTGTGCACCTTGAGCTACTGGCTAGGGTGATAGTTCCTTCGTGACACACAAATGTTGCAATTATTTTTGTATGGTTCAAACTAACCATTTTGGTGTCTTCGTAGGGTTGGTTGTCTTCAGAGGGTATATCTTCTTGTTCGTCCTCATCATTGGTCACGACATCAATGTAGTGGATTTTTCCTTTCCGGAGGTATCTGTGCCCAGGTTCCCATGGTCCTTTGCAGTTGAAATATAGTTTCTTCCTTCGAAGCTCCTGTTTTGTAGCTTCATCCAACGATAGCTTTCTCGGTGGAGTTTTTTTATCTTTATCCCTCAAAAACACCAGCGGTTTGAATTATGAGTAATTTCGTGAGGATGATGTCATTGATGATGCTATACTCCTTGCCTTCTTAATGGCCTCTGACAAGGTGGCAGGATTGAACCCTTTTACCCAACCTTTCAGTGGTTTTGTCAATCCATCCATGAAGAGGACTATCCGCCTTCTTTCAAAAATGTTAGTGACCAAAACAGAGTTTTTGAAATTCTGCAATGTACTAGTCAACCAATCCAGTTTGCCTCAGTTGTGCCAAATCTTTGAAATTGAGTTCCCAATCTTTACCGTCAAATCGATCTATCAATCTCTTAGTGAATTTCCCCATAGGTATTTATTTGATCATGACCTAGTGTGATGGTGTCGTGATGCCACCATTCATGCGCAACTCCCTTCAAGTGTAAGGCCGCAAATTTAATTGCTTCTTCTTCTAGCATGGGATTAACCTGAAAGTAAGTATCTACCTTCATTACTCACACTTGCACAAATATAGATCCCAATCCGTCAAATGGTAACAGATTTACTTTACTCAACTTCCTCCTGAGATCATCATTAAAATATCCTTTGTTTCCCCTCCCGAATATCTCATTCTCAGATCTGCATAATCTTTGTAGGATATATCTTCCTCAAAATTTGCATTCTTCCAACCTTTTCTCAGTTGTTCTTGCATTTCTTCAAAGATCGGTTACTTCCCTCCGGGTGGTATCTCCGTCCATGGGGGAAAAGACAGCATGGAAGGTCGAGAGCATGTTGGATGAGGGTTTGCTTTACCCAACACCGAGTTTGCATTGTGACCAGTTTGTTCTCCAGATATTTTATTGTCTGCCAACTTCTTGAGAGTCTCTTCCATGAGTTGCTGAGTATCATTGATTTGTGCCTGATTCGTTACAAGCTCTCTCAGTAGTGCCACGAGTTCTACAGCCATGGGTTTCGGTTTGACAGTCATTCTATCAACGGAATGGGTTCTTCTTCTCTTCTAGCTATAAACTCTCATTCACTGTCCACAAGCTGGTAGGATCAAAGCTTTGATACCACTGTAACGACCCATACCTACATCCAATTGTATGGTCAGCTGAGTGCAGTAGGGAAGTTTGAAACACTTGTACGGATACCAAATAGGGTGTACGGACAAGGTTGAAGGTCGTATGGTATGTTATTGGACGCTAAATGTGTCGTACAGTGGGAGAGATGATGTACGGTTGTGCAGTTAGCAGTCTGGTTGTACGAAGGTATAAGTGGCCATACAGTGAAGTGAGAATGAACTTGTACGGTGAACAAAGTAGTCATATGGTAGGGACTATGGAGCCGTACGGTGAGTATATGGAGGTTGTACAACTGAGTATATGGAGATCGTACAATTGGTTGAGAGGCAGTACGGCTTAGCTTGGAGGTTGTACAAGTGAATAACAGTAGTTGCACAAAGTGTTGTGAGAGGCGGAAAGAATGATTTCAGTGTAATGTCCCTCAATTAGCTGATTGGTTTTCCCATTTCTACCTTCTACACCTACAAGGGTGTTAGTACTATAATGGAATTATGAATCAAAATATACCATTATTTATTAACTAAAGAATAATTTAAGTTCCTAATCCTGATTACTTCCCTTCTTAAAGAGAGGCTGTTATCGGATACTTAGTTCCTGAGGGAGGTTTTAGCTATTTTTAGGCTAACTCTCCACTAAGTATTTTCCTCTCACGATTTTTCCCCTCATTAAGACCTATGGATAATCATTCCTGATTTATCCATCCTTCCTATAAGCTCTTGCAATCTAGGCCTTATAAATAACCTTGATGGTGTATCCATCCTTTCATATGCATATGCTTGTAAGTTTCGGTATACTCACCTTCATAGATAGATGATCTCTGCCTTGTTTCTTGGATTTAGAATTGTTCTGATCTTCCTATTTTTTTGTTTATTATTATGTTTCTTAGTTAAATATATCTCAGGAGGTAAATCTCAATTCTTTTGTGATGTAGCAGGTGCCTGGTTACTGTATGTTATTTCTACTGCCTTGTTGTTGTGTGAGGGTTGTGACGGAAGAGTGGGTATGCTCTGAGTTAATAGTGTCGGTTCCTCCTTGGATGCCTTAGTCCCTATACTATCAGAATGTAATATCCCTGATCAGATATTATCTCGTTTCTCTTTAGCAGTACAATCAAAAATAAAAATTGCAGATAGTTTCTAGCACAATCGAAAACTAATAGAAATTCCAATAGAGTTTTAGTCCACTTTTCTCAGATATAATATTGAAACTCAGGTATAGGCAAAATGGAATACAATGCTATAATAAAACCAGAAGGTTCTCCACAAGTATATAACCCGTTATTTCAAAATTGCATTCAAAATGTCGAACATAAAACCATGAGTTACAAATCAGTAAGATAAAACCAGCAGACTCTTATAACTCCTTGAACGATTTTATTGCATTATACAACAACAATACAATAACCAGCTAACCACAATCCAATCTTATACACAGATTTTATAGTCAGATTGGAAAACAAGAGAAGAACCTATAAGCACAAATGAGACAACTGAAATGATATCTCCACGGACAATGGTTTTGCATCCACTGCTTGCCTACACGAGAGGCCACGTCCTCACACTGGCTAAAAGCTAAAGCTTTCTGAAAGACTCTCACAAGAGAGAACTGAAAAACAAAATAATGAATCAAGCATACAAAAAGGAAGGGGTCTCTTCTCCTTTTATTCTTGCAACAGTGATTCTTCGTCTCCCTTTCTGAGTTTTTTGTCTTATCTCTCCTTGCCCTCTTGTGACCACTAGGAATATTAATTTGACCTTTAATAATAATTTTCCAGCTCACATAGTCAAACTTAATATTGCAAATATGCCCCTTCTTAATATTTCTAATGTCCCCAAAAAGAAGGGACATTACAAATCTCCCCTCCTTGAGATTGCACGGCACCACTTTGTAAACCACCTGTCAACCGAATCCTTAGATCCCATATTACTCTACGAAGAAATGTTGCGCCTGTAAACTGAGCAACACTGATCATCACCATTTTTAACCTCAAACTGAATAGGATCACAATAAAATCTTCGTCCAATCATAGATACAATCTGCCAACACCTAGATCCCAAACTTTGTTATGTTGCCTGCTGCTTTAATGAGATAGAAATATATCCAAGGTCCATGTATAATCCAGTGAAATGTGAAGACCTAACCTAAATGGATGATGTAAGTAATGAGCTGCTCAAAAGCTGAAACCACCATCCCATGAACATCAAAATTCATACTGTCAGCATAAACTTGGAGAATTCCCAAGCGCATAGGTGCTATGAATATGAAAGATGCTGAGAATCTAACCACAAGCCTCACATAAATACTCCACCGAGAACTGTTTAGAGACTAATGAAGAAAATTCACCCAACTCCTAAATGGGGTGAAATCGGAAAATATGTTGGGGTTGATCAAATGATAAGCAACAGAAGTTGATTCATCATTCCCATGCTGAGATCCAGATTCACTACTAGGGTCTGAGCCAGTGTCCCAAAGTTTGAAATCAAACTCTTCCTCTTCATGGCAAACAAGAGATGATCACTCATTTAACACAAAAAAAGGATTGTCAGACATCCAATCAGCAACAACTTCAAACAAAGAGTTGTCAACAAGCTGAAAGTGTTCTGAAGTTTTGCTACTTAACCGTTTGGGGCAGCTATCCAAGTCATACATCTGCTGAATGCTCTCAAGTTCATCAATGGCTTCCTGGAAGAACTCCAGCCTCATTTTATTCTCATGTTCCCAAGAGTGTTCCATGCGCTTGATTTGATTTTTTGCTCCCTGTAGAGAAAATTGAGTTTCACTCAATGCCTCTTGAACATACTTAAGCATCCTGTTGAGATCTTCAATCTCATCCTTTGCCCTTTTTGACTATGCTACATAAATCTCAGCAACCTTAAGAATATAATCCCTGTCGGACAACAGATATAAGTAATCTAATTTCATAGTCTTGCAAGTTGTTTTGACCTTCTGTAAATCAGCCACATGCCAGTCACCTTCCCCTTCCCTTTGGACCTTCTTGTAGAGCTCCTCAACCAACTCGTGGTTATTGTCATACTGCACCAAGGATGCCACAACCATATCTTTACTAACCTTCAGTTGATTCTGTAAGGCATGTATTTCATTATCTCCTTGCTGAAATTGTTCATTGTCTTGCAGTGTCATCTTAGGTTGTTCCTCTAAATACATGTTCTGAGTATCATGAATATATGGTTCGTGATTCCAAGGTCCCAAACTGTTATTACCTTGAGTGCAATCTACTTTATTATTCTGCTTGACAAAGCTCACCTCCAAGTCACCAACGAAGAAACCTGCACCTCATGTAACATTTTCTACGTGATCGCAAGAAGGCTGCAAATCACTGGTAGTTGTCTGCTCTTCTATTTCAAGACCATTCAAATGATAATTTTGGTCTATCAGAAATTCTTCGTACACCCCTATGTGTTGTTTATTTGTAAAGAGATCCTAGACCAACTCCAGATACTTTCTTTTTGCCATATCAATCATATATTGCTGCCCTAGATAAAAATCCAAGTAATCATTGAATGATAAATCATTCTTGATCCGGGTAGGAAGTTCTTTATAATCTCTATGAATGTCGAGTATTTCTGCCCTTACATCAACTTCAAAATCATGGGCTAACTGTGCTTGTGGTTTCATATTATTTTTCATGATTTAATCCTAGCCCTATATTTTCCCTTATGAAAATTACTTGCTTGTGCACGTAAATGTTCAAAAGTGCCCACTTACGACACCAAAAGTAATCACTGAAATTATCTATTGCTTAGGAGATCTTTATTTACTACATGAGAACCTTTTCGAGATCTTGTCCACACCCTATATTTTCCCAACTGTCCAGATGGATGTTCTTTCAATAAAATAGAGAACTGATGTGCAGGGATCTTCAGTCAATGCTGCTGTCATGATACATGTCTCATGCTTGAATAGCCTCTTGGGGTCTCTTTTCTTGTCACATTCACCAGCACTGCGAATGACCACAATTTGATCTCTCTATAATTTGAGAGTATTCAATGAGCAATTTAACACCTGCAATTTAGCAATCAATATCTGCATAAACTTCTTCCACTCCAATTTTATTCTTAGAACTTTGGTTATTTACAGATAAAGAATAGTCTCTCGAATAAAGTCATGAATGTTCCTCTTGAATTTTATGAATTTGATTCCATTAGGTCCCTTTCAGTCACCGTATTAACATTTAGTTATTCCATACTCTTCACAAGAACTGTTGCTTTCCAATCTGTAGTTTAAATCAGTGGCATGCTGTCAACATTAGTCTCTGTATAGATGGCCTATTGTTTTCAACAAATGCCTTCTATTGCTAGCCTATAATGTATTGGACACACTTATGCTTGACTTTGGCTGAAGATGCTTGTTGGGATTGTAACTCAAATAAACAATGTTTCCAGAAGATGTATTTCTCACTGTGTTAGGATCAACGAAAAACTCTCTGGAAAACATGGATTGTGTTGGTCGAGTTTGATACACAATATGGCAACAAAGTGCAAATATTGATTCTTGACTATATTCACAAATGTCCTCCATTTTTCAATATAAACATCATATTAATCAACACAACTCAGAAAGTGTAGATGGGAATGATTGTGTACTAATAGGATCAAGATCATGTTCAAATTACCATTTGTACTCTTTCATAAATTCAGCATGTTTGTTTATAGTGTCTACTGAAAAACAAGCTCTACAAACATCTGAAAGCTCCTTCTTGAGTGATTGCAGAACCTCTGCCGTTGTAGCGGAAGGATACTTGTAGCATCAGTACAGCAATGCATGCACTATAGTAAACAGTCTCTCTTTGGGCAAAGGAACAAATCTCGAACCAATTTCTGTTAGGAATACCCATAAGTGTTGTTACTTCGAAACGAAAATGCTTAACACCCACGAACTCTCCGATAGCAATTCACAAGTTCATGGCAAGAGGTAACAATGATATTATTCAATATTTTAATCTCGACAACTGTAAGACAAAGTCAAAATTCATGACCTGGTAGACAAGTTACTAATTCGAATGGAACTGATATCATGTCGTGTCAAGGATATCGTGTCATGTCAAAACGATACTATCTCCAAATGTCTCAATACTCCCCAATGACACAAAACAACTCTTCAATTATTGTCTTTTCCCTACTTGCCAATCTCCAACCTGTTTGCACCTCTGTGAAGGCAGAACTGTAACGCCCAAGACGTTACAACTACTTATTGATATCAAAGGATATTTAATGATATGTGAAAATAATCGCTCCCCTGCCATTACTACTTTGATAGGAAACACGAGTCGGGAAAAGAGTAACGTGTTTTCCATATTTCCCCACTATGGTTAATTGGCACTCCACATGACTTTTGCAGAAATCAACCCCAGTGTAGACAAAATTGGTAGGAGTGTTCAGTTGCTTTTCAGTTTCTGAGTCTGCAAACTCCCTTATTTCCGAAAACACTCACACTTACCGTGGATTCTAACCTTGTCTAGATTATTGTCTTACAATACCCATCTTCCATTCACCACTTAATTCAAGAAACAACTCCTGACCTGTAACCACCATATTATGAAAGATTGACCTCTCACGATAGTCTCTTTGCTCATGCATCTGTTTTGAAATTGATGGCACTAGTAAGTGCTCAAGAAAAATACTTCGCAGCGCATGATTAGCCATGTTCTTCAACACGTGGCCTCATAACATTTAGTCATTTGTCCAACATTCTTACCGAAGAGTATATCTCGTGAGCTTGAAATCGGGCACTTCAAATTTCGATGACCCACTGGTGGCAGATATCCTGGAATTGTCAATACTTGCTAAGGGCAACCATGAATCTAACTGTGATTACTCCTACCTTCATGCAATCTGGAATATCTGGTTGTAATTCTTATCTCAACCCCGACTACCAGAACTCCCTTTCGGCCTCACCTCGATTCCAATCAATGGTACTGTTTCTAATCAGTTTCGATGCCTAGCGTGACCCATGTTTGCCGGCACCGTCACAACAGACTTACCAAGTTTGTTTTCCGCCTCTCTGCACTTCCGGCCCAAACCAGAAGACTTGCCTTGCCAACCTGTCTTATGCAAATGCCTGAATATCCCATGTCCTTCAGCCGGCACTTTTGCAACGGTTATTGATCTCACCTTCCCTTAATCTGACTGTAGGATATATATAATGAATGCCAATACTAGTGTTTGTAGTTGCTACAACTATCCAACTGAAAACAAGAAAGACTTCCAATGATGCCATTACTCAATACTAAGTGGTACCTGTCTTAGCTAATGAATCTTCAATCACTCTTCTTCCTGATGTAGAACTCCAATCTTCTGTGAATCAATGTAACAATCTGAATCTCAGTTCTGAAAGTGCAAATGACTACCAAGTTTTAAAATTCGAAACTGCAAATGAAGCCTCTGATCAGACCCAATAGGATGGCAGGGTCAAAGCTTTGATACCACTGTAATATCCCTGATCGGATATTATCTCACTTTCTCTTTAATAGTATAATCAGAAATAAAACATTGCAAATAGTTTCCAGCACAATTGAAAACTTAATACTGTAAATATGCCCCTTCTTAATATTTCTAATGTCCCCAAAAAGAAGGGACATTACACGGAAGGTGTTGTGGTCAGCTTCTTTAGTTGAAGATGTTTCTTTGTATTGCTTCTACTCTAGTCGATCTATTCTTATCTCTTATCCCTCTACAGTGCTCAATGTGAGACGTCTTTTTCTGAGTCTAAGCGAAGGTATGTGAGTTGTGCTTCCCACTAAGTTTACTTCCACTATCAGGCATCTTCCTTCAATATCTGTCGATTTGAGGGTTGGGTCTCAAATGTATCTACAGAAAGTTGTGTTGTTATCTACATCTTATGTTGACCTCCATTACTTCCTTTGGCCGTGGTCGATAACACATAGGATACTCCACTTCTCTTGGCGATTGCGATGTATGCTCTGAATGCCCTTCCTTCTCCAGTTCGATCCTCTTTCTTCTCTCACGATGGCCATTTTGTATGCGACACAGGGTCTATCTGGAAAGCCGCAATAGTTGATGGGTCAACCTCCTTCCATTTTATTAAAGCTTATGTTCAGATCAAAACATTTATATTTGGCCTTAAAATAATCGAGATTGCCTTATTTCTGTGATATATGATTATTACATTGAGCTTTTAAATAATAATCATGTTTGCCTTAGAAAATATTAATCAATAATAATCATGTTTGCCTTAAAATATTAATCAATAATAACCTTGTTTGTCTAAAAATTATTAATTAATAATAACCATGATTGCCTTAAGAAATATTAATTAAAATTAATCATAATTGATTTATTGCTTTTAATGTTAAAACAAATGGAATAATTAATTAATTATCCGAAAACTTAATAACAATTTGATTCAAGATATTAATGATAAAATATAGTTTCTAAATACAAAAATCTATTTATCATTCTTGACTTGTTAGTTTAGGGGTTATCACATTCAAATCTACACAGTAAATTATTAATTTCAAATTCATCAAACAATGCCAAACAAGAGTTGGGATTAGAACAAAAACAACCTTCAATTAATATTTGTCAAAAGATGGTGCTCCGATTTGCCAAATCCGAGCAAAGTGTTACAGGCAACGGAATAGGGTGAGGGTTAAATCCCACCGAAACCGTATAAACCAAATAGAAAAGATCTTTCACTTCTGAAATGGCGAACAATCAAAACTCCAATAGGAATTTGCAGTACAAAGAAATAATCCAAAAAATGCATGCCTAAAGACTACTTACAAGCTGTGTTTAAATACCCATCAGGGAAAACTTTCCAAGGGTGTACAAAGATAGTTGTCGGCAACATAAACTACGGAAACAAACAAAAATGGGTCTGGGATATATTAAATCAATCAGCCCATTAATAAAAGTTTGATTAATAATCTATTTTGTGACAGGCATATTACATTGTGGCTATCCAAAGCAGAGGTTAATTGCTTTGGTTTTCCTTTAAACACTTGAGATGGGGCCAATTATCTCGGGTGTTTAATGCAGGAGCATCTAAAGTGCAAGAGCAATCTTTTATCAACTAAAAAGTTTAAATTAAAAAATAAATAAATAAATAAGAGGAAAAAATTAGAGACGCCCAAAAAATAGGTTAAAATAAAAAGGGTATTTTTTTATTTTAAAAAATCATATTAGGTGTCATTTAATATTATGCATCTTGCATTTAATATTTAAAGCTAAGTAGCTGAATCGGGTACGGGAACGGGTACAGGTACGTGGGTACGAAACGCTGGTACGGAAGAATTTTTTTAGGTGTTGGGTATGGGTACAGGTACGTCCACATATATATACAAAAAATCTATATATATATATATTATATGTATGTGTGCTGCTAGAAAACATACCAATATCAAAAACAAATTAAATTTAGAATTTAAATACCAACACATATGCTAGCAGCTAAACAAAACCATTATAAATTTCAGACTTTGAAACATAAGTACTAATTAGCATAAGTAATTAATCTGAAATTCAGTTTTCGATATCAAAAAGGATCGAGCTAGTGTCATGAAATATAGTTATTGTTTGCAATAGAAATAATACTAGAAATCAGTATCACTGATCAGCTCACTAATCAGAACCATATGGGTCATCATCAATAGAAAGATTGTCATCAACATTGACATTAGATGATTGAATCCCACTGGTATTTGCACTAAAAATATGCTGGCTAATTAAATCATCCATTGGTAAAGCTGGTGCACCAATAGGAAGATCAAAGTCAGTAGACTCTGGTTCTACATCCCATAATTTTGCTGCCCCTTCCTTGTACTCATCAGATTTGTGAGTAAGAAGGCGCAAGTTTGAATGCACATAGACTAAATCCTCAGCTTTGCTTGATGCCAACCGATTGTGCTTCACTAAATGGATGGAGGAGTATGTACTCCAATTTCGTTCAGCTGAAGATGAACTAGCAACCTAATGAAGCAAAGGAAGATCTCATTGGAGTCTCTAAAATTTAAGTAAATCAAATGAGTTTATTAATTTCAAAATGACAACCAGATTTAGAGTTTATAGTATATAAAAACTTACCTGTGATAGAACTTTGATTGCCAGAATTTGGAGGTTTGGCGATTTGTGGCCATTGAGGTACCACCAAGAGTGAGCATCCTTCCTATACTTGTCACGAATAGCAGCAAGAGTATGACCAGTGGATGATACAAAATCAGCAAATTCGCTTGTAACTGCATACTCCATTTCAATATCAGGGAAGAGTTTAGAAATAGCTTTCCTAACCCCTTCACCTACTTCTGCATCACGATATGGTGGCACCCTTGTTGGCAAAGCAAGAATCTCTTCACTATAATATTTGGGACTCGATGAAAAGGCAAGAAGATGGAGTGGGGTGGTCATTTTGTTCCATCGCTCAACACATATTAATTGCACCTCCTTAAAGAAGGTTTCTTCAGGGTCTTGCTCTTTTGCATTTATGACAGATCTCATATTGTCAATCATTGAGTCTATTCCATCATAAACCTCCCCCAAGAATGGCTTATCCATGTCAATGAAGCGTATCATACCTAGGATGGGCTCTGTGAAACTAAGAATGTATTCTGCACGACTCCACCAAGTTTCATCCAAAATCCTTCTCCTGATATCAGTTGCCCTCTCATTATTGGATTGCCTCCATGTGTTCCATTGGTGGCTGATCACCATACTAGAAAGTGCCTCTCGAACCTTCACAAGCCGTCTCAAGACAATTGTATTTGATGCAAATCTAGTCTCAGCAACCTATTTGAAAATTAAAAAAACAAGTAATTAAAAATAAAGAATATGCACATATATAGTTTTGCTGAAATAAATAAGATAATAAGTTACAACTAACGTAAAACATAAAATTGTAGTATTTGAATTTTGGATTACCTTCAATAGTTCCAGCCGCAAGAATGATCTAAAAATGGCTTGGGAGAAGTGGTGGTTCGTTATGAACATTTGGATATCTTGAGCTTCATCATAAACTTGTTTGATCCAAGCTATTTTAGTACCCAACTTCTATAGCATGAGGTTGAGTGAATACATGGTACAAGGTGTCCAAAATATATGTGGGAATTGTTTCTCAACTAACATACCAACTGCTCTACAGTTCTTTGCATTGTCTGTTACAACTTGGACAACATTTTGAGGGCCTACTTCATTAATGCATTCTATGAGAATGTTAGCAATGAATTGTGCATCCTTTACTTCACCCTCACAATCAACAACTTTTAGAAACATTGCCTCTTTAGGGGACATTGCAATCACATTAACTAAGGGTCTGTTTTTTGCATCCTTCCACCCATCAAAAATAATGGACACCCCTGTTTCTTTCCATAAGGCTTTAATAGGAGCCAATGAAGTTTTTATATGCTTGACCTCCTTTGTCAATAAAGTGGTATGAACCTTCTCATACCCTGGGCCTGTGTACCCCTTTGGAGCTTCATTTATTTTTCTTATCATGTCTTGCCAATAGGGTGATCTGACAACATTGAATGATAAACTGTTTGCATAGAGGCACCTAGCAATCGCTTCATCAGCAATATCTCTATAATCATTATTAAATGCCATCTCCAATGGTCCTCTTGCTCTCTTCGGATTACTAGTCTCATCTTCATTTCTCGTCATAAATGGATGGCTTTCTACAACAATATCGGGAGCAGCACTAGGTGTATGGCTTTGAGATGATGAAGCACGTGACTTCCGTGAGCCCCTTCCTTTGGTCTTCAACCATGGATGCCCATACCTACTTTCAATTCTTGCACCCGCTTCCTCTTGTTCCTTAATATATGCTACTACTTTAGAAACCGGTATAGGTACCTTATCTTTTCCTGGACAAGCTTTGATTCCCTTTCTAGGAATCGCACACAAATGCCCTTTCACTCGGCTGTACGAACTTGTATACTGCACATCACATCCGGGACATATCCAAATACATGTCCCTCCACCAAGAACATGCTCTAATATGTTCACATGCCTCCATAATGGTGAAGCTAGGTCGACAGTAAATGCAAGAGTAGTGTCTGCCATGTTAAATTTGAATAACTGCTAGGACCCTGCAATTCATACAAGAATAACTTTTAAAACAAATAATTTAATTTCAATAGTAAAATAATAAAACTTGAAATAAAAAATATTTAATAAACTTATTTAGCATTTAGTATTTACTAATAGTCTAATAATATACTTATTTATATATATATATATATATATATATATATATATATCATATATGTTTATAAAAATATGATTATTTTAGTGTTTATAAACTTGTATATATTTATATAAACATATTTTATAATTACACTAACCTTATCATATTTCTAATATGATAAATTTATAATTTTATATAAACATATATAGTATAATACTATAACTGCATATACAACCATATATACTAATTATTACTCTAAACATAACAAATTAAAATAATCATTGAAAACGAAATAATATTTTTGAAACTACTGGCAATAAAATTAAAAAAATCCATGGTCGGCAATGGAGTCAGAAAAACCATAGATGAAGGTCACCGACTTGCCTGGATAATGGTCGCATCGCGTGGTTGAAGGTCGCAGACACAGGTTGAGGTCGCAAATGTAGGAGACACAGGTCGAGGTCACATTAATGGATGCCGTCTGCACAAATGCAGGAGAATTGCAAACCCCAGAGCTTGGCAAACACAAACGCACACAAGAGAAAGTAAAACACAGCCACGCCGCATTGTGTTTAACAAGATATTTTAGGGTTTTATCCGCGGTCAAAGTCAAGGCATTGACAGGAGTCGACTTGGAGTTGACATGGAATCACCACGTTAGCACAAAATCGCTTTGAAACGAAACGAAACGAAAAACTGATCTCTATTCGTGCCCACAGTCGATTCCCCTCGGTTTCTGATTCCGAATCAACTCGTACCTGGAAACAATGGGCTGGGGGGAGCGATTCAGCTACTTAGATTTAAAGCAAGGTTGTTATATCTACTACGGTGACTTTTTAAAAAATAAAAGCAAAAATCATATTAGGTGTCATTTAATAGTATGCATCTTGCATTGAATATTTAAAGCAAGGTAGTTATATCTACTCTCTCCAAATTTTATTTTACATTGATTGTGATTGTAATCTCATGGGTGGTAAGTGCCTATATAAGCAAGGCATATGAGGATTTGGAAGGAGCTCTCTTCTTGTGAGAAGTTGTAATAATCTCATATTGTAAAAGATCATAATGACCTCTTTCTAAAGAACTTGCAAGGATCTCATCCTCATGCATTTGGAAGCATTGTAAGCATCTTCAAGTATTATCAATCCATGCTTTGTGAAGCATTTTTAATCTCCCTTTGTCTGTATTTTGTTATGTTTTTATGTATGATTTTGTAAGGGTGGTTTGGCCCTTCATCAATGACACTTCCAAGTTGTATACAGCTGAATTTTTGTCAAGCCACCTGGACCAAGAAACAAGCAAGGTAAGAATGAGAGAACCCAATGTTGTTTCAGATTTGTTCTTAAAAAGTATAATGACAAAGGGACATTCTTCATGGAAGAATGACAAGCTTCTTCCAGTTTTTGATCCCTTCTTGAGGTATCTAACAAGGAACATTGTAACACTTGCAAATTGTACACAATTCACTGCAGCGTACAAGCCAGAAGATCAAGAATTTTGATACTTACAAGCAGGTATAGAACTTCAATTTGAAGAGAAGAAGAATCAAATGACAACAGACTAGGGTAAAAATATGGTTACAAATTGGTGAGCCGCTATAGAATAATACATGCTGCGTCCTACAAGCAGGCATGCCATATCTTGACATGAGGAAAAAGTACAACAACATGCAGCAAACATTTGAGCTAGTCAGCATAAAATAAGTAAACAAGAATAGATCCAAGCAGCTAATCCAACATTGTACACTAATGCTTAAGAAAAGTAATGCCAGCCTTCTTCCTGAGATCCTATAGCTTCAAAACAGTGGAGGAAACCACATGCATTATATCATTTTCTTTGCAAGAATGTAAAGCAACATATATGGATGTACATTTTTTGTGAGTTATCTGCTCAAAAAAATAGCTAAAAATGAAGAATGTGTCTTTCAAATGCCCTGATAACTAAAATGTTTCAAGTAACTAAAAAGTTTCCAACCGAAATGCACATTCTCTACAACTCTTGACAGCCAGAAATCCCAATTTACTATGAAATATTATCATTAAAATTTTAAATAAACAGTCTGCAGGTTCAGTTGTTCAACATGAGATGCATGGCATTCCTGGTAAATTTGTTGTACCAATTTTGAAATAGAATTATGAAATGAGGTAAGAAGCATTGATTGATCAAATTACGTAACCTAATTAACACTGTAATTCAGTTTCAATTGCAGCAAACATTTTCCAAACAATGTGAATTAGCAAAAACAGCATCAGCATGACAAATATGTTCTTATGAATTCAACAACAATCTATCATGTATTCCATATGCATTTGTAGCCAGAGGTTTTAAAAATTAGTTATTGCAAAAACCAAATTTACAAGGAGAGAATTTGGATGTCACCCTATCTTCAGATTGTTAGAACCTGTCCAGCATATCCCCTTGAAATTCGTGATAAGGTCTAACAGTCTCCTATGAGATCCTTAACTAGAATGATAGTGGTTTCCTGAATAGATGCATCTTTTGGGAGAAACGGCCAACTTAACTCCCTACAAGTGGTGTAAGAGTGAGGTCACAGGTTCAAATCCCCTTAGGAAAAGTTGCATAGGAGATTATTTGAACATGTCCAACATATCCCTGGGGATTTCTGATATGGCCTAACAACCTCTTGTGAGATTCTGAACTGGGATAGTAGTGATTTCCTAAATAGATGCATCTTTTGGGAGTAACAGCCAGCTCAACTCCCTACACAGATAAATATTCATTTTTAACTTTTAATTCTATAACAGAGTTCTTTGTTCTGAAAACATTACTCAAATCAAATGCAACGTCCCTATTGGCCGTATTCCTCATCTCTATGCCTACAAACAATATCAATCACTAAAAATTGATATTAGAATTATGATCAAGAAGTTACTACAATATTCAGATT
Source organism: Cupressus sempervirens (assembly GCA_028749045.1). NCBI lineage: Eukaryota > Viridiplantae > Streptophyta > Pinopsida > Cupressales > Cupressaceae > Cupressus > Cupressus sempervirens. The sequence continues at coordinate 4,166,316 of CM053784.1, read as the reverse complement.
AACACATCATAGGATCGTTTAAATATGGATTAATACATCATAGCATATTCCTCACAGCCAATCACATTGTCCATTCCTTGGAAACACTTGCAAATGGCAATTATCACGATTGATTATCCTTGACTTGCTGAGAGTGTGGAAGGTGGGCCACCCTTCTATCACTCAATCTACTTTAGAGGCTTGTCATCCTCCTTGATCCCAAGAGCATGGAAGGCTGGTCGTCTTCCAACTCCTATTCAATTTAATAAGACAATGAAAGTGGGGTCATCCTTCTCTCATGAACTCGAAAGGGATTTGTCCTTATCATTTGCAACACACTTCCACAAAATCAAACTGATTTCTAAAGGAATTTTCCAGATTATTGCTAACTCCATTTTGAATAATAAATTCATTTCTATCTCTTAATAATTATAAGCAGAATTTTATGCTAGGGCAGCAACAATTAAGGAGCATTATCAATTGCAATGAAATAACACACTAAAATAAAAGGATTTTCATAGTAGAGCTCCAAGTTCAAGTCGTAACATATGCATGAAATATCACATGTTATACCCTACACAATTGTTGACGTGCCATATCTCAAGAGTGAAGGCAAGTTGTAGAAGAATTTTGGGGGACTAAATACCTTTCTATTATAGCATCTACAAATGTGGCCCTAGAAGATTTTAAAATAGCACTAAAGAAGTAAAACTAAAGTTAAAGGTAGCCAATTCATTATGCACAAATGTTTGAGCTGTCAAAAGAGAGAGGCGGCTAGATAGAAGTATGCTACTTTGTTCAAAAAACTTGATGATAGAGAGTTAAAAGGTTAAGGATGTTTTTTTAAAGGCCCAAGACTAACATGATGGGATCTGAGTAATCCCATGCAAATACGAACTTTTACACAGTACCTTGTACATATTGTTCAAACTTTTTAAACCTTGGGTTTGCACCTCATGACCAAACTCAAGAGTAAATCAAGCACTTAAGCTGCAACTAGATAGAGGAATCAAAGAACGCGAATCCTATAACATCATAAATTTTACCCCATGCAATCTCACATCACATCTTGCATCACGTACGACTTCTCTCTAGCCGAATCGACAATAATGTAACCTCTTCGCCTTCTGCCAACTTGCCTCGTCATCGATCACCTCAATTTCTTGACTGTTTAGCCTAGATCATTCATGGACACATTTGAGACAAGGAAATGTTCGTGGGTCAGGTATTCATCCCACGAATCTCCATGACCACGTTGGTTGTTAGAGCACTATTGTTTGATTCCTAGTAGTGTAACGTCCCTATGGGCTTGCACCAACATCGACACAGCAGTCAGCCCTCCATATCTTCCTAATTCAAATTCATTTTAACTGTAATACACTACGATTTGGCTCTCCAAAGTTCATACTCTCAATTCTCACAACTTTCTCAACTTTTTTTGGTTCATCTCATCTCCATGTGGCTCATAGTGAAGCTCTTACAACCTGAGAGGCCCATTCTCTTCCTCACTCTAGCATATCTATTTTTCTTTGGTGTTGAAGGTTAGTGTCTTCTTTCCAAGTTTTCCATATTCACATTTGTATCATATCTTTCATAGTATTGTTATCATTTATTTCTCTTTCATTTCATTTTATCTCCTTAATCCATATCTATCTATGCAGCTATTTGTGGAGTTGGAAACACCAAACATGAGCTTGACTGTGGCAAGACTTCTATTAGAACCAACCCAACATTTTGTCTTTGGTTAGTTGTGTGCAAGTACAATGAAGGCAAGTCGTAAGTATTGGAAGCTTCATTAGCTGGACCCATTGCAAGTATCTCTCTCTTTCCTTTCATCCTTCGAATTGTTCTTTTTTTTTTTAATGATTTTACTACATTTAAGTTTATAGAATTTAGGAAAGAGAACAGTACTCTATCAATTTGTGTCTTTCTAGTACAAATCCTCATACAAACCATATGTGCATCAAGTTGTCATCCACAACCTAAGTATGCAGCTTGGATAGAGAACTAATGGAGTATACCAAAGATCCCTCACAACTAGAGTATGTACCATATGTGGTCACAATACTTATGTTAATTAGACAATGTTATACACGTGCTACCCATACAAGGAGCAAACAATGAGGTTGAAGTTCCCTAAGGTTACTCCTAGCAAAGGGTAGGACATGGAATCGTTATGGGATCTAACCACCCCTCATAGTTTTTTTATTTTTCCCTATCTAATCTTCATGGATGCAATGTCATCAATGATACACCAATGCTTGTAGTTTCCTCATGAGGGCGTCAAGCATACTATCCAAGACACTATCTATAGGCCACTGTGTCACATCAGAGCTTCTCCCTTGATCATTTTGGTTGGCTCCAATTGTACCCATGCTACCTCACAGGATTTAATGTATGAGGCTTATTTCAAGTACAAAACCGAAGAGCTAGGATAGGCATCAATCCAACTTGTTGCTTCTTTTGCTCCTTTTGCATATGTTGTTTGTCTCCGATCTATTTGTGCATTGCAACATGCAACATCTTCTACTAAGGGCAACTTCATTCCTTAAGGAAAATGCCCTCGACCTCCCAAGACCAAGAAGCCTTTGACGGTGCCACTTGCTCCCTCTATTGTGCTCAAAACAAGAAATGGAAAGGTGCATATGTCGCAGAAGTTGAAGTCCCATGCATTTGAGCTTCCCATTTTATTGGACATACTTCACTCTACAATGTATGGAAAGGGTAAGTGATCTCTATTAGCCTCTAAGAGTCCCTATTGTTCCTTTGACTTCTCCTATAGCATGAGGAAAGGCACCTGTGGCTAAGACTATAGTCTTTGCATCTATAGCACCTCTTATTTCATCTATTCGACCTTCTACCAACAACAACACAGAGGGTAATGCCTGTGAAGCAAGATGTTATAAAGCCTTTTAAAGTCTCTACTTTGGACACCAATCTACATTGGAACCAACATGCTCATAAGTGTAAGCATCATCCACAAGTGATGGCTAGGAAGCCCAAGGCCACTTTAAAGGCTAAGGGTCAATCTTCGATTCCCACTTTTGTTCTAAATCCCTTCGTTCTCATTCTTGTTCTTGTTGTTCTTGTTGAGGTTGCTTCTATTTCCACTCCAACATTTGTTCAACTCTTGTCTCCCTCAAGAGGGATGAATGAGCCTCATCCAAGAGGGCGCAAGTGTTAATTGCTCCCTCCCTTGAGCCACCCCTTATTGCCTCTCTTCCAAGCATCCCACCACTTTTGTGGACAATATACATGTTGCACATGCAGGTGATGTCTACTATGGCCCTATTTCCTCTTGTCATCTCCTCTCCTCTCCATAACATCTTTCCTAGGGCCTTGATTTACCATGGTGGATGTAAAACGTTATGCCTTGGCCACCTAAGCATAAGTTTGAATAGGGCCCCGCCCTCAAGTTTTGTCTCAAGAAGTCAACTTACAATTTCCTTGTTCACATCAATTCTTTTCGTTGAGGAGGTTCCATGTTCACCTAAGTTTCTCACCGCCTCTTTTCTACAGGTCAACAATACACCTCTTGTCAATGAGCATTTGGTTGAGTCAACTTACTCATCTTCAAGTGTATGTTCAACTATCTAGGGGATAACTCGGCGCTATCAACTATCTTTACAAGATTGTTGACTCTTTCCTTACATGACCTATTGGATGAGAATCTCAAAGTGGCCTCATCCATAGCTCTCACTATGGGTGAAGCACTTGGCACTGCTTTAACCAGCATGCCTCTTCAAGCTTGCCCTCCCTCCCCATATGATCAAGATTGGGAGGACAACAATCTGATAGCGGATGATTGCTAGGTAATACCTCTTCATATCTTTAGATTAGATTGCTTGTTTAACAATTTGTTTTTGATCCCTACTGCTTATCTTTATAGATTTGTTCTCTTTTGAAGAACCCAAATTACTCTATAGGTGCACAGAAATTAAGGATAATATTTTTCTACACTTCTATTTGTCTCATCATTCTTCTATTTGTCATACATTGATTTTTAACATTCAAGGACGATACGAAGTGCTTGAGGCATTTAGGCCTTCTTCCATGTTGACCCGAGTTTTTATATGATCTTTGTTTTCATGTACTCTTCTTCATATGCTCAAAAAAAATTTGGGACATGACAAGTAATTCATGTGCACTTAATATATGTCTTGACGTCTCTATTATCAATTATCCTAACCCTAAATAATAAAATCCCCCTATCTCTTGTCCAATGTTGTGGGTATTATGTGCTACATGTTGCAATGTAGCACTCCATGAATACATCACATTACGTTTTCATGGCACAACATCCTTTTCTCCTTATAGTAACTTGTGTTCCCTTTAATGTAACATAAATCATTCTCAGAGTGGCAACCTATCTCTCTATATTATGATCTATCAAAAACATTATCAAATTTAACTATCTTTTTTATCTATGCCACCTAGCATGGGGACCAAACCATCACACCTAGCTAATGATCTATTATCTTTTCTATGGCACAACACAACTTGTCAGTTATCATGGACCGATATCATGATCATGGGGTCCCTAGCATAACACAATTTGTCACCCATACATATCACTTTTATCTTTTGATTGTGTTTGAATGTCCATGATCTTTGTCTTCTACCAATGATCATTTTTGTATCTCATTTTCACTTTTTTCATCAAACGTGTTTGTCTGCAGCTAAATAATTGTGATGATGCAGCTTAGCAATATCTCACATAGACTCGACTCAAGTCTCTTTCCTGGGGTAGCTTTGCATGGATACAAGACTTTGCTTCTCCTTGCATCTTGGGTATATCTCTTAACCCTATCTCTACTCTAGCTTGCATCTATACTCAATAAGTGGGAGCAAAATGTAACATCGTAAATTGCACCCCGTGCAAACTCAATTCGTATAGACCTCCGCTTAATCCAAATTGATGACAATGGTAACTCTTCACCTTCCACAAACCAACCTTGGCATCTACCACCTCATTTTCCCAACTACTCGACCTAGATCATTTGGGGACACATGTGCACCACAAAGGCAGTGTACTACACATTTATCTCACAAAATCTTTGTGAATAAGTTGGTTATTGGAGCATTAGAGTGTTTGAACATTGATTCCTAGTAATGCAATTCCCCTATGGACTATCGCCAACATCAAAACAATGCCCAACCCTCTGTATCTTCCAATTCAAATCTATTTTCACCATCAAAAACTACAATTTAGATCTCCTAAGTTCATGTTCTCATTTCTCATAGCTTCTCCCACTTTTCTAGTTCATCCCGTCTTTTTTGTTGCACACACAAAAGCTCTACCAACTTGGGAGGCCCGTACACTTCCTCGTTCTAGCAAGCTCTTTGTTTCTAGTGTTGAAGGTGAGTGTCTTCTTTCTAGGTTCACATTGTTTAGCATATCTTTCGTAATATGATTAACATTTATCTATCTCTTGTATCGTTTTATCTCTTTGATCAATATCTATTTTATCAGGTCATTCATGGAGGTGGAAGCACCAAAATGGGGATTTGGCGATGGCAAATCTCTTATCACAGCCACCTCAACATTTTGTCTCGTATGTGTACCGGTAGAACGAAGGAGAGTCGGACACGTAAGAAGCTTTATTAGCTGGAACTATTGTAACTCTCTCTCTCTCTCTCTCTCTCTCTCTCTCTCTCTCTCATCCTTTCGATTGTTCCTTTTCTGTTTTATGCTTTTACTGCTTCCAATTTATAGTATTTAGGCAACACAACAACACTTTGTCACTTGTCATCTTTCTGGCGCATATTTTTGTACTCTATCCAGATGTTTGCGCACCGCCCATGCATCCTATATAGAGACCTCACAGGGTTGACCAGAGAACCCTTAAACTAGAGTATCTATCGTTTGTGATCAAAATACTTCTATTAATTAATCAATGTTATACACACATTACCCATACAAAGAGCAAACTTCAAGGTTGGAGTGCCTCAAAATTTGCTCCAATGGAGTGGGATACTAAATCCTAAAGGGGTCTCAGCATCCTTCACAATGGTTCAATTTTCCTGTCAACAAATACATAATAAACTTCAAATGGAGTTTCAAAAATATAAATATAAACAAAAGACAAAGCAGCTGCATGATATTTTGAGTTGCCACTAGAGATTGGACTCGAGAAATATTCCGCTTCTTCTTAGAGAACTCAGATGTCAAGATGTAGACAGTGAGATGACCACATGGAACATTGCAAATAGCATCATGTCATCTAAGGACATGGTCCCATGCGACCTTTCAAAAGTGTTACAATAGTAAAACTAATCTTTAAGACATAGTATTCATTTCCATATACAGGACAAATAAGCTGTCAACAGAGAGAAGGATCTAGAATTATTCAATTGTTGGAGTATAAAGCTCTAACACATTAATATAGACAGGTCATAAGTATGCGCTGATAATAGAAGATTAGATGTATGTTCAATGCTAAACACAGGGAGTCTAGTCACTATAAAAGTCAGACCCATGCAATTGGACTCTAGTACCACATTTTTGTTGGGAATATGAAGTCCAACCGTCATGCGACTATTTGTATTCAGATCTCTTCCTTAATAGTTGTATATGGGTCTATAAATAGATGTGCAGTACATGTACTGGGTGTATTATATATTTGTTTAATATAAGTGATTCCCTGTTGGAGTGTGGACATAACCACAAGTTGTGGTGAACCACAGTAAACACTTGGGAATTTTGTTTCATCTTCTTTGTTTAGGTTTTGTTTCATTTCTTTGCTCGTTTTAATATTTACAGTTGGTATCAGAGCCAAGGTGAGGCTAGAGCAGAGATGGAACGTGAAGTTGATTTTATCTTCACTGAATTTCTTGGAAATTTGGGCTTGGTAGAGAATGAGGTTGTGCCTGCTAAGAGGAGAAGAATCCGCCATGTGCACTGGTAGGATGGCTGGGAAAATAAGCCTGAAGCTGAACCAGAAGAGTTAAAAGCTCTTAAATCTGAGCTTAATGCAATTCTTGAGTGCATGCGTGCGCATAAGAAAGTCGTCATGGAAGAATTGCAGAAGCGGACAAGGGAAGGTAGGACTGGTGAGTCTGTAAACTGCCTGGTGTTGGCATATTATCAAATGGCTTCTCTTATTTCTGGTTCCAACCTCAATGACACAAATAATTTTGCATCCAGAGTTCATAGATACTTTGAAGAGTATGTGAAGTTTCCAGTAGAAGAAGATGAAGGGGCAGAAAACATGACTGGCAGGATGGAAGACACAGTTGAAAGAGGCTTATAAACTGGCCAAGAAGATAGCCAAAAAGCCCAAGTTATTTTTCAATCTGTAGAAGAGGAGCAGAAAAATAAAGAATAATCCTCTAACAGTGTGGTTTGCGATATGGAGGCAAAGGAGTTCACCATGAAAAAAGGTGAAGGGGCAAAGAAAGAAGAATAGTCACATAGCTATGTGGGATTTTTTAGCGGAGAGGAGAAAATTTACAATGTCGTAGCCATGATAGAGGCGGAAGCTCAATCGTCAAATTTTGTGTATAGAAATGGCGTGGTTAAGCCTCTCCAGAATGATCAGTGACACAAAATAAAAGGATCAAATCCTCAGGTTGGGGGTTACTGGCACTCCAAGCATGGCAAACAAAATTGAGAGGACACAGGAAGGACACAGTCTCCTCAACACTGTGAAAGGAGTCCAATGGATGGTGGGGAACCAAAACTGTTCCCCATTCTCAGTATGTGCAGACCCCAAATTCATCCTGGGCCTGGTCTCACAAGTCCCGGTCTCTCCATAGCATGCCCAACAATGGCATGCTTGCCTCACATGACCCAGTTTCAGAGGCTACATATGAGGAAAATAGTTTCCCTACCACATAGAATGATGAGGAGGCCAGCTCATTGCACATACCAAGGAGTCAATCCTTGTCACTGACACAGAGTAGAAAGGGAATGAATCGATCTTCCAATGAAGATTTCATTCCAGGTCACTCACCACACAGAGGCACAATATATAGAATTAATTATCCATTACAATCCACAGTCAATTCTTCTTTACTGCAGGCTCATATGGTGAATGCTGACTTCAATCCTCCACATGATGAAATAAATGTAGAAGTCCAAACTATTGGTCCATGCTGTCCCCTCCCCCCCAGGTGGATACCATTCCCCATATCTGCCGCCACACCTGACCATCTACCTGTCCGACTGACCCTACCTTTAGTTCTGTTCCTTTCCAGCAACCATTCATTTGTACATGGGCTTAGCACGACCCACTGCATTTCTACACGACATAATCACACTGAATGGGCCGATCTGGATAGGCTTGGAGAATGAATCAACCAGCTAGGGATGCATGCAGATGCAGGACATACACAGCCTGCAATCAATAAAACACTGGTTATAGCTCAATCCACAGCCAAAATGATTTCAGCTTGGTCAAAGGTGAAGGAAGAGATGCTGATTGTTCGGGGGAGATTGTTGGTAGTATTTCTGCACAAAATGCTCTGCCTTGTCAACCAGATGCTGATTATTCTCTGCGAAAGTTTGATTCAAATCATTTGAAAGACCAAACAAAAATACAGTATGGTAATAGTCACTCTCCCTTACCAACAATCTTCTCAAAGCTGAATGATGGTGTGAAGACAGGAGCAAGGAGACGCTCCCAGTCATATGGCAGAAATTTCTTACTCTCCACAGTATACAATCAACTCAAATCAAGTTCCAAATGAATTGGTTGTCAAGCATAAATTAGATGGCAATACACTCTTGTTTCTGTCACAAATTGTATTTTGCTGTACAAGATATCCCTCTTAATAGAGAATGTTTTTAGGTAACAATATTGTGGGCAATTTTATTAACGGATAATAGAATCAGATAATGATCCACTAAATACTCTCTTCCATGTTGGAGAGAACGGGAGAGATCATGTTGGGGATGGCAGAGATGTATGTTTTGAATCTGTAGCAAATGGGCTGATGCCCAAGTTTATGTCCAATAATTTTGTAGGGGAAGACATTTATGGTTCTTATTTGATGTAGAGAAGACTCATCCGGAGTGTGCTGGAACAGAATCTAGCGACCTTGAGATCTTCTCAAGGTCTGGTTGTCATCTAAGATATTAAATTAAAATGCAGGGAATGTCAGTGCAGGACTGAACCAGTTGACCTTCATGGGGGAGATTGTTGGGAATATGAAGCCCAACCATCATGTGACTATTTGTATTCACCTCTCTTTCTTGATAGTTGTATATGGGTTTATAAATAGATGTGCAGTCCATGTACTGGCAGTATCATTTATTTGTTTAATACAAGTGATTCCCTGCTGTGGTGTGGACGTAGGCACAAGTTGTGGTGAACCGTGATAAATATTCATGTATTGTGTTTCATCTTCTTTGTTTAGTTTTTGTTTCATTTCTTTGATTGTTCTTATATTTAGAATTTTTGTATAATTATATCTATGAATAAAGAGTGGTTAAGTAATTTTCTGTGCAACTCTATCATTTACGTTTCTGCATATCTTAGTTTTTATATGTTATTAGCGCGTGAACTCATACATGATTCTCTTCGGAAAGGTTCCTGGATCAGAGAGAAATGCGGTCCCTCCTTGGAGTAGGAATAGATTAGAGAGAGTAGCATAAGTGTGCATTGATTCCCTCCAAATGCAAGCAGCGATTTTTTCATCGATGCTGAGTAAAACTAGAGCATAAAAATAATCGGAATCCTCAAGGGACGATTATGCTGCATACCATTCCGATTTTCTCTTTCAAACAAATTCTATTAAATTATTACATTAAGGAGCGGAATGTATGCAAAAAGGGGGGAATTAACCAGAAGCAAAACTTCAAGATAAATCCAACAAATGAAGAGAGCTAAGATTTTCAACTAAAAATGATAGTGATCAAAACTTTTCGAAACTCTAAGAGCAGGATTGTCAAGATTTCGGATCTAATTTTTCTCCAAAACGTTTCTAATCATCAAAAACAACTATTGTGAAACAACTGAAGATGAAAGTCAACAAAAACCTACTTGATTGTCCCTAACAGCATCCGCAATCCGCTTCTTCACTTCTGTTCAGTTTCAAGCAATATACAGAAATTCAATTGGTAAATTTAAATGATTACGATGATGATAAATTTTAAGGCAATAATGGCTGAAGTAAGAATGTTGGGCAAGACCTGCTTTGCCAAGTTCGATTGCAAAGAGGTCAAAGAGTTGGAGGAGCTGTTGCCTTGTAAGCATTCCTGATTTCTGGAGCGGTTTGCCTTTATAACCATAGGATGAGCCTGCCGACTCCGACATTTTTTTTCGCTCTTCGATTTCCAGCAAAACTAAAGGCTTGTTTGTTTTTTTTCGCCTGGTTTCGATCCAGTTGGGACAGGGAAGACTATACCATTCCAAACCTCGTTATTCTGACTGTCGAATGAAATGGAATATCTGTTTGATACCTGGATAACAATTTTTGGATAAATGGAGGACCCCTAAATCAGTTTATGGAGTAAACAGATTTTTCACGGAGAATTTCATAATATTAATTTTTACAAAAGAAGTTAGTCAGATTATTTTTTCAAATAATTCAAAAAAATATCTTCAAATATAAAAATAAGGTTTTTTCGGTTAATATCAAATTTGTTGACGGCACCAACCTAGCTTCATCGGCAGACTAACCGTTGATTGCCACCACAAAACTTCTTTCATTAACGAACTCAAATTTAAATTATAAATTCAATAAATGAATCAAAAGATTATACTACTTACAAAATTTGACTAAAAAATTGTTTCAATAATTTTTTCAACCGTTATTGATAAAAAGTTATTTTAATGAATAATTCAAATTAAAGTTATAAATTAGATTAATTATTCAATATATACACTATTTATTAAGTTATAAATTAGATTAATTATTCAATATATGTATTATTTATTGATTTATAAATATTATATTTTTTTTAATTAATAAGTTTTTATGTAATATCTTGTTTTTATAAAACAAGGTATAGAAAATCAATAAAGCAAGTAATACTAAATAGTTGATATTAATAATCATTTTATTTTATTAAAAATTTAAAAAATCATTTTAAATTTTAAAAAATTATTTAGAAAAAAGTGATTTTAAATTTTAAAAAATTATTTAGAAAAAAGTGTAGGTATGAATATTAAAAATTATTTATTGATTTTTATTTAAAAGTGAAAATTTAATAAATTTAATCATTTATATCATAGATTTTTTTATAAAAATATAAAATAAAAAATTTTATATAAATATTTCTAATGGCAAATCTTGGTCTACCTATCTTTGCTTTTATAAGCAGGTTTCCAAGAACCACCAACTAGTATTACATAAATGATGTGCTACCAAGTTGCAGTGATCCACATTTATTATTAGACATTAACTATTATTTTCCAATTTTAAATAATTACATCAAATATTATCACAATGTTACAATGCAACTCATAAAAAATATTGCTTAGAATATTTACATGTTTCTTGCCATGATTTCAGTCCCATATTTTTTATCAAACTTCTAGTATTATGATTAAATCAATGCGATGTCATGTTTGTGTCCAAATTGCCTTTAAGGAACTTCTCTTCTCATTTTCCTTTGTGTACACCTAGGTGGGCATTCAAAAGAAATTTAATGCATTCATTCATAGTAGGTGATTAGGGAAGGGAGGGTAAGTTTGTGCATTTCCCAAATGAGAAGAAAGTTGTTCACAAAACCTAGTATTTCATTGAAGGCATGATACATCTTAAAGAAGAGATCACATTGCATTTAAAACAGATGGCAACTAAAAGCATTTGGATTGAAGCTCAAGACCAAAGTACAGATCACAAGAACATTGTGGAAACCAAAGAAGTCGAATCGAATGTAGGAGAAGGAGATAAATCATCACAAATGATGAAAGAACCTGGTCAAAGTTGGTATGACTCTCTTTGAAATCCAATCGATGGCTTATATTTAATCTGTGTATTTGTGTTACAAAGTTGACAAGTCAAATGGCTCAAAGATTAAATCCGGATCATCAGATGAAGACCAAATTGACAGATGGCATTTTAAGATGAAATTATAATGGTCCTCAGAGATGTATCTTCTCAGTCGTCAGATCTTAAAGATCAACGATCGTCGCATTGTTAGTGTAGTTTTTTATTTTTCCTATTTTGCTAGGTTTTTCCTACACTTTTAATAATCTCGCTTAGGTTAATAAAGCATGTCTTATTGGGGGAATGGTTGTGAGGTGTCACCTTCCTACATGTGAGCATCAATTAGCTATCTTGGGAAGATACTTTGCTATCTTTAGTCCGATAGATGGTTGCTCCTCATTGGTTGGTGTTGCCACCTCCTCCCTCTTCCTAGCCTATATAAGCATGCTACATGGCTTGTATTTGCATCTCTTGTTTTTGCATCCTCTTAATGCTATTTTGCTTCCAGCATTTGCATTACTCTCTTGGAGACTAACTCTATGATGCTATTTTGATTTTGTATCATCTGCATTCATAGTTTAGATATTTATTCTTTGCACTAGTTTTCTGGGTTATTAATCTTATCAGATTCTAACATGGTATCAGAGATTTTCTATGTGCAAAAGTAGAGTTTAGTTTCCTTATTTCAGAGATTCGGGGGGGGCAAATAAACTTTATTGTAGTTTTTTGAAAAACGAAGTATGCCCTTCTCTTGCATCTTTGGATGATCCTGAGAATCAGAAAAGTTTTGACAAAAACAATTTTTCTCTAGGGTTTCAATCTCAAATCTGACAACCAACTTGCATATTTGGAGTTTTCAATCAATTTTACAAGTTTCAGCATGCCATTGATGGACTTAAAAAGCTGATCCAGCATTTGCATGTCATATTTTGGTTGCTGGGGTCATTTTTTGCTTTTTTGAGCCATTTTTTACTGTTAAAGGCGTCTGATTTACACTACAACAACATCTTCTGTATATCAGCAAGAAAAACGCTTTTTGGGTTTTTTTCGCAGCCTCGAAAAACCATCTGGTAATCTTTTAGATTTTGCATGCAAGCTGTATATTTTTCAGAATCGAGCATGCAAAGCTACAGCCATACCCCTCTCCGTTGGCAGTCGCAGATTTGAATGCAGTTTTCAAATATCTCGTTCTTGCTCATACAAACTCCGATTTTGATGATTCTTGTTATGAACTTGGCTATTTTTTTGTGCTCTATCCACTAGTGGAGTTGTTTTTTGATTTTCATGCATGAATTCTTCAAAAATTGCAGATTCTCAGTCATGACTGTGCACAGTTCTCATTTTGAAAATTTTGGAGGATCATAACTTTCTCATACGACCTCGTATCGAGGTGATTCTTTTTTTGAAAGTGCATGATTTTTTGAGTAGATCACAGTGGTGCTATTTGTTTCTTTGATTATTGTGCCCAAGTTTCACTTTTAGCATATGCTCTTTATGAGGGTTTGTAATGCATTGAAATCAAGACCACTAAGTATCTCTTTCTAGTGGTAGTTGTAAATGCACTAAAATAAAGTGTCAAATCATATTTCTTTGGGGGAGTTCTTTGATTGAGTAAAGAGGGGGGGGGCATTGTCGTGGCTGGGTTCTCTTCTTTCTAGCATTTCTTCTCTGCATTTCTTCATCATGGATCAAACAAATATGCCCATCCTAACTCCATACAATTACTTTGAGTGGAAATCATGCATGACAATTCACTTAAGGAAAGCTGGATTAAATAGGATAACTATGGGACTTGAAACTGAACCTGCTAAAGATGAAGATAAGCCTAAGTGGTTTAACAAATGTGATGAGGCATTTGGAACATTGTGTTTGTCTGTTTCTCCTGACTTGCTATTTCACATTGAGTCTTTGGATACACCAAATGAAGTATGGACAAAGCTAGAAACACTATTTGGCACATAAGATTCAATGAGGGGTCATATGTTGGAAAATGAATTAATTAGTTTGAGTCCAGGCAATTTCAACGCAATCCAAGATTTCTTCACCAAATTGAAATCACTAAGGCTACAGTTAAAACAATGTGGAATTGAAAAGAAAGATGAACAACTGATTCTTAGTATTCTATCTAAGCTAAGTTCAGAATATTATGTGTTTGTCTCAACCTTCTATGCTACTAAGGGTGCACTTGGTACTCAATTCACCATGCCATCTTTAGATGATTTTGCTATCAATCTCACTCGAGAATAGGATAAGCTAATCCAGATGGGCATTCTTAAGTCCTCTAAGTCGCATGCCTTGGCTACCAACCAAGGCACAAAAGAACAACAAGGACAAAGTAGTAACAGCAATAGTAAGGACAAGAAACAAAAGAATAGCGAGGAGAAGAAGGATCAGATGCTGGTTTCTTCAAAAGCAACTATTGATACACCATCTTCCAAGGGTGATAAGCCTAAGAAAGAAAAGGTCAAATGTGCCTATTGTAAAAGACCTGGTCATGATGAACATAAATGTTTGCAGAAACAACTTGATCACTTAACATACATTCTTGAGAAGAATAATATCAGTGTTCCTGAGTCTATCAAACAAAGTTCTAATGAAGGGTCTAACAAAGAAAAAGAAAATAGCAAAGGGAAACGAAAGGGCAAGGCCCTTTTTGCAGTTGCTTCCTCACCATCCACCTGGGTTCTTGATTCAAGTGCTTCACACCACATGGCTTCATCTAAGGAAGAACTTGCATCCTTGGAGCTATGTACTATGCCTTCTATTTTGATGGGTGATAACACTCTTGTTGAGGTGTGTGGGAGAGGGTCTGTTGATGTGGGGGATGGCACATTCCATGATGTTCCTTATGTACCCTCATTGTCAACTAATCTCTTATCGATACACCAGATCACTCACACAGGTTTAGGCAAGCGGGTTGAGTTCACTCCTGATTCAGTGGAGATACGTGAGTTGCACAATGATTCTACAGTTGTAGTTGGGAGAGCAGATCATCAGTCACGACTCTATATGTTTTCTCACTTTGTTCCTGATCCTCCTTTGACTATTTTGCTCACTCACTTTAATGATGTGAGCAGATTATGGCATAAGCGGTTTGGCCATCTTAACTTTCATTACTTGCATCAGCTTAACCAGCAGAGCATGGTCACAAGGTTGCCTTCTACTTTGACATTGGAGTCACTTGGAATACATGATAGATCTTCTGATGGGTCAGATTCACTTGAGCAGTCTTCTACCTCCACTTTTGATGCAAAGAGTGATTCAGAGGACTCACCTCCTTCCTCTCCTAGTCATCATTCACAGGTTGATGATTCTCCTCTAGATTCTCCATCTTCTGGTCCACTTTGGGCTAGACAAACCTTACAGTTTGCAGGTGATTGGGTTATGGATCCATCAGACACCAAGCAGACTAGTTCACAATTCTAGGATGCTCTACATATCTTCATTGCTACTGCCTCAAATCCACAGTCCTTTCATGAGGCTTCTAGTATTTCTGAGTGGGATACAGCTATGCAAGAAGAGTATAGTTCCTTGATGAGGAACCACACTTGGGATCTTGTCCCTTTTCCTAAGGGAAGAAAACTTGTTCAATGTAAGTGGATCAACCGGACAAAATTTGCAAGCTTTGCTGGAGGTGCGGGATGCTTCATCTTTTGGGGGGGCCTCTTCCTCTCACTTGGAGTCCTAATTTTCTTTGGGGAGTCTCTTTTCTCTCTCTTTTGGGGGAATTTTATGTACATGGGTACCTCATCAGGCTTGACTTGTCGGGACCCATTTCTACATCCACCTAAGCTTCGCTTATGGGAGGGTGTTAGTGTAGTTTTTTATTTTTCCTATTTTGCTAGGTTTTTCCTACACTTTTAATAATCTCGCTTAGGTTAATAAAGCATGTCTTATTAGGTGAATGGTTGTGAGGTGTCACCTTCCTATATGTGAGCATCAATTAGCTATCTTGGGAAGATACTTTGCTATCTTTAGTCCGATAGATGGTTGCTCCTCATTGGTTGGTGTTGCCACCTCCTCCCTCTTCCTAGCCTATATAAGCATGCTACCTGGCTTGTATTTGCATCTCTTGTTTTTGCATCCTCTTAATGCTATTTTGCTTCCAGCATTTGCATTACTCTCTTGGCGACTAACTCTATGATGTTATTTTGATTTTGTATCATCTGCATTCATAGTTTAGATATTTATTCTTTGCACTAGTTTTCTGGGTTATTAATCTTATCAGATTCTAACACGCATGGTCGCAAGGATTAAAGATAAATCATGAGTTAATGTGGCAAAACAGTGAAAACCAATGATCACATCATCATAGGGGGTTAAAGATGACCTAAGGTTAGTGTCACAATAGAGCGAAAAGCATGTGTTCTCATCTTTGCAAAAGGGTTAAGTGTAACCTATGGTTAAAGTTGCAATGCAGCGAAAAGCTAAAGGTCGCATTGTCACTGGCAATTTAAGTTGACCATGAGTTAGGGCTGTGATAGAGCGAAAACAGTCTTCTAGCTAGTGATCGCATCTTCGCAGGTAATCATGCAATTAACGGTTTGAAAGTTGTGAAGCTGCGAAGGTCAAGGATCGCATGGTCACTGGCAGTTAAGGGTAACGTGAAGTTAAGGTTGTGATAGTGCGAAAGATGGCATCAATTAAGGTAAACAGTTTTCGTAAGATCGCCTGCTAAGGAGCATTCAAGACATTTTAAGTTGTGACCTGGTAAAAGTGTTAACAATTAAACCTTAAAAAAAACAATCACATTGTCTCGGGTAATCAAACAATTAAAGGTTTTTAGGTTGTGACTTGACGAAAGTGATAACAATTAACCTCAAACAGTCATTGCAAGGTTGTAGGTTGGAATACATTGAAGTTGTTTCAAGTTGTGAAGCCGTGAATGCCAAAGATCGCATGGTCGCATGCAGTTGAAGGTAACCTGAGGTTAATGTTGCGATGAAGCAAAAGTATGTATTCACATGGTCGTAGGTGGTTAAATGCAACCTTGAGTCAACACAGAAAACTAGTGAAAGTCAATCATCATAGGTTTGAAATGACAGTTAATTTTAATATTGCGAAAGTGCAATCATGGTTAATGTGCAGTTGTCGCTAAGTTATTGCATTCCATAGAATGGAGACATGTCAAGTTGCGAAGTCACGATAAATGATAATAGCCAATTTCATACGATTATTGCATCATCACATGGTCAAGTCATAAGTAAAAGTTTTGAGTCGTGAAGCTATGAACAACAAACTAGATTAGTCATTGCATCATCGCATCGAGTGACGGCATTGTATGAATGACAGTTGCAAAGAAGGGACAAGAGAAAAAGTAAAGAAAAATATTATTTTTAATCGTAATCATTGATTTGAGATCAACAACGAGAATTTAAACTTGCAGTAACCATTGAGATATGAAATACAAGTTTTGGCGCTAAGGTGATTGTTATAGATTAAAGAAGAAAATGAATCATTTTGAGAGTTTCTAACCATTTATGCTTTCTTTCTTTGATGTATTGAGTTGTAATAAATGATTTTTGGATTTCTAAGTGATTCAAGTGCTCTATTAATGTAACTGATGAATCTGTAATTGGCGAAGAACCCTAAGAGGGGCCCTATATATGTAATTTTCTAAGTTAATAGAAAGGATCAATGATTTTGTCCAACTTTTCCCCCCTACACTTCCAAATGTTGAGTGAAAATCAAAGAGTTGGATGAAATGAAAGATTTGTATGATGTTTGCAGTTAGGTAATGTGATGTTATGATTCCATTTAGGACTAGCATGCCTAGGTTTATTTCATTGTCTTCTTCAACTGAGCTAACCTTACATCTTAGAATAGTTTCTATGGGATTGTAGGACTGATGCATTTGAAGCTATTAATTCTTTTTTAAATTTTGTTTTGGTAAAGAGTTATTAATTAAGGTAGATTCCATTTCACCTTTCATGTACATCTTTGCTCTCTCCCTAGATTGCATTTCAGTGGGACTAATCTATTTTTAGATTAGAGTAGGAGTGGTATTAGAAGGGCTTTAAGGTAACTTGTGATATCCATTCCATTAGGTGTTTTAGGTTGCCCAAATCTATTTTTGCCGAGGGCGTTTGTAATTTTGAGCATCTTGGTTTATCCTCTTCTACTCTCGGGTTAAAAGCATGCCCCATCTTAATGATCTATTAAAGACACAATTCATTACATATCTTACATATAAGGGAGTTGTACCGTATAATTCAGAGGGCAGTGATATAACACATACACTGGCCTATTTGTTGGTGACATCCTTTTGTTTCCTCACATTTTAAGCATCTAGAGTCAAGGTAAAGCCAATTTAGCAAGAGGGACAAATTTTTAACCAACAATGTTGCACATCCATCTAGGTGCTCTTAATGCAATATTACATAATACAATATAATCAATATTATGTAATATGTGCAACACACATAATCTGAGCACTCTCATCCCATAGCAAGCTAGTAATTGGCAATGCTATTGAAGTTTTAGCCTTCAACTTTATTGTGGTCTTGAAATATGTTTTTTGTACTTCCTTGTGAGGTTGAATTCTTTCAAATGTACTTTTTTCAACTATTGTGTTTTGTCCAGATTGCTATTCTAAATTTTCTAGCATCATCTTTTATATTTCAGTGTTGACGTTGGGCATTCATGTTTACAACGTTCATGTCACTTAAAGTTCACTTGTCCACCCATTTTTTTTTTTTGTTTCCTCAAGTCTCCTTCTTACAATTTAATTCCTCTTCAACAACCATTTTGGCTCAGTGATGCTTATCCATGCTTTCATATTTTTATAAGTAACTTAACAAAAAAAAAAATTTATAGTTTTACTAGGTTCCAACGTGAGCTAAAAGGATCTCATATGGTACTATTGACTTTGATCTATACTTTTTGGTAATTAAGTGTTTTTTAATTCTTTCTAATCATTTGTACTTGTGGTTTAATATGCTACTCCCCTAAACTTCACAACAATAAAGGGCAATCAGCACTACCAATAAACTAAAAAGAATCTTTGTTGTTTTATAATCTCATAACTCTACTTTCCTAGATCTTTTATAAAGAATGACAGAAGATCTCCATCTCCCTTAAATTCTATTTGTCCTACATGTCTCCCAACTAAGCCTACTATGAAAATGCATTCCTAGATAATTTTATTCTTCCACCATCTCGAAAGATCTTCCCTCAAAGTTAAATTCACTTTGTTCCTATATATTTTTCAAGAAAAAAATCATGACCTTGGTTTTGCCCATGTTCACTTGCATTCCAACCTTTTTGGAAGAGTTTCAAAGCCTTCAAATTCTCTTTCACTCCTTGGGAAAATTTTGTATTTAGAAAAAGATCATTTGCATATGGTAGTAGGCTCAACAAGTATTCAACTAACTAAACACCCTTGTTCTTATTGTTGTTTATCCACTCTTCTTGATTATCAATATACAAATCAAAGAATGTGGGAGGGAGAGGAATCCCTTGTTTGATGTTGATGTTGCTTCCAAAACACTTAGATGTACCTTCTTTTGTTCTAATTATGGGTAACTACTCTATACTCATTTGAAATCCCAAGATCTATTCCATAGTTTGTCCTAAGGGACAATGTCAATGTTTTTTTGAAATCCGTAGAACAACAAAAGGCTTCTCCACCTTGGGAATCCTAGACATTTTCAATAGATATGTACAAGATGGGTGTGCTTCACCTCTATCAGCATCAGCTAGATACAATGAGTGCTCTATGTTCTATTCATTCTCATAAGGGATGGCTTCTTATGAACCACTACTCATGAAACATGTATCAATGAGTCTAACTCAAAAACCTACATAGTTGAATCATGATAGTAATTGTTGGAAATATAAGAGGAGTAACTAAGAGGGGAGTAATATAAGATTGAGAGAATCATGGGAGGGTGGGAAACATAAAGTGTAATAATGAAAGTTAATGTTGTCAATCTTACTTTTAAAGTAATGAAAGCTTGGCACTGGCTAAAACAAATTTATCATAATTGGGGGGCTTTGTGGCACATTTTCTAGGTGATTGGTAATTGTTATTACAATTGCATTACCGAGGAAAAAGGCAAGTACAATTTTTGTGAGAAAAACTAGTGTTCGACTCTTCACACTTAGAGAACACAGAGAAGTTCTAATTTTTGCAACAATATGGTGGGGGAAAGGCATCATAGAGAGTTGGAGGGTGAAGTGGAGAAGTGGGAGAGGAGATCAAAGGGGTGGGAGTAGCTAAAGGAATGCAGTATCATGAGCTTTATAAAGAAACTTCATGGTTGGGATCCTAAGATAACAGACCTTATGGTGAAGTCATGGAAAGATGGGAAGGTGAAGATAGATGGTAGTGATTTCTAGGTCAATGAAGGGGTCATAAAGGAGGTCATTGATTCTCCAAATCAGGGCATAAAAATATTTAGGGATAAGAAAACATCCCTGAATGTTGTGAAAGACTTTTCTAAGGATGCCAAGGAGATGAAGGAAATTGTGAGGACTAGTGCGTACTATAAACTTGCATCAATAAAGAAATTGTGGAGGTTTGTTCTACGGGCGATTATCTCTTACATAACACTTAACACTAGGTATGATAGAATCTACACCCACCATTTTGTTATCCTAAACCACTTCAAGTATGGAACAAAAATCTCCATCCCCTTCTATCTTTTCTTCTTTGCAAATAATAATATCATGGGCTTTAAGAAGAAAGTGTATGCTAACCCAACCTTCCATGAGGGTCTATTGTTACTTATATATGAGCACTTTAAGGCTCAAACTCATGGAAGAGCTATAGCCCATAAGGCAGAGTCCTTAGAGGATACAGAAAGCTCTTACCTTCCTTTTGATATGAAGGATAGTGCAAATCTGCATTCGGATGACGAAGAGGAGATGGCCAAAATTATGAAGGACATGGGTAGGAAGAGAAAGAAGAAGACTGGGAAAGGACCAGCGGGAAGGATTAAGCCTGAGGTCAACACAGGGGAGGAATACAATGAAGACGAAGAGGGGATGGACACGGATGAGGAGGGCAATGTGAAAGAAGTGGGCACCAGTAAGGCAAAGGAAAGCAAGAAGGATGTCAACTCAGCCAAAAGGAGGAAGGGTGGAGATAAGGAAGCAAAGAAGGCACATGGTAAGGGAAAGGAGACCAATCTTGAAGCTTAGGAGGACAGTAAAGAGGAGTTGGGTTCAAAAAAAACCACTTGTACTCTTGGTGCAAAAGGTAGGAAAACTACTTGGAGAAACTTCGAAACAAGCACAATGAAAATGGGTTTGGTGAGAGAACATATCCATCCAGAGGTATTGGAGGGAAGGGATGGTAGAATTCAATTGGAGGAACTCATCAACCTGGCCTTGGTGTTTCTAAGTGATAATGCAAGGGCAATGGGGATGAACCTCCTAAACAACACCCGCAATAGTATGGTGGACAATTCTCAATCCATTAAGTGGATTTTCCATGAAATAGAAGAGATAAAGATTAGGATGTAGTGGAAAGAAAGGATGGAAGGGGGGAGGGGACCATCAAAACAAGAAAGATGGATGTGAGTGTAATTGAGATAGAAAAAAGAGTGGAAAGGATGGAGAGCTCTCTCCATAGCTTTGCTAACCAGAGCCTCAACATTATCAAAGGATTAAATGATAATATAATTCAGTTACACTTGATGTTGGAGAAAAGCAATAGGGGGAAGGAGGAAAAGGACAAAGAGAAAATCAGGGTCGCAGATGAAGATGACTTCCTATAGGATGAGAGCCTGAGCAAAATAAGGAGATTGAACAAGAGGAAGAGGGAAAAAGAGGAGTATTCGAATGATATTCATGTGAACACTGTCATGACAAAGGCTATGGGAGAGCTGGAGCTCAAGACTACGAAGCTGGTCAAAGAAATAATGCCCTGATTGGAGCTCTTGGATTTTTGTCTATCCCATAGCTTTTGGCAGTTTTTGTTTTCTTGTTCCTCTTTGGGGATTTTTTTATTTTGTTTAGTTATGGTGGCTTGGTTTGGCCTGTTGTTTTATGTTGCTTTATTGCTAGCACTGGACTTTAAGTAGTATTTTGTTGTTAATTGGTGGGTTTCAGGAACCCTTGTAAAAAATTTATTTTACTTAATCAAAAATTGAGAGGGGAAGGGTGAATTAGTTACCACAAAAATAAATACCAAATCCCTTAGATGTCACTACAAAATATAAACTCTAGAGAAACTATTGTTACTCAGTTAACACTTAGGCACTCAGTTAACACTAACAATATTTTGTAACTTGGTAACCACTAAAATAACAAGTGTTATTCAAAAAATATTGAACATGCAAAATGTAGAATATTATTTATGATTAACCTTAATTAACCTAGTTGCATACACATTAAAGAAATAGCATGAACACAAGTGACACCAAGATTCAACGTAGAAACCCAATTTGGAAAAAACCACCAATTGCAACCAGTTGTTATTTTCACTCTTCTAAAGTGAGCCCTTTTAGGATCCAACCTTATTAAAAGTTACAAAACACATTATTAAGTGTGACACTATTAGAGGATTTAATCACCTTGTTAGGAGTGGCCTTGTTAGAGGTCTTTACACACTTCAATCTAGAAATGCCACCTTGTTAAAATATTTACAAATAGTTGTTAAACCAACTCTATTAAGAGATTTAGTTCACTACTACAATGATTAGAGAGTAACAATGATATGACCTAATTTCTGATACAACTATATTGCTGATTTCAGATCTCAATTCTGGCTCAAATACTTAATCCTTCCTGATCGAATGTATCTCTGTAGCTCCTCAAGAATATTATGCTTATCCTTGTAATTCACTTCCTCGAAGCATCTCTTATTCTTTTTTTATCCACTTGCATTCAATCCTCAACTTGACCTTATATGTTATCCATTGTCAAGTCAACTTGAATACATCTTAGAAATATTAATAGTGATCTCCTCAGCCAGCTAGAACCAAGAAAAAAATCTACTAAACTCAATATGCCAAAATAATAAAATCCTTTATTAGCCGACCCTGTTCAGTAAACACTAACTTAGAAATGATTATCCTATGTTAACCAAGTGAACTAGATTAACACTACATCTTCACAAACTTCCTTTGGTAACCGAGTGAGCTTGGTTAGCATTAGCTCCATCCAACTTTCTTTCATTAACTGAGTGAGCTTGGTTAACACTCATCTTCTGTTGACTTCTCTTTGATGCCTGAGTGAACTTGGCATACACTGTCTTCTAAACTTGGAAAACATTGAAATGTTCGATAGACACAAGAAATTGTCTTCATCACCCAAGTTATCTTGGCATACACTGACTAGAAAAGATATGACATTTTGTGTAACATCAAAGACAATATATAATTGATCAATTATTTTCAAAAATCCCCCTCTTTGGCATTGATGGAAACACAACATGTCATAATAAAATTTTAGAGCAAAATAATAGTAAGGATAATATCCTTAGTTTCATTTCGATTCTCATCCATGAGAACTCCCTTTATCATTGTGAACTCCCTCTAACTTTAGTTTCTCCCTCTGTCAACAAACTTTATCTTCAACATCTTCTTCTGATAGAAAACTCTGTCCTTTTGATATCAGACCAAGTTCTTCCTCTTTGACATCTTCAAACAAAATTTCTGTGAAATGCAAACTCTCTATCTTTAGAAGATTTATTTGATATGACAGCCAAACTCTCCCTCTTTGACATCTTATGCCAAAGACAATATTTAGTGAATGTCAATGTACCTCATGTATTGATTCATATGCAATCTACTCTATCATTATTGTATCAACTTGATTGATCTTCAAAATGCTTTGGTTGATGCATCACTAAACTTCATTTAGTGAGCTTCAGATAGGGGAATAACTCCTAACTTACTTTTGAGATACGAAAATGCATCCTTAGATAATGGCTTTGTGAATATGTCTACAATTTGTTCTTTAGTATTCCCATATTCCAACCTTACCTCTTTGTCTTGCACCAATTCTCTTAGAAAATGATATTTTATTGCAATGTGCTTGGTCTTGGTATGCATCACATGATTCTTTAATATATTAATTGCATTGTTGTTATCACATAAGATAACCATTGGATCCTTGATCTCTACCTTCATACTTATAGTTGCTTGAACCAAACAACATTGGAACAATTAGCTATTGTTGTAACATACTCTACTTCTGCTATAGACTGAGAAATGCATTTTTTCTTCTTACTTGTCCAAGATACTAGTCTCTTAGCAAGAAAGAACGCTCCACCACTTGTACTCTTCCTGTCATCAACACTTCCTGCCCAATCTACATTAGTGAAGGCTTTCAAATCCAAATTGCCTCCTTTCTTGTACCATAATCCATAGTCTTTAGTACACTTCAGATACCTCATCATTCTCTTGATTTCCATCATATGATTTTCTTTAGAATTTGCTAAAAATCTTGCCACCACACCAACTGCAAGACCAATATCAGGCCTTGTATGCACTACATATTGTAGTTTTCCAATCATTGATCTGTATGTGGTCTAATCTACCTCCTTGGAATCATCATTTTTGGAAAGCTTATGTCTAATAGAAATAGGTGTTCCAACTATTCTCAAATCCTCCATTCCAAAATTCTTTAGTATCTCCTTGATATACTTAGATTCAATGATTTAGATACCATCTTTCTTCCTTTGCATCTGCAATCCAACCAAAAAAAAAAAATCTCTCTAAACATGGACATCTCAAATTTCTTGTTCATTTCCTCTGAAAAAGCTTTGCACAGCCATCATTTCCAGTAAATAGTGTGTCAACCACAAAGATTTCTACCAACACAATCTTCTTGTCTGGTCCTTCTTTAATGTATAGGTTATTATTATCATTTGTCCTTTGAAAACTAATCTTCATAAGATAATTATGAAGTCTTTCATACCAAGCTCTAGGAGCTTGCTTGTGACCATACAACACTTTATGTAATTTATAAATCATGTCCTTTTTGCTC
Organism: Cupressus sempervirens; assembly: GCA_028749045.1. NCBI lineage: Eukaryota > Viridiplantae > Streptophyta > Pinopsida > Cupressales > Cupressaceae > Cupressus > Cupressus sempervirens. The sequence continues at coordinate 4,141,518 of CM053784.1, read as the reverse complement.
TGACCTACAAAACCTTCAAGTTGCTCTATGTAGACTTCCTCTACAAGAATTCCATTCAAGAATGCAAATTTCACATCCATCTAATAAACTTTAAATCTTTTATGTGCAACATAAGCAAGTAAGGTCCTAACACCTTCTAATCTTGCAATAGGAGAAAAAGTTTCACCATAATCAATACCTTCTTCTCGAGAATATCCTTTGTATGCTAACTTTGCTTTGTTTCTTGAAACTTCTCCATCTTCATTTAGCTTATTTCTAAAAACCCACTTTGTGCCAATTCCATTTTTATCCTTGGGTCTAGGAACAAGAGTATGGGTCTTATTACTTTCTATTTGTTTTATCTCTTCATTCATTTGCTTCAATCCATCTTTCATTATCCAAAACATTTTAACTGATCTAGGTTCAAATTCAATAAGCAAACATGTACCTTTCAATTTTTTTCTTGTCATTGTACCATCTAACTCGCCTCCAATGCTCTAATCAGGTGCATGGTGCCTTCTAACATATCTTGCTAACATAGATACTTTAGATTTAGAAGTTGTTCCACTTGCCTCGCTATGATCTTATGCATGATGCTCATGTCCCACTATTTGTGACTCAGGTCCTTCAAACTTAGTTTTCTCTAGCTACAACTCGATAGGCTCTGATTGCGACTCAGGTCCTTCAAACTGTGACTCAGGTCCCACTAGATGCAACTCAATAGCTTCTAGAGATTTTGGGGACTCGGGAGGTGAAGTCTACTAACTTCCAATTGGATTAGGCAATGTATAAGATTTAAAGTAAATTAACTTTTTGTAATCTTTAGATTCCTTGTTGCTCTCTTCTTCACTCTTTTCTACAAACTCATCAATTCTTACATGTGCACTTTTATGATCTTATGAGTGGTTAGATTTAAACACTTATATGCCTTACTTCTACTGGAGTATCTAAGGAATATGTCTTCATCACCTTTGACATCAAATTTACCTTTTCTAGTCTCTTTTAGAATATAACATTTGCTACAAAATACTTTGAAGTAACTTACATTAGGTTTGTAGTCATACCATAGTTCATAAGGAGTTTGATTTGAATCTTTCTTCAGTTGTACTCTACTCAAGGTATGCATTGTTGTATTGAATGCTTCTTTCTAGTATTTGATTGCAACATTCTTTTCTATCATCAAGGTTCTTGCACAATCCATGATTGATCTATTCCTTCTTTCTACTATACCATTCTACTATGGAGTACCAAGGGCTAATACTTTTCTTTTGATTCCTCTTTCAGTGCAGACTTCATTGAACTCATTAGAAATGAGTTCACCTCCTCTATCTAATCTCAAACACTTCAACTTCTTTCCTATTTCTATTTCTACTATTGCCAGATACCACTTAAACTTTTGAAAAGCTTTAGACTTATCTTTCAAATACATTACAATTATCATTCTAGAATAATCATCAACAAAAAAAATAAAGTACTTATCTCCACTATAGCTCTCAATTCCAATAAGTCCACAAAGGTTTGTATGAACCAGCTCCAAGACTTCTTTAGAATGATAGTTCTTTCTTTTGAAACTTGTATTTCCCATCTTACTAATTTGACAATTTTTGCATAGGCCCATATCAGGTTTCCTCAACTTAGGAATACCTCTCACTCTTTTTTTTTTAGCTTATCTTGATCAAATTATCAAAGTTCACATGACACAACTTGTTATGCCATAACCAACTTTCTTCTACTTGAGCAATGAAACATGAACTTTCACTAAGATCTAGGTAGAATAAATTATTTTTTGTTTGGTTACCAGACCCAACTAGATTTCCTTTTCCATCTAGCAGCTTGGCCTTCCCATTCATGAATTCTACCTTGAATCCAATGTTATTCAATTGTGTCACACTCAATAGATTATGCTTAAGTCCTTCAACCCAATAAGCATTATCACATCTAAGTTCATTGGTTAGTGAGATACAACCTTTTCCCTTTACACAACATGGTTCATTGTTTCCAAATCTTACACTTTCACCATCATAGTGTTTCATATGTTCAATTTTGTTTTATCACCAATCATATGATGTGAATAACCACTATTAATAATCCATGTATCATTTTTGCTAACATGAGAGATAAGTATCATTTTATCTTCTTCATCATCAGATTCATCTTTTACAACAATATAAACCATCTCATCATCTTCACTACTATCTAAATCTTTAGCCATAAAACAAGACTTCTTACCTTTGTCCTTGTAGCTCTGTTTGGACACCTTGCAACAAAGTGACCAACTTCTTCACAAGAAAAGTAGTTTAAAGAAATTTTACCTTTGTACTTTCCTTTGCCTTTGGGATACCTTCTTGCAAGTACTGCTTCAATGGCTTCAAGATCACTGTCAAAACTATCTTCCTCTTCACTTTCAATTTTTTTTCCTTTAGACCTTTTCGCTTTCTTCTTGAGTGACAACTTGGCTTCAAATGCAAAATTGAGATTGCACTAGAACTAGGAACACAGTTATCATAGTTATCTAGCTTAAATGTTGTTAATCTTCCAACTACTACATCCAATGTTATATCATTCTTTGAGTTACATCTCATCTCTTGAATTGTTTGTACTCTTATTGCATATATAGGAAGAAGTGTTCTAAGAAATTTACTTACCACTGTCTCATCTTCAATCTTTTCTCCTGAGGCTTTGACTGCACAAACACTAGCTCTGATTCTATCACTTTACTTTGCAATTTTCTCATTTTTTCTCATCTTTATTTGATCAAATTGTCCTCTGAGACTTTTAGCTTTGGTTCTTCTTACATTATCATCTCCTCCATAGATGGCTTTAAGCTTGATCCAAGTCTCATAAGCAGTACCACAATCTTTGACTTCATTGAATTCAACATAGTTGAGAGTTGAAGCAATATCAATCATCATAATGTTATGATTCTTCTTCTCTTTCTTCAACAGTCATAGTTCCAGTAGGTGCCACATAATTAGCATTAAGATATTTCAAACCTAAACCACTGATGGTTGCCAAATGTAATTTCATAAGTTCCTACCATACATTGAAGTTATCTCTGTTCAACTTGGGGATCTTCCTTCTGTAAGACATCTTGATCTTAAGCTTAGGTCTTTGAAACCTTCTCTACAAGCACCAAAATCTCTAATACCAATTGTTGGAAATATAAGAGGAGTAATTGAAAGGGGAGGGGTGAATTAATTACCACAAAAATAAATCCCATATCCCTTAGATGTCAATACAAAATATAAACTCTAATGAAATTTTTGTTACTCAGTTAACACACAGGCACTCGATTAACACTAACAATATGTTTGTAACTCAGTAACCATTGAAATAACAACTGTTACTTGGCAAATATTGAACATGCAGAACTTATAATATTATCTATGATTAACCTTAGTTAACTTAGTTGCATACACATGGAAGAAATAACATGAACATAAGTGACACGAAGATTTAATGTAGAAACCCAATTTGGGAAAAACTACCAATTGCAACTAGTTATTGTTTTCACTCTTCTTAAGTGAGCCATGTTAGGAACTAATCCTGTTAAAGGTTACAAAACTGTTAGTGTAGTTTTTTATTTTTCTTTTTTTACTAGGTTTTTCCTAAACTTTTTAATAATCTCGCTTAGGTTAATAAAGCATGTCTTATTAGGTGAATGGTTGTGAGGTGTCACCTTCCTACATGTGAGCATCCATTAGCTATCTTGGGAAGATACTTTGCTATCTTTAGTCCGATAGATGGTTGCTTCTCATTGGTTGGTGTTGACACCTCCTCCCTCTTCCTAGCCTATATAAGCATGCTACCTGGCTTGTATTTGCATCTCTTATTTTTGCATCCTCTTAATGCTATTTTGCTTCCAGCATTTGCATTACTCTCTTGGAGACTAACTCTATGATGCTATTTTGATTTTGTATCATTTGCATTCATAGTTTAGATATTTACTCTTTGCACTAGTTTTCTGGGTTATTAATCTTTTCAGATTCTAACATGGTATCAGAGCTTTTCTATGTGCAAGAGTAGATTTTAGTTTCCTTATTTGAGAGATTCGGGGGGGGAAAATAAATTTTATTGTAGTTTTTTGAAAAACGAAGTATGCTCTTCTCTTGCATCTTTGGATGATCCTGAGAATCAGAAAAGTTTTGACAAAAACAGTTTTTCTCTAGGGTTTCAATCTCAAATTTGACAACCAACTTGCATATTTGGAGTTTTCAATCAGTTTTGCAGGTTCCAGCATGCCATTGATGGACTTAAGAAGCTGATCTAGCATTTGCATGTCATATTTTGGTTGCTGGAGTCGTTTTCTGATTTTTGGAGCCGTTTTTTACTGTTAAAAGCGTCTGATTTACACTACAGCAACATCTTATGTTCATCAGAAAGAAAAACGCTTTCTGGGTTTTGTTTGCAGCCCCGAAAAACCATTTGGGTATCTTTTAGATTTTGCATGCAAGTTGTATATTTTTCAGAATCGAGCATGCAAAGCTACAGCCATACCCCTCTCCGTTGGCAGCCGCAGATCTGAATGCAGTTTTCAAATGTCTCGTTCTTGCTCATACGGACTCCGATTTTGATGATTCTTGTTATGAACTTGGCTATTTTTTTGTGCTCTATCCACTAATGGAGTTAGTTTTTGATTTTCATGCATGAATTCTTCAGAAATTGCAGATTCTCAGCCGTGACTGTGCACAGTTCTCGTTTTGGAAACTTCGGAGGATCATAACTTTCTCATACGACCTCGTATCGAGGCGATTCTTTTTTTGAAAGTGCATGATTTTTCGAGTAGATCGCAATGGTGCTATTTGTTTCCTTGATTATTGTGCCCAAGTTTCACTTTTAGCATATGCTCTTCATGAAGGTTTGTAATGCATTGAAATCAAGACCACTAAACATCTCTTTCTAGTGGTAATTGTAAATGCACTAAAATAAAGTGCCAAATCATATTTCTTTGGGGGGGGTTCTTTGATTGAGTAAAAAGGGGGGGGCATTGTCGTGGCTGGATTCTCTTCCTTTTAGCATTTCTTTGCATTCCTTCATCATGGATCAAACAAATATGCCCATCCTAACTCCATACAATTACTTTGAGTGGAAATCACGCATGATAATTCACTTAAAGAAAGCTGGATTAAATAGGATAACTATGGGACTTGAAATTGAACCTGCTAAAGATGAAGACAAGCCTAAGTGGTTTAACAAATGTGATGAGGCATATGGAACATTGTGTTTGTCTGTTTCTCCTGACTTGCTATTTCACATTGAGTCTTTGGATACACCAAATGAAGTATGGACAAAGCTAGAAACATTATTTGGCACACAAGATTCAATGAGGGTTCATATGTTGGAAAATGAATTAATTAGTTTGAGTCCAGGCAATTTCAACACAATCCAAGATTTCTTCACCAAATTGAAATCACTAAGGCTGCAGTTAAAACAATGTGGAATTGAAAAGAAAGATGAACAACTGATTCTCAGTATTCTCTCTAAGCTAAGTTTAGAATATTCTGTGTTTGTCTCTACCTTCTATGCTACTAAGGGTGCACTTGGTACTCAATTCACCATGCCATCTCTAGATGATTTTGCTGTCAATCTTACTCGAGAACAGGACAAGCTAATCCAGATGGGCACTCTTAAGTCCTCTAAGTCACATGCCTTAGCAACCAACCAAGGCACAAAAGAACAAAAAGGACAAAGTAGTAACAACAATAGTAAGGATGAGAAACAAAATAATAGTGAGGAAAAGAAGGATCAGATACCAATTGCTTCAAAAGCAACTATTGATACCTCATCCTCCAAGGGCGATAAGCCTAAGAAAGAAAAGGTTAAATGTGCCTATTGTAAAAGACCCGGTCATGATGAACATAAATGTTTGAAGAAACAAATTGATCACTTGACATACATTCTTGAGAAGAATAATATTAGTGTTCCTGAGTCTATCAAACAAAGTTCTAATGAAGAGTCTAACAAGGCAAAAGAAAACAACAAGGGGAAAGGAAAGGGCAAAGCTCTTGTTGCAGTTGCTTCCTCACCATCCACTTGGGTTCTTGATTCGGGTGCTTCACACCACATGGCTTCATCTAAGGAAGAACTTGCATCCTTAGAGCCATGTACTATGCCTTCTATTTTGATGGGTGATGACACTCCTATTGAGGTGTGTGGGAGAGGGTCTGTTGATGTGGGGGATGGCACATTCCATGATGTTCTTTGTGTACCCTCATTATCAACTAATCTCCTATCAATATACCAAATCACTCACACAGGTTTAGGCAAGCGGGTTGAGTTCACTCCTGATTCAGTGGAGATACGTGAGTTGCATAGTGATTCTGTAGTTGCAGTTGGGAGAGCAGATCATCAGTCACGGCTCTATCTGTTTTCTCACTTTGTTCCTGATCCTCCTTCATCTGTTTTGCTCACTCACTCTAATGATGTGAGTAAATTATGGCATGAGCGGTTTGGCCATCTTAACTTCCGCTATTTGCATCAGCTCAACCAGCAGAGCATGGTCACAGGGTTGCCTTCGGTTCAATTCTCAGGAGGTGTTTGCCAAGGTTGCATTCTTGGTAAGCATCCTAAGGAAAAGTTTGACAAAAGTAAGGCATGGAGAGCTTCACAGATACTAGAGTTAGTTCACAGTGATTTGGCTGGTCCATTTCAACATCCTTCTTTCAGCAGGGCCCGATATGTGCTCACATTCATTGATGACCTTTCTCGATATACATGGGTGTACTTTCTCAAACAGAAGTCAGAGGTATTTGACCATTTTCAAGACTTCAAAAATTTTGTAGAAAAGCAATCTGGGAAAGCCATCAAGATTTTGCGCACAGACAATGGTGGTGAGTATGTCAACCATCGGTTTGAAAGATTTTGCACTTCAGAGGGGATTGATTTACAGCATTCAGTTCCATACAATCCTCAGCAAAATGGTGTTGCAGAACGGAAGAATAGATCCTTGAAGGAAATGGCAAACTGTATGATTCACTCTAGATCTCTTGCACCACAGTATTGGGCAGAAGCCATTAATTGTGCTTGTTATATCCAGAACCGTGTTCCTCACCGAGCCTTGAAGGGAGTTACTCCTTTTGAAGCTTGGAGCGGTTGAAAACCATCAGTTAAGCACTTTCGAGTTTTTGGCTCCCCTGCATGGGCCCACATTCCTACAGAAAAACGTAAGGCCTTGGATCCGCAAAGCAGACCTTGCATATTTGTAGGTTATCCTGATGGTGTGAAGGGTTATCGGTTGCTCCACCCTACTACACATGAGTTATTCATTGAGAGGAGTGTTCAGTTTGAGGAGGGATCTTCAAGCTCACTTTCTATCACTTCTCCAACTTCTACCTTGACATTAGAGTCACTTGGAATACATGACAGATCTTCTGATGAGTCAGATTCACCTGAACAGTCTTCTACCTCTATTTCTGATGCAGAAAGTGATTCAGAGAACTCACCTCCTTCCTCTCCTAGTCATCATTCAGAGGTTAATGATTCCCCTCCAGATTCTCCATCTTCTTGCCCACTTTGGGCTAGACAGACCTTGCAGTCTGCAGGTGATTGGGTTGGGGATCCATCAGACACCAGGCGAACTCGTTCACAATTCCAGGATGCTCCACATGTCTTCATTGCTACTGCCTCAGATCCACAGTCCTTTCATGAGGCTTCTGGTATTTCTGAGTGGGATACAACTATGCAGGAAGAGTATAGTTCCTTGATGAGGAACCACACTTGGGATCTTGTCCCTCTTCCTAAAGGAAGAAAACTTGTTCGATGTAAGTGGATCTATCGAACAAAATTTGCAGCAGATGGGTCAGTTGACAAACACAAGGCTCGCTTGGTTGCCAAAGGATTCTCCCAGGTTCCGGGGATTGACTACTCTGAGACTTTTGCGCCAGTTGCCCGAATGAATTCCATTCGAATTGTTCTTGCCATTGCTGCAGCTAATCGTTGGGAAGTACATCAGATGGATGTGAAGAGTGCTTTTCTTCATGGTGACCTTCATGAGGAGATCTACATGGAGCAGCCACAGGGCTTCCTTCAGGATTCTTCACTTGTGTGTCGTCTTCGAAAGTCTCTCTATGGCCTCAAACAGGCTCCTCGGGCCTGGTATGCCAAGATGGACTCCTTCCTTCTATCAGTTGGGTTCACTCGGTGCCATTCTGATCCTAATGTGTACATTTTGCAACAGGGTGATTCACTTCTATTTTTGGTTTTGTATGTTGATGACTTGTTGATCACAGGAAGTTCTTCACCCACCATTAAGGCTGTCAAAGTGGCCCTTCAGGACAGTTTTTTGATGACTGACTTGGGCTTGTTACATTACTTTCTCGGGATTGAGATCCTTCAGTCTCCTTCTGGGATCACCATCACACAATCCAAGTATGCTCTAGATTTACTCTCGAGGTTTCATATGGCTGACTGTAAGCCTGCTCCGACTCCCTTCCTTTCTGGAGTCAAACTTGAGGCTCAATGTTCTTCTCCACTTGTTGATGGCACTTTGTACCGCCAACTTGTTGGGAGTCTCATTTATCTGACTCATACGAGACCTGACATCTCCTATGCTGTAGGCATGGTCTCTCGATTCATGCAGGAGCCCCATGAGTTACACTGGAAAGCAGCCAAGCGGATCCTTCACTACATTCAGGGTTCTCATAGTTGTGGGATTCACTATGCAGCAGGTATTGAGCTTGATTTGGTGGGCTACACAGATTCAGATTGGGCAGGTGATTCTGAGGATCGCAAGTCTACTTCAGGGTATAGCTTCTCACTTGGGTCAGGTCCTGTTTGTTGGTCGAGTAAAAAGCAGTCTGCTATTGCTTTGTCTTCTACTGAGGCTGAGTATCGGGGGGCTGTAAATGCTGCCACTGAGGCCATTTGGATTCAACATCTTCTCACTGAGTTTGGTATCCAGATCAGACGGCCATCAGTCATATTTTGTGACAACCAGAGTGCCATTCAGATCTCACGGAATCCAGTTCATCATCAACGGACCAAACACATAGAGGTCCACATGCACTACATCCGGGAGCTCATCCATGGTCATGTCATTGACCTTCGCTATTGTCCGACTTCCGAGCAAGTTGCTGATATCTTCACCAAACCCTTCACTGAGAGCAAGTTCCTTCATTTGCGAGCTTTACTGGGGGTGCGGGATGCTTCATCTTTTGAGGGGGCCTCTTCCTCTCACTCGGAGTCCTGACTTTTTTGTGGGGGGGTTTCTTTTCTCTCTCTTTTTTGAGAAATCTTATGTACATGGGTACCTCATCAGGCTTGACTTGCCGGGACCCATTTCTACATCCACCTAAGCTTCGCTTATGGGGGGGTGTTAGTGTAGTTTTTTATTTTTCCTTTTTTGCTAGGTTTTTCCTAAACTTTTTAATAATCTCGCTTAGGTTAATAAAGCATGTCTTATTAGGTGAATGGTTGTGAGGTGTCACCTTCCTACATGTGAGCATCCATTAGCTATCTTGGGAAGATACTTTGCTATCTTTAGTCTGATAGATGGTTGCTCCTCATTGGTTGGTGTTGACACCTCCTCCCTCTTCCTAGCCTATATAAGCATGCTACCTGGCTTGTATTTGCATCTCTTATTTTTGCATCCTCTTAATGCTATTTTGCTTCCAGCATTTGCATTACTCTCTTGGAGACTTACTCTATGATGCTATTTTGATTTTGTATCATTTGCATTCATAGTTTAGATATTTACTCTTTGCACTAGTTTTCTGGGTTATTAATCTTTTCAGATTCTAACAAAAACACACTGTTAAGTGTGACCTTGTTAGAGGATTTAATCACCCTGTTAGGAGTGGCCTTGTTAGAGGTCCTTAGACACTCCAATCTAGACATGTCACCATGTTAGAGGATTTACAAATAGTTAAGCCAACTCTGTTAAGAGATGTAGTTCACTACTACAATGGTTAGAGAGTAACAATGATATGACCTTATTTTTTATGCAACTGTTGATTTTAGATCTCAATTCTGATCGAATACTTGATCCTTCCTAATTGAATATATCTTTGTAGCTCCTCAAGAATATTCTACTTATCCTTGTAATTTGCTTCCTCTAAGCATCTCTTATTCTTTTGTTATCCACTTGCACACACTCAATCCTCAACTTGACCTTATATCTTATCCATTGTCAAGTCTACTTGAATACATCTTAGAATAATTAATATTTACCTCGTCAATAGGCTAGAACCAACAAACAAATCTATTAAACTCAATATGCCTAAATAAGAAAATCCTTCGTTAGCCGACCCTATTGGGTAGACACTAACTCAGAAATGATTTTTCTGTGTTAACCAAGTGAACTCGGTTAACCTTGCATTTTCACAAACTTCTTTTAATAACCAAGTAAGCTCAGTTAGCACTGGTTCCATCTAACTTTCCTTTATTAATCAAGTGAACTCAGTTAACACTCATCTTCTACTGACTTCTCTTCGATGCCCAAGTGAACTCGGCATATACTATCCTATGAACTTGGCAAACATTAGAATGCTCGGCAAACATAGGAAATTGTCTTTATCACCCGAGTGAGCTCAGCATACACTAACTAGTAAAGATATGACATGTTGTGTAACATCAAAGACAAGATATGAATGATCAATTGTTTTCAACAAGTAATATCACAATTTTCAAAAAAGTGTCTAAGAGTGATGTGATGATCAACGGTAGAATATTTTAGCCTAAAACAAACACAACCTTTTTCCCTTTGACCTTCTCTTCCATCCTAACTATTGATCCTATGTTCTATCATGCTCCCAAAGACTTTATCAAGAAAAAGATCCCAAAATGTGATCTAAAACGTTGATGCTAAAAAATAGACACAGTTTAATCCATAAACAAAATTTGATACAAGAAAAAGATTGACCATAACCATATGATAATTGGAAGGATTATTAATGACAAGACTAGTTGTTCACTCAACTAGGAAGTTGCCTTATATGGCACTATTAAATATTATGTTGAAATTATCATATTTATCTATGAATGAATAATTCTTTATTTCTATGAAGTACATTCTTATCCCAATTCCTAGAATCTACAACTATGTATGTAATGAGATGAGATGGATGATTCTTATGTGAGACAAGAGCAATTTGTTTTAGATATTCTAATATCTATCTCTGGTTCCTGTTATAACACTTGAATGAGGTAGCACGTGAACCATAAAACAACTTGGTTGATCTTTGATAAACACAAAAGATTGTATTTTATGGTGTGTTTGATCTAAACAGGAGCTCCAAATATATAACAGGTAACTTGTTTGATCAATTACTGTAAATACTGGATGCCTTAATTTACTTATCACTGCAAATATTAGAAGACTTTATTATATCTGAGTTCATTGTATTTTGAAGAGGCAAACACCTATTATTATTAATAAGAAGGCAACTAAAGCTAATACCAATAGATGCGACTCAACATGGAGTCATGATCTGTGGGTTTCGTGATCCCCATGTTGGGTCAACTTGATATCTTATCAGTCAAAGAATTATAGTCACTGATAATAGTGACATTTAACAATGAAAAAATTCTTTCCTGATCAAGGTATCCACGTGGCTAAAGCATGTCCTATCTATGGACCCCGCCAATACAAGAAAAGAATGTGATTTGAATATACATGCCCTATTGGGCTGAATATATTGAGATGTATATGAATAAAACCTTTGTTATATAATTATTATTATTATTATAAGATTATAGATATATTTAACGTTGTGTGTAGATATCACATACCAAAGAAAATCAATATACTATATTGAAAACATTGTAATATATTACACTAAAAAAAAATTATTTTGAAAATAAACTTTTATCATGAATAAACTAATTCATTAACACTCCTTCTTAGTTTAGAAAGGATAAACACATATGATATTAAGAGTATTGGCCTTCAAAATATCAACATATGATATTCACCAAAATTTTGAGTAATGGTCTCCAAAATATCAACACTTGATATTCACCATGTATTCAATAAGGCAATGGTCTACAAAATATCAACATATGATATTCACCATTTGATGTTGCATTTGAGTATTGGTCTCCAGAATAACAATTTATGATATTCACCAAATACTCTTTGAGTAATAGCCTCTAGAATAGATGCAAGATATTCACCAAGTAGTGTGAGTAATGGCCTCCAGAATATCAAGTCATATGATATTCACCACGTACTTTGTGCAATGGCCTCTATAACATTGATTCGGATAACAATCACCATATAGTCAAAAAAAAAAAAAATTAAAGTATGTGCACACACATTCTCATAATGATTACCATATTAACATCCACCATGCAACGCGTAATCTATCATGATTTGCATGGATATCATAAGATATCCATTATAATAAAAAATTAAGTTATTGTAAGATTGTCACCTTTCAATAACTTTTGCAAATACAAGTGACATCATTTGAGAGTTGTCACTTCCTCACGATGTACACAAGGAGTCGGCCCATTAAAATCATAGTCAGTCACAAAGACTTTGAACTCCCTCTGGATATCAATCATCTAAGCTCTTCATTCAAGATTGCCTTTAAAGAAGTATCAAATTCCCTCTTCTCGCAATAACATTCTCAGAAGAAAAGATCAAGACACATAACTCTTATAGAATGTACTAAAAATACAAACAAATAAATGTGATTTAGGGTTAGATTGAAAAAATATTACGATAATTTGGTATTCTAAGACTCTATATGAGAAATTGTAACCATGCCAAGTTCACTTTGAAAGCGCTTCATATTTATTTCACAATTTGATGAAGGTGATAAGAAAAATAGAGAAATCCTTCTTAGTCCAATATTTCACACATGTTATGGATATTTTGAAGTTCTTTTAGAATAGACATCTCTCTAGTAAATCTATATTTATATTGGTGACTTTGACGAAGGATACTTGAGTGTTTCAGTCTATCGAGACAATGAGATGCTAAGTGACAATAGTTGTCACATCTAAAGCATTGTATTTTAGAGTAATCCATATCTTTTCTTTTCCCTTTGAATTTACGTTTCTTCTTTTTATCGACTTGAGTTGTGAAAACCTGAATATCACCTCCAATAGAAGTATCATCTTGAGAGATTAACATGCCCTCCTCTTGTATGCAATCAACCTTTAGTCAAGCAAGTTTAGATAGCTTGGAATGAGTGCGTACTCTTTGTCTAAAAGTGTTCCATGATGGTGGTAGTCCCTTTAGAGCAATCATGGTTAATTCTTTCTCATCATAGATGTGACCAGTTGTAGAAAGTTGGTTTCTTAGTTTTGTGATCCTCATAAAATATGAAGTGATGGATTCTCCTTTGTTTATCTTAATGTTGGAGAGATTGTCTTTCAGAGTTAGAATTCTAGTTATATTATTTATCTCAAACATTTCTTGAAGTGCTTTAAACATTTCATGTGTTGTGTCTAGCTTTGAGATGATTGGAAGTAAATGGTTCCTAAAACCATCCATAGTTTACTTCATGGCTTTGGTGTTATCACTTTCCCAGTTTTCCAATTCATTACTTCTTTTGGGTGGCAGTTCATATTTTTCAATGATTTGTTTAAACCACTCTCTTTTAAGGTTAACTTCATTCACAATTTCCATCCTACAAAATTTGAATATCCTTCGAGCCTATCTTCTAGCCTTATACCGTTCACCATATTGATAGATGTGGAATTTTTTTAAAAACTTGATTGCATTAGATAAATCTGATGAGGATCGTCCCTTAACTAGGCTTTATACCATGTTGAAATTATCATATTTATTTGTGAATGAATAATTCTTTATTTCTATGAAGTATATTCTTATCCCAATTCTGGATATCTGCAAGTTTGTATGTAATGGGATAAGACTAATGAATACTTATGAGAAACACAGAATAGTCTACTTCAGATATTCTAATATCTATCCATGATGTTTGTTATAACACTTGACTGAGATAGTAAATAAGCCATAAAACAACTTTGGTCGATCACTAATATGCACAAAAGACTGTAATTTATGGTGTGTTCAATCTGAACAAGAGCTACAGGTAACTTGTTTGATCAATCGTTGTAAAATATTGGATGCCGTAATTTACTAATCACTGCAAATATTAGAAGACTTTATTGTATCTGAGTTCATCGTATTTTGAAGAGGCAAAAACCTATTATTATAAATAAGAAGGCAACTAAAGCCAATACCAACAAATGTGACTCAACGTGGAATCACGACCTATGGATGTCATGACTCCCACGTTGAAGTCAGCTTGATATACCATTGGTCAAAGAATTACAGTCACCTGATGATAGCAATGTTTAACAATGAACAAGTTCCTATTCAATCAAGGTATCCACGTGGGTAAAGCATGTCCTATCTATGGACCCTACCAATACAAGCTAAGGACATAATGTGAATATACATGCCCCATCAAACTGGATATATTGAGATGTATATTAACAAAAACTTTATTATATAATTACTATACATATCACTCTAACATGTTATTTATATACCAAAGAAAATCAATATAATATATTAAAAAATATTGTAATATATTACACACAAAAAAATAATATTTTCAATTGAAATTTTTATCATGAATAAACTAATTCATTAACATATTCCTTTTATATATGCTGACAATGTCTAAACAACTTAATTTATAATATCTGTTTTTAGCCCATCAATGTCTTGATGTGCTGCCACTTGCTAGCTTCTTATGTCTTGTTTGATATCTTCCACTGAGAATATCTCAGTTTAAATGTCAACTTTGGGGGCCTACTTTTCTCTTGACGTCATTCACAAAGAAGTTTTGCATAATCTAACCATTGTGCATCTATGACATTTGTTTAGTTCCCGCTAAGATTGTAAAGAAGCAAAGATATGCAAAAATGCTTCCTATGCTAATCCTAAGATGACAAATATGCAAATTTCAACTTAAGTATCACAAAGATATCAAGAAATACATAATACAGCACAATCAAAATAACGATGAACACATAACATAGTGATTTCCGTGGGGAAATCCTTCTGGGAGAAAAACCCCACCCTCCAAAACCCACATAATGTGTTATAAAATCAAGAAGATTATAATACATGTGCAATGGAAGTTCTTATAGGAGCGCATCACCACAACTCAAACTCGAAGAGATACCTTCTAGCACCTAGCCTTGCAAACAAAACTCAATGATCCAAACTCCTCCCCAAGCCCTCCTTATATAATGATTTTAGAACCTACAAACCACTTGTGGTTTTATAGAACCATGGGCAAAACTATCATGCCATATGTTGCCCATTCTTGACATTTGTAATTCCAAGATGGGAAAAATAACCAAGTTAAAATAGTAATCTCATTCATAATTTTGTCCCTTAGTTTAAACACTCATAAAAGTCATATAATGAGTCATCTGTGCTCTAAAAATGGCCCTCCTATATTCTACTATGGACAAGGCACATTTCTAACAATGCATACACCTTTTTCTAGTGCATAAACATGTGGAAAACTACCACAAACAAATTTTGAAATTTTCTAAAAAATGCTTGCAAGTTTGAGACACATGTATCTTAACATTCTCCCACTTGTCAAACACCTGGCAAGAGTTAGGGGATCCAAAATGTTATGGACTTCATTACTAGGGGTTGAGAGGGCCATAGATTTTGAACACCATCTGGACTTATTTATGGCCATAGGCCTAGTTAATGCATTAGAAGAATTTTTCAAAGTTTCTACCTTCTCCAACTTCACCTTGCCGTCCTCGACCATATCTCTTACAAAATGATATTGCAGATCAAAATGCTTGGTCTTGGCATGAAAAGTTGGATTCTTCGCTAGGCAGATTGCACTTTAATTGTCACTATAAATTGTCACCACACCTTGTTTGATCTCTATATCTAAATACAATCTCTTTAGCCAAATGGCTTCCTTGCAAGAATGAGTAACTATCATATACTTTGCCTCTATAGTGGACAAAGTAACTACAACCTATCACTCACTCATCCAACTAATTGCACCACCAAATAATGTAAATATATATGCATTGGTGGATCTTCTTCTATCAATATCATCGACCCAATCTTAATCCACATAGCCTTGAATATCCAAGGAATGCTCATTTTCTATCCCATTAAACATATAGAGCACTTTGGCATACCCCACAAGTATCTAAAAACTCTTTTTTGCATCTCAATGTGCTCTTACTGGATTAGACATATAACAGGAAAGTACTCCCACTGCTTAGGAAATGTTTGGTCTTGTACAAATCATAGCACACATCAAACTTCCATTAGAACTTTGGTATGGTACTCTACTCATATCTTCCATCTCCAATGGGGATGTAGGATATTGTGAGCTAGAAAGTTCTGTTCCCATAGTAACAAGAACACTCAATGGTCTATAATCTTGCATATTGCATCTTCTCATTATGGTACCAACATACTTACTCTAGCCTAGCCAAAGCTTTCTATTTTGTCTCTCTTACAATTTCTATTCCCTAAATGTGTATTACTACACCAAGATCTTTCATTTCAAACTTTGTTCAAAGCTAAGATTTTAATTCTGCAATCAAACCTTTTTCCTTTGCCAACAAACAACATGTCATCAACATATAAGGCAACAACCTAGAAATGATCACCATCAAACTTGAAATATATACAATGATAAAATTTAGACTACACAAATCTCGAACTCACCACATATGTATCAAACTTCTAGTACCACATCCTAGGACTTTGTTTTGAATCATACAAGGATTTCTTCAACTTACAGACCAAATGACTTTTACCTCTCACCACATAGTGCTCTAGTTCTGTCATAGAAATTTCTTCCTCAAAATCTCTATGAAGGAAAGCTATCTTCACATCCATCTTCTCAACTTCCAGATCATAAGTTGCTACAATAGAAAGTGAAAACATAATGGATGTCATTTTTGCTATAGGAGAAAAAAAAAATACTATAATCTACTCCTGCAACTTGGGAGTAACCTTTTGCAACCAAACATGTTTTATACTTCTCAATGCTTCCATCTAAACCCATCTTCCTTCTAAATGCCCATTTACAACCAACAAGTTTCCATCCTTCAGACAATGGTACAAGGTCCCATGTGTCATTGCTCTTAAGATTTATCATCTCTTCATCCATGACTATTTTCCAGGACTTTGAATCATTCATACGAAGAGCCTCTTCTACAAATCTAGGTTCAACAATGCTAGCATTCAATGCAAATATACACCTCCAATCATCTATTGATCTCAGATTAGTTTTGACAATTGAGTGTTAGCACACTTAAACTATTTGCTAAGTTCATGTTGAACTAGCAACATATGCCAACTATAATATATACAAGTGCCGAGTTGCAATATGTACCGAGCCAGAAATTCAATAAGTGCTAAGTCATTTAGATGTCAAGTAAACATACAGTGCTAAGTGAGTATATGTGCCAAGTGAACAATAGATGCTAAGCATGTTTAGGTGTCGAGCCAAATAGAATTCTAGTTAGTGTCTAGCATCAGTAATCAGCAAGTGTCGAGCAACACAGAATCAACATAAGAGTTTGTGCCTTCACAAACTAAGATGTAAACCATTTTTGAGCTGAGATATAGACAAATCTCGAAGTTTTGAAGATAAGATCTAATCTATTTGGATTCCTATGTGATCTACATGCAACCAATCACGAAAATAGAAGGAATTGAGCGATAAAATTATATGAATCTCAATCGTAGATTCATACCTAACCCTTAGTCACAAAATCTTTTTAAAGAGAGACGAAGTCCCATAATTTACAGTGTAAGAGAGAATGCATGCGAGGAGATGATGCTGGTGAAGATTTGAATGAAGTAAAAGGGGTGAATTGACCTAGAAGAAGGTCAAAATTGCAAAATTGGTTAGCAGAACAAAGGATCAAGGTTACAGCAATTTCATATCAAATTAGAGAGGATCAAGATGAACTGAATTGGGATCTGAAATTGGCAATATCATATTATAAGTGTATCAGATCAAACATTCTATTGTACTCTCTAACAATTTTTACAGCAGAATGAAATCCTATGGACTTAGGTTGGTTTAACAACCATTTTATAAAGCATTTAACAAGGTGATATTCCAAGTAAGTGTTCTAAAATCCTTTAGCCAGGCACACTTTTAACAGGGTGTTAAAATCCTTTAACAGGTTAGGATCTAACAATCCTTTATAAGCCTTTAACAGGACAGGCCTTTCCCAGGGTAGATCATGAAAATGGTCAAAATATGTAACCTTAACAGGTGAACTTTATTGTTGCAGTGGTGAAGAATTGTGGGTGTCATCCCCACCTCAATTTTACCTTCTTATTTTGGAGAGTTTCTAGGTAATCACATTTGGTGTCAATTGTTTATGTGTTTGCATTTGCTAAACATGTTATTACTATATGTTCATGCATGCAATATTTTAAAGTTAAGAGTTTTAAAGGTTAAAGTTTAGTACTTATGATTCACCCCCCTCTCTCAGAAGTATACTTCTTACTTGCTAATTTCAAAATTTGGTATTAGAGCTAAGTTCTCATCAGGAGAAGCCTTATAGTTTGGAGAAAAGATCTTGAAATGGAAGTTTACAAGTTGGGAAAGACCATTGAGAATTAGGAGATTGAGATACACCTCTCACTACAACAATTGGATGAAGCCAAAGATGCCTTGAGGAGTTTGCTAAAGAGAAGGAAAGAAATTGCTATAGCTGAAAATGACACTCAATACAAGGAGATTGACACCACAAAGTTATTTGTAGATGGAAACTCTTGCAAATTTGATGCAGCAATTGTAAATCTCATGGACAAGAACAGAGTACAAGCTGAGGAGATCAGAAATCTCAAGTTGGAGCAAGAATCATAAGCAATACTGCTATGTGAAGTGACTGAACAAAAGAAGAAAGTCGTAGAGGACAAGGCCATGATTGAAGAAGACAAAAGAATCTTGTCAAATAGATTGGAAGAAAAATTCGCTAAATTGTCTAGGATCTCAAACATGCAGTTGGATACCCTAAGCCAAATGATGAATGCCCATCATGAGTTGAATGTCAAGGACATTGAGATAACTACATTGAAGTTACAAAATGAGCAACTAAAAAATGACCTAAAAGGAGAGAAAGAGTTTGTTGAAAGTTTCAATAAGCCAAATGAAGCTATCAAGTACTTTGAACAATTACTGAAATCTCCTAGATCTAGCAAAGAGACATTAGGATTGGGCTATACAAGCACTAAAGAAGGAGAGTCATCCAAGATTGCTGAACAAAGAAATGATAAAGGTAAGAACTCTAAACCTACTTGTTATCATTGTGAAAAGAAAGGACATACAGCTAATGTTTGCACAAGCAAAAATGTTAGTCAGAATGCTAAGT
Source organism: Cupressus sempervirens (assembly GCA_028749045.1). Taxonomy (NCBI): domain Eukaryota; kingdom Viridiplantae; phylum Streptophyta; class Pinopsida; order Cupressales; family Cupressaceae; genus Cupressus; species Cupressus sempervirens. Next base: position 4,122,225 of record CM053784.1, on the reverse strand, counting down.
CAAGAAATATGATCCATTGTTACAAGTGCAACAAACAAGGCCATTAGGAACATGAATGCAGAACAAGGACCGTGCATGCACCAAGATTTGAAGGACGCTGTTATAATTGTCAAAAGTTTAGACACAGAGCCTTTGAATGCAGATCCAAGACCACACGATCATCAAACAAGGGAAGAAGCCATGAAAATTCTTATAATTGGGACTACAATACAAGACATAGATGTCACTATTGTCAAGAGTATGGACATATCCCTGAGAATTGCATAAGAACACATTTTAGTGGAAACTACAACAGATGGTTAAGTCAAACTACATGCTTTAGTTGTTTGAAGACTGGTCATATCAGCAAGCACTGCCTAACGAGGACAAAGGCACCCAACTTAGAGTCAAACAAAAGAAAAGGCAAGGTAAAGGCAAGGTAGATATTAAGCACATTAGAGGAGAGATGAATAAGACATGGAAGAAGAAAGATGGATGCAACACATCAAATGGAGGGATCACTTCATCTAAAGGGTCAAGTGGTCATACTTATCCAACTAAGCAAGAGAAGGTATGTGGGACTGATATTTAAATGCTTTATCATACATCAATTCCTAGATAAGTTAGTACTAAAAAGGATAGATCAACATGAATAAAGATGCAAGGTTAAATCTTTAAAGTTTTTCACATTGTTGCCAAGTAAGGAAAGTTGCCTTCAGATGCCGAGTAAAATCCTTGTATGTGCCAAGCTGCCAGCCAAAGTTAGTTGAAGTTGAGTGTGTAGTTGTTGCCGAGTGAAAAGAAATTCCTATTGAAGCCGAGTAAGGGTAATTCCTATAGCTTTAGAGTGAAGTAAAATTTGCATTAATGTCGAGTAAAGTAGAAATAGCATACGGAGCCAAGTGTATAGTTGTATATGCCCTAAGCATTAAATGTTATGTATTAAAGGGTATAAGGTCAACTTTTTGATCATTTTTTGTCATTCGAACACAAAGCAAAGATTGAGCAGAGTAGAAAAGTGAATTTTAAGTAAAGAACGAAGCATTTGAGTAGATTCCAACAGCAATCGAGTGCAATTTCATCGATCTAAGGTACTTCTCAAGTGTTGAGTAATGTAGTTTCAAAGTTTATTGAAACCCTAGATTACAAAAATGGCCTCCAGTTCTAGAAATCCCAAAGACAAGGAACCGTTTGAGGTTCAACTAATCAATATTGAAGTCAAGCAACTAGATTTTAGGCCAATACCTAAAGTTGCATATAAAAATGACCTTGTTGGTGCGCTATCCATTATTCCACCAAAAGTCGTAATTGCACAAGATGTTAGAAAATGCTACAATTGCAAGGTTGGAGCAATTGGTGACATGGAGATTGGTCAGGCCTATGACAAACTATGTGAGAATGGGGTCTTAAAAGAAGAATTTAACATTATTGAGAGAAAGGGACTAACACGTGCCCTAGGTTTCCCTATAGTCTTCAAAACAGATGGATTAGAATAGTTTTGAGTAGGATTCATGATGGATGCCTATGGTTGGAAGGTGGACCTATTAAATTGTCAAAGAGAATCATACATAGGGTTACAGGATATCCAACCCTAGAACAACCAAAGACCCTGAGAAGTGACTCAAAAGAAGCTATTGAGAAGAACAGTAAGGCAAAGTGGAACAAAAGGGGCATGACCATTGACACAATCAAAGACCCACTTCTAGAATTAGCAGTGAGGATCATATCTCACAAATTCTACTAGTCAAGCTGATTGAACAATGTGACATGCATTGTAGTGTATGTAAGCTACAAAATTGTTAATAAAAATCATACATATGATCTAGCAGAACTACAACTGCAACAAATTATGGAGAATTTGGGAGCAATAAGGAGATCCAAAAGTACTTAGGGTAAGTTTGGATCAATTTTGATATGTATCTTTTTCTATGTTCAGAACGAATTTTCTTCTTTTGGTAAGATAGGATGGAAGACCAATAGGTCTATAGCTGTACAAATAAATGAGTACATAGAGAAGATTGGAGCCAATTTTTAAACCATCATGACAAGCTATTTTGAGGACTCTAAGAAGTCCATGAAGCAAAGACTAAGGATTCCAGTCTCCCTAGTAGAGCAGCACATCAATGATATATGTTTCCTAGTTGATATTGATTATACTTATATCCAAGAAGCAGTACCAAGAGTTAGATGGCTAAGGCCATTAGGATATGAGATAAACATTGATGAAACATTAGCAGCAATCACAACATTGCTTGCAGAAGAAATTGATAGAAGTACAAAACCTTTTGGCACTTATGATGTTGTGAAATCTAAGGTGAAAATGGAGTTGAAAACTACTTCAACTCTAAAGAAAAAGGATAAATTAGTTAAAAAGCTTATGGCCAAATTTGGAGAAGGGACTGTAGAAGGAGAAGAAGAAGAAGATGAAGATGAAGAAGAAGAAGAAGAAGGCCAGGAGCCACTTGCCTTGACACAAGGCATGGGAGAAGATGCTGAAGAAGAAGGTGTTGAGGAGGAAGAAGCTGAGGAAACACCAACTAAACTAGAGCCTAAGAAGAGAAAAGCTTAGAAACAGTTTGTAGCTTAGCCCAAGGGCAAGAAGACTACAAAGCCAAGTCCAACCAAGCCTACTACCCCAGCTACAAGAGCAACTACAAAGGCCACCATTCAGAAGGCCAAAGAGCAAACAAAGGAGAAGAAGAAGGCTACTGAGAAAATAGGTCCAGTGCAAAAGAAGATAAGAACAAAATATGTTGCTCAACCTGACTCTGATGAAGAGAGGACTGAGTCAGAAGACATGAGCCAATTTAGAGTGGTAAGTCATGCCAACAAGTCTGATTTAGAAAATATTTGTGATAATATTAAAGATAATGCAAACTTAACTGGCTTGAAGAACATTGATTTCAATAAGTTGAGTAGGGAAGAACAAAACATGGTTGAGGAATCAGTCTATACCATGATGGCTAAGTTCAAGAACACCCCACTTGAACTTGACAATTCAAATCCTAAAGAATTATATTCTATTATTGAAAATAAATGGCATTATTGCCTCAACATGGAAAAGGAAATAAGAGAGTCTACATTGGCTTGAGTAATGCCAAAGCTCACAAAAGGACAAATAACTAAGGCTAACAAGAAGCATAGGAGAAAATTTGCACCCAAATATAGAGCCTTCACCATTCTTCAAAATAAGATTGAAGATGTTGTCAAGAACTCCACTCAAATGTGGAAGCTAATATATAGGCTAACTATTATTAAAGAAGGAGAGGAAGATCCCTTTGAGGGAAAAAATAATGGAGAAGAGGAGGAGAATGATAAAGAAGGAGAAACTAAGAAAGACAAGGTAGACAACTTAGTGGAGGAGGAAACACAAAAAGGAGATGAAATGGCAACTATTGAGGAGCAGCAAATAGATCGGAGTGTGCAAGACACAATTGCCATCACCAAGCCCTCCACATGACACCTCTACACCTGCAAACATAATAAAAGTAAAGGATGCTCCTAACAACTCTAGTCAAAACATCAATCCATTGACTACAAAGGATCTCAAAAAGATCCTTGACTAATCAACAAAGTTGTGTGACAACCCAGTATTGGTCAGTGTAAATGAGTTGCAGAAAGCAATAGCTGACCTAACTAGGGACAAGATGGCCACACAAGAAACATCCCCTACCATCCCTACAACTACAAGTGGACAACCTCAAAAGCAAGCACCACAAGATACATCAGCTAAGGTTGATACCAAAGTTAAAATTGCTACAACTATCGAGGAGCTAGCAAAGGAATAAATAGGACAGATGGATACTTTTGTTCCTACTGCACAAGTACAAAGTGCACCACCAAAAATAATAATGATTGATCAAGGAAGAACAGAGGAAGAGAAGGAGATTCCAAAGGCAAAGGAGCAAGAAGCAATTCAAACATTGGTAAATCTACCAACTACTGGGACTCCTACAAGAATGCCTCAAAAGCTGAGCATTGAAGCAATGCCACTCCAAATTTCAGCACCAGGCTCGAGCTCCATAAAGGTTGCAAGGGTACTTCGCTATGGAGACTCATGAAGAAATAGTCATTTCAAAGTATGACTATGCAACCATGAACATAGACCAGATCAATAAGATGCAAGAGGCATTGGAAAGAAAGAAAAATCAAGAGATACACAGAAAATAGTACAAGCAAAGGCGAGCACTAATTGAGATAAAAGACATCTTTCTAGATACATTCAGCTTGCAAGCACCTGATGAAACCAAACCAATATTGGAACAACTTTCAAAAATTGTTGAATAGGTGACCAATGAAGACCAAGAGACAAATGTAAAACTCATGGAATGGACTGAGAAGAAGTTTCAAGGAAAGGTGAATGAGAAAATATCTAGTGAAATAGCACTATCACAGGCAAAGCTAACAAAGCAAATTGAAAAGGTGAAATGATTACTTGAGAATATATTCTCACTGTACACAAAATTGTGTGATCCTTCAATCTTCACACAAGAAACCAGCCAAAGAATAATGAGTTTGGAAAGAAATATGAAAGTATCAGGCATACAATTGCCAAAAGATCCAGCTCAAAGTGAGAAGCACTTTCATACAACGCTTCACACACAGAAGGAACTAGTTATATTAATAGCAGAAGAGGCTAATACTAGAGCCAAATTAGTTCAAATACAAGCCGCCCTAACCCCTCACATGGAGATTCTCCAAAAGGAACTAGCCTATGCAGAAAATGTATTGAAGAAAGATCCTAATCTTTCAACACTAGATGGCTTAGTTCGCCTTGTAACAAAGATAGCAATACAAATCAAATCCCTAGAAGTTGCAATACAAAACTAGGATGTCGCTCTGAGAATTGTGATGGAAGTAAACAAGACCTTCTTGGAAAAATACTCAGTCAACGTATACACCCTTTGACCATAAGTGTCAAAAAGGGGGAGAAATTGTAAAAAAAAAGGGGGAGATAAATCTAAATCAAGAGACCATAATGAGACTTAATCTGCAAGGGGGAGACATGTGAAAGGGGGAGCCAAAATGAAAGGGGGAGTTACAAAACAAACAGAGAACAGAAAGGGGGAGAGTAAAAAGTAGGAAATAGGGCATAACAAGACACATTAGATAAAGAGTATCATAATTCAGAATAAAGACAAGGAGTATCAACAGAGGCAAATCACTCTACTAAAAGAGATCTTTGGATACAAAAAAGACACATTAACTCAAGGGGAGTTATAAAGTTTTGAGGTATATAGTCCTTCACAAAATTTTGCACAAATTTTGAAGTTTTGTATATATGTCGAACTGTAATTGTAGTATACTTAATGGAGATAGACTCATTATGCATAGTTAAGTGTTTTTGTCACTCATGTCAAAGGGGAAGATTGTTGATCTTAGATTGGTTTTGACAATTGAGTGTCAACACACTTAAGCTATTTCCTAAGTTCATGTTGAACTAGCAACATATGTTGAGTATAATATATACAAGTGTCGAGTTGCAATATGTGTCGAGCCAGAAATTCAATAAGCATTGAGTCATTCAGATGCTAAGCAAATAGATAGTGCCAAGCGAGTATATGTGCCGAGTGAACAATAGATGCCGAGCATGCTTAGGTGTTGAGCCAGACAGAATTCCAGTTAGTGTCGAGCATCAACAATCAGCAAGTGTCGAGCAACACAAAATCAACATAAGAGTTTGTGCCTTCACAAACTAAGATGTAAACCGTTTTTGAGCCGAGATTAGACAAATCTCAAAGTTTTGAAGATAAGATCAAATCTATTTGGATTCCCTATGCGATCTACATGCAACCAATCAAAAAAATGGAAGGAATTAAGCAGGAAAATTGGATGAATCTTAATCATAGATTCATACCTAAGCCTAAGTCACAAAATCTTTTTAAAGAGAGATGAAGCCCCATAATTTACAAAGTGTAAGAGAGAATGCATGCAAGGAGATAATGCTAGCAAAGATTTGAAGGAAGTAAAAGGGGTGAATTGACTTAGAAGAAGGTCAAAATTGTAGAATCGGTTAGCAAAACAAAGGATCAAGGTTACAACAATTTTATATTAGATCAGAGAGGATCAAGATGAACTGAATTGGGATCTAAAATCAGCAATATCATATTGCAAGTGTATCAGATCAAACATTCTATTGTACTCTCTAACAATTGTTATAGCAGAATGAAATCCTATGGACTTAGTTTGGTTTAACCGCCATTGTATAAAGCCTTTAATAGGGTGACATTCCAAGTGAGTGTTCTAAAGTCTTTTAGCCAAGCACACTTTTAATAGGGTGTTAAAATCCTTTAACAAGGTAGGATCTAACAATCATTTGTAAGCCTTGAACAAGGCAGATCATGAGAATGGTCAAACTATGTAACCTTAACAGGTGAATTTTATTGCTACAGTAGTGAAGAATTGTGAGTGTCATCTCCACCCCAGTTTTACCTTCTCATTTTGGAGGGTTTTTAGGTAATCACATCTAGTGTCAAGTCTTTATGTGTTTGCATTTTCTTAACATGTTATTTCTATATGTTCATGCATGCAATGTTTTAAAGTTAAGAGTTTTAAAGGTTAAAGTTTAGTACTTCTGATTCACCCCACCCTCTTAGAAGTATACTTCCTACTTGTTAATTCCAAGATCATCATGAGAATATCCATACCTTTCTGGTACTTTTCTCTGTCTACTGGACCTTTGAACAAGATCTTGTTTAGGTTTAGGTTCATGTTTAGGTTCTCCCTCTTCCTCTGATGATTTTGAACTTGTAGAGCTCACCTCAACTTCATGTCTTTCTAAGGGCCTCGTTTCAACTTTCTCAAGTGTAGCAGGAAATAGAATCACATATTTTTCTTTTGTTTGTTCTAGTTGCACTATAATAAAAGAAGGCTTACTTTCTCTAAATATAACACTTTTGGAATAAAATATCTTTTGTTCAACATGATCCCAAAGCTTGTATCCTTTCACACCATAGCTATATCCGATCAAAATACATTTGAAAACTTTGTTATCCAATTTTGTACACTTCTCCTTAGACATTAGCATATGTCTTGCAACCAAACACTCTTAGATGTCTACGTGAAGGCTTGTGGCCTGACCATGATTATATTGGTGTTTTATCAACAAGAGTTGATGTAGGAGACTTGTTTATCAAGTAGCAGGCAATGGTTATAACTTCAACCCAGAACTTTTGTTCGAATCTAGCTCCACTCAGTAAACTCCTAGCTTTCTTCATCAAGGTCTTGTTCATTCTTTCTACAACTCCATTTTGTTGTGGAGAATATGAAGTTGTCTTTTATTTTTTAATACCACAATCTTTACAGAATGCATCAAAATCACTGGAGCAAAATTCACCACCATTATCAGTTCTCAAACATCTTATCTTCTTTTCAATCTGCAACTCAACCATTGCTTTAAATTCTTTGAAACGACTAAAAACTTCAGCTTTATTCTTACAAAAATAAACCCATGTTCTTTTACTGAAATCATCAATAAAAGAAATAATAGATTGATTTACCAATAGAAGGAACATCAATTGGCTCAAATACATTCGAATGGATTAGATCCAAAATGCATGAGGACTTATGAGAACTTGAATAAAACTGAATGTGGTTTTATTTACCATAGATACAATGCTCACAATAATCAAACTCAAGGTTGTAGTCATTCAATCCATCGAGAAGATTTTTATTTTTCAAGGTTCGTAGACCCTTCTCACCTATGTGGTCGAGTCTTTGGTGCCATAACATGGTTTTTTTTGCAAACAACTTTGATTCAGTAGATAGAGCACCCTTGGGTACCCAAAAACCACGACCATTTGTCAAAAGAGAAACCCTCTCATCCAACGAAGTAGTCCTTGTCACAATATTATCAAAAGTGTTATTGCACTCAATTATGCATCAAACTAGTACAATGTACCCAATCTACTTCCTCTTGCTATCACAGTAGCACCTCTTACCATTTTCACACCTGCTTTAGAAAACCGTACATGCACATGCACACCTACATCTATTAGTTTGCTAATAGATAACAAATTTCTTGCTAATCCTAGGATATGTAAGACACCATCAAATCTTCTAATTCTACCATAAGAAAATTTCACATGAATACTTCCACGACCAACAATATCAAGAATTGAGTTATCACCCAAATACACCTTACCACCATCAAAATTTTCATAATTGCTAAACCAATTTCTATTAGAAATCATGTAGATGCACCCAAGTCTATCAACCATGCATTCTCACCTAGACAAGTGGCCAAGGCTGCAACAAAAGCATCTTCATCTTCCTTCTCAGACTCAGAATTAGAATCTTGTTTCTTCTTCTTCTGTGCCTCTTTGCACTCTTTTCGGAAGTGACTAGATTTTCTGTAGTTCCAACAAATTACCTTAGACTTACCAGAGGATTTTGGTCTCCCCTAATTTTTGGACTTAGAACGGCCATGTTGCTTTTCATTCTTGCCTCTTTCTTTTGGTCTTCCTTAAACACTCAAAGCCTCTTTGCCATTCAGAGAGACCATCCTTTTCATCTCATTAGAAAGTAAGGAACCAACAACATCCTCCATCTTCAACACAACTGAAGTTCTACCTATGGCCATGACAAGGTTGTCCCATGAGTCCGACAACGAACATAACAATATTTGACACCTTTCTTCTTTATCCATTGGCACTTCTTTTAAGATCAACTGACTTACCAACATATTAAAGCTTTACAAATGCTCAGAAATTCGTCCACCTTCTTCATTCTCAAGGAAAATAATTTCTTCCTCAAGAAAATCTTATTCACAAGTGATTTTGCTTGATAGATCGTTTTTTCCAAAGCTTCTTCGCAATCAATTCGTTGTGGACATTTATCAGAATTGAGTCTACAAGACACAATCTGATGATACCTTTAGCTTTTCTATCTGTCACATCATACTATGCAACTAAAGTCAAGACTGTGGGCCTCTACTTATTCTCATTGATCACATCTCATAAATCTTGATCAATCAATAGATCTTCCATCTTCAACTTCCACATCTCAAAGTTTGTGCCAAAAAAAATTTCCGGCATCAATCCTCCCCGACATGCTTTCCATCTTTTTAATTCTGCAATACATAAATGAAATACTTTGCACAAGCTCTCACTCAAACCTTGATTAGCTCAAAAAACCCTGTACCCAACAAATAGAACCAAAGTTGGGTAAGTTTTGATACCACTTGTAAGGAAGCAAAGGTATGCAAAAACACTTCCTACACTAATCTTGAGAGGACGATTATGCAAATTTCAACTTAAGTATCACAAAGATCTCAAGAAATGCATAATAAAGTACAATCAAAATAACAATGAACACATAACACAGTGATTACCATGGGGAAACCCTTTTAGGAGAAAAAACCCCTCTCCAAAACCTGCATAATGTATTATCAAATCATGAAGATTACAATACACTTGCAATGCAAGTTCTTACAAAAGCGCATCACCACAACTTGAACTCGAAAAGATACCTTTTAGCACCCAGCCTTGCAAACAAAACTCAATGATCAAAACTCCTTTTCAAGCGCTCCTCATATAGTGATTTTACAACCTGGAAACCGCTTGTAGTTTTACAAAACCATGGGCAAAACTACCATGCCACATGTTGCCCATTCTTGACATTTGTAATTCCAAGATGGGAAAAACAATCAAGTGAAAATAGTAATCCCGTCCATAATTTTGTCCACTTGTTTAGACCCTCATAAAAGTCATATAATGAGTCATATATGCTCTAAAAATGGCCCTCCTATATTCTACTATGGACAATGCGCGCTTCTAACAACTCATATACCTTTTTCCAATGCATAAACGTGGAAAACTATCATAAACAAATTTTGAATTTTTTTTGAAAAAGCTTGTAAGGTTGAGACACTTGTATCTCAACAAAGACCCTTTGGACTTGTGCAAATTACTTCCTTTCTTATTGAAATCACAAAATTTTATTTTCTTTTATCTGTCTTATAGTTTTTCATGATTTTAATACCAGCGGTAAGCTGGAAAAGTGTTTGAGACTCTCCCTTCATAGATTGAGATCTCTTACACATCTCTAAAGCTTTGTGGATTAAAAGTATTATCAAACTGTGTCAGCTATGATCCCTCCCTTTACTACTTTTCCTTTGCCACAAGTACTGATTTTTACTAATTCGAAGTGCTGCTGAAATGCAACAGCAAAGCTCTTCTGATTTTCTTGATTCACAAGAATTCTACCTTGAGAGTTGCTTCTCTTGTGCAATTGCTAGTTCTGCCCTCTTAAAAGTCATTCGTGTTAATGCCAAATTTAAATAGGCCCCAATATTGAACTCTAATAACATGGTTGTAAAACTCTGTGAACATATTACATTATCCACTACATTCTGACTATTAGAAGTCTTACATGTGATACAATCGGATTTCAGCCAAGCTTTCATGCCATCACAAACAATTATGTCAAAAAATCTACATAAGCCAAACAATGATGCCACAGTAACAAATAACTCATGTATTTGTGACAACTTTACCATAAGAAGTAGGAGATATATTCCACAGCAAGTCAAATAGTGATATTGATATCAGGATTCAACTATGTGGTTTTCAAGTCAAATTCATTGACCTATGTTTTATAAGTAGCTGTTCAAAGAACCCATCTCAAACACTTAGCACTCCTTGCACTGAGGTGATGCTCATAGGGGTGAAACATCAGGCTTTCCCAAAAGGTCACCCATCCCAGTATTGGTCCAACTCAAGTCCCTAAGTGTTCCATCCATTCTTGTGAGAGATGGGTTCTTGTGAACTATACTCATGAAACTTGGGTCAATAAATTCAACTCAAAAACTACACAGCTAAATCCTGATGGCAATATGACAACTTTTCCATGATAAACAAGCCAACTTTAGATAACATGTGCCATCAGCAAACTACCAAAATTTAAGAGCATATGAGCCACTTTAAATTGCATCAGATTCTTTTAAAAAGTTTTGTTGTCACTTAGGTTTGCACCCTTGTCCAAGGCCTATGTGCGAGGACAACCTAGTGAAACATGGAAACAACCTCCAAGCTGTGGGACTTGAACTGCGAGATTGAGTCTCCGGAGAAGGCCGACTTCCTCTTACTATCAGGGTGCACCTATCTACTTCTTGGAGAGGAAAAGGGAGAAGGAGAGCAAGAAAGCAAATCTACCTAGTCTAATCTCAGGAGGTGATGCACCAAAATAGAGTGTTCAGACTTCATTTCTGCCCATATATGCACTACAGAACCAAGATAACATTCAAAAGTCATACACACCCAAACTTGTATCAATCAATAACCACATACAGATCAAGGAACCAGACTGAATAACACAAGGAAAAGGATTTCACTTATATATTATCCAATAGGTCGAAAATAGATACAGTATGCAAGCCACAGATCTCAACAATACACCAATGAGAGGCAAGACAGATGTACATTCACATTGATGGCTGAAGGAGATGATACAGAATGTTATGCAGCTCAGAGACAAAGGGGATTTGTACAATGCAGACCTGCGAGCAGTAGCAGAGAAATCAGAAAGGGAGTCCCCTTAGAAAAGATCACAAAATTGCCTTTATAGTTCAGGCATAACTGAGGATTTTTGCATTACATTTATTTCTCACCTACTAGCAATAACTTCTCACCCTGAAAATCTAATCAAAGATCTGGTGGTTTTGAGTACCAAAATTTGATATCCCTCTGAGAAGGAACCTGGAGAAGACAGAAACGGCGCCATAACTACACTCTGACCAGGTAGATGGATCGACTGAGACGGTGGAGTGTCTTTCTATGTTTCGCATTCACTCCTGAGTCGGTGGCATTGATCACAGGATCGAAATCTCGCGGCAAAAAACCTGATTCGTTGTTTCTGGTTCATGAATCCGCGAGGTCAAAGCAAGTCAAACAGTTCCTTATGTGCCAACTAGGCCACGCGGGCCAATCGTCTCTCTTTATTTTGCCACCTCCTCAAGGTCCCACGCGCTAACCATTCCTTACGTTGGACTAACCGTGCCACCCTTGAACTATTATCCTTAACTACGGCGATTACAAACCTAACCGCAACATTAACTGCCGGCCGCTAACCTTCAACCCTGGTCTGCCAGTGAGACACGTGTCAGCAAGACGCTATGTTGCTATGGTAAAGGTCACACAACTTTACCATAGCGAGATGACGCCTCCCATCGATCTGCCTTGATCTGACGATCGTGAAGACTCGTCATGCTCCGCGCCGTCCTTACCCCGGGCCCATCATATCTAGCGCCACCTCAGCAACCGCACCACACCTGAATGACACCTGGCAGTACTTGACTGACGTACCCTGTTGCAACCTGGCCCCATTGATCCACGTGACGGATGGGCGTTATGTCGCTATGGTAAAGATCGCACATCTTCGCCATAGCGACATGGCGTCCTCTGTCAATTCTCCTTGATCTGACGGCCAGCGATAGATACTGCTCCTCGGCGCATCAATCAATAGGAACTGGCCACGTATCACTATCTGTATTTCCTACGCTGACATATGAGACTCACCGGACACGTGGCGAAAGGGCGCTATGTCGCCATCATAAATCTCGTGCAGCTTATTCATAGCGCGATGGCGCCTGCCGTTGATCTCCGCAGATCCGACGATGGAGATCTTAACCTTTGACTACACTGACCGCGTTGAAGATATGGTCCCATGCGCTGGCTGTACTCTGACCTGGCATACGTGGCTGTTCCCCGAAGCGCCACCTTGGTCTGACAAGGCACCAACCTGGAGGGTTCGTACTACCTTGACCCTACTGAGGGACACGTGTCAACCAAGCGCTATGTCGTTAACGAAAAACTCGTGAGTTTTTCGTTCTTGCCGCTTTTTGAAACTTTTCGGCCCGTGAAACTGACCGCCCACCGCTAACTTTCCCAGTGACAACTTGCCCGCCGTCAGACCTTTTCCGTCGGGTGCTATGTCGCTATGCAGATTTTTCGGCCAACACACGATAGCAACATAGCGCCCACGGCGCCATGAAACTTTTTCGACTCGTGAAACTTGTTGCCTGGCCCGTTGGACCCACCAGACACGTGGCGAAAGGGCGCCATGTTGCGAACGTAAATCTCGCGCAGCTTCTGATGGCGAGATAGTGCCAACCGTAGATCTGACTTAGATCTAACGGCAGAGAACCTGCGGGTCGTGGAAACTTTTACAAGGTTTGATCGCTTAGATTTTTTCGATGTCTCTTAGGCATTAAAATAATATTAATTTTGGGACTAGCCGTTGGACGGGCTGGACATTTGAAATTCGAATCTTTGGCAGGTGAACAAATGATAACATTTCTGGCGACTCACAGGGGGCATGAGCCTGCTCGATGCATGACCAGTGGCCTCATGAACAATCCATTGGGCTATGGAGTCAAAAATTGGGTCTGTGCATACCGTGAAACCCTAACCCTTCTGTGAGGAGATCAAAACATTGAAAACCCTAGCTCTGCAACTACAACTGGAAACAAAACTTCCTCTACAACCTGAGACAACTCAAAATATGCTACCTCACGAGGAGGCGGCTGTGCCCGCGCACTTCTTGAAAAGCAAGAAATAATAGAAAAGAAACTAAACTACTTATGTACATGGATCCACAAATTTTCAAAAACAAGGCTTCAGATAGATCCCATTGACTGGAATGGGCAAAACCTCTCCATTTGGCTTGCTCAACTGAAATGCATTAGCCTGTTTGCAATTGGCAATCAGATAAGGGACACTCCATAGTGGGTCAAATTTGGAATGTCTTCCTGGTTTTGCTCTGTCAGAATCCCACTTTAGAACTAAATCTCCTTCTCTGAAGGTCCTAACCCTAGTTTTCTTATCAAAACTCCTTTTCATCTGTTGTTGATGTATCTCTAGGGTTTGCATAGCCTTATTTCTCTTTTCTTCTAGTTCAATCAAGTCTTCCATTCTTATTGGCATGGCATTGTCTTCAATCAATTCCAGCTGATGAGCCAACTCCAAGGATGGGAATTCCAATGAAATTGGGAGTCTGGCCTCCCTACCATATACCAACACAAAAGGTGAATTCCCAATAGATCTCTTGGGTGTTATCCTACCAGCCCACAGAGCAGTTCTTAATTTCTTATGCCAGACTCTCTCATTGTCTTCTATTGTCCTCTTCATGATTCTGATCAGATTCTTGTTGGAAGACTCAGCCAAACCATTACCCTGGGGATAGTAATTTGATGATGTGCTCAGGTAGATATTGTGATTCATTGCCCATGCACAAATTTGGGTTCCAACAAAAGACTTGGCATTGTCTGAAATGATAATAGAAGGAGCACCAAATCTAGATACAATTCCATCAAGGAATTCAACAACCAATGGTTCTGTGGCATCCTTCAAGGCAATTGCCTCTGTCCATCTAGTGAAATAATCAGTAGCAGCCAAAATCCATTTATGACCTGCACTAAATGGAGGATTAATGGGGCCTATAAAATCCAACCCCCACTGGGTAAAGGGCTGATCCACCTGAATAGGACGAAGGGGGAGAGCTGCAAGCCTCTGTTTGCCTGAAAAGAAAGCACACTTCTCACATTTTCTCACATATCCATAACAATCATGGAACAGAGATGGCCAATAATAACCAGCCCTCATTATCTTCATGGCAGTTGTTCTTGCAGAGAAATGGCCACCATCAGGGCCATCATGAAGTTCCTTAATCATCCTTTCAGCCTGATCCTCTTCAATGCACCTCAATAGGATCCCATTAAAATCCCTCCTGAATAGGATACCATCACTTACAACATAGGGAATGGACTGCAGTCTATATTGTCTTCTTTTAGCTCTGTCCAATCCCTGAGAGTATCCATTCCCTGATAAGAAGTTCTTCATGTCATTTATCCAGCTCCTTGGACCATTAACATTTCCTTCCTCCTGTTGCTCTGTGATTACCATAGCAGCCTCTTCATCTGAATCCTAGCCTGATAACATTTCTTTGCACAATCCTCTCCCTCTTACCACCTTGGTAATCTAAATATCAACATCATATTCCATTACCCTAGTGATCCATCCAGCTCTCTTTTCATTGATATCTTTGCTTAACAGGAAGTCCTTTACACTGGCATGGAGCACCAACAAATGGATCCTATTGTGGGATAAGAGGTGTTTGAATTTCTTCAAGGCTCTGATGACTGCAAGGGCCTGCTTCTCAACAAAGTTGTACTTATCTTCATATTCTTTGAGCCCTTCACTGAAGAAAGCTATGGGCTGCTCCTCATCCTTGTCATTTGTTTGAGTCAAGACAACAGAGATACTTGACTCACCATCTAGAGTGTAGAGGATGAAATCTTTCTCAAAATTTGGATTCATGAGAGTAGGGGCTGAGGCTATGGCTACCTTGATTTCTTCAAAACTCTCCTTCCCTTCCTTGGTCCATGAGAAAACTATACCTTTCTTAAGCATAGCTGTAAGAGGTTTCACCATGGTAGCAAGATTAGGAATAAACCTTCTTACAAAATTTATCCTACCAAGGAAACTTTACAGCCCCTTCTTGTGTTTAGGAAGAGAAAGGGCAAGTCGTTCCTTTGTTCTTTCCGGATCAATGGTCAACCCATCCTTAGATACAATGTGTCCCAATAATTTCCCTTGGCTTGTAGCAAAGACACACTTGGATGGGTTAAGGGACACCCCAAACTCTCTACATCTTAGAAATACCTGCCTTAGATGATCAAAATGATCTTCTACATTTTTTGAATATACAGTTATATCATCAAGGTATATTAAGACAAATTTGTCAATTAATTTTTTAAAGGCCATCTCCATTGCCTTCTGAAATGTGGCACCTGCATTTGTTAGTCCAAATGGCATCTTGCAATAAGCATAGGTGCCCCATTTAGTAGTAAATGATGTCTTATATCTGTCAGATTCTTTAACCAACACTTGGTTATATCCAAAAAATCCATCAAGAAAAGAGAATCTCCTTGACCCACTGACCTTGGATAGAATTTGCTCCATGGAAGGGAAGGGATGGTGATCTTTAAGGGAAGCCTGATTGAGATCCCTAAAGTCCACACACAATCTGATTTCTCCATTCTTCTTCCTTACAAGGACAAGGTTAGCTACCCATGATGAGTGTTTGATAGGAAATATTATATTAGTCTTTATCAACTTGGATAGTTCTTTTCTCATTAGAGGTTCAATCTTAGGATTCACTGGCCTCTGTTTTTGCCTTACTGGCTTGGCCTTATCAACTAAATCTATGGTATGCTAAAACAAACTAGGGTCAAACCCTTTTAAATCATCATATGTCCAAGCAAATACATCATTAAATTCTTGACATAGATGGATGAAGTTTTCTTGCTCAGTTTCAGAACATACCTTCCCCATATTCAGAAATTTTCCATCAGCAATTGTAACCGGGGCATAATCATCCTTTTTTGCAGCTAGATTCATTCCTTTCCTCTTGTTTGATCATCAGGATTAAAGACACTCTCCAAGGTAATGAGACCCTTGGGCAACTTGTTAGAACTCAGATGAATGATCTGATCACCATACTGATCTTGCAGTCTTGACTGGTTTCTATCTGAGAATTCTGCCTCATTCTGCAAGAAACTCACAATTTGCTCATCAGAATCAAACACCTACCAATGAGTGTTGTTGTCAAGGATGGCAGGCCTCACTACCACCCTTATTTGTTGCTTCTTCTCTTCCTCAAGATTCCCTGATACATCATAAGACGCACCCATTGCTGCAAGTCTATCAGCATGTTTATTTTCTTTCCTAGGAATGCTCTGAATATTAAATGCATTGAAGCCCTCAAGCAAATCCCAGATTCTGTGCTTGTAAGACTTGAGTAGGCCATTTATAGTGATATTCTAGTTTCTCACTTGATTAACTACCAACTCACTATCCCCATATACTCTCAAGGTTTGAATTCCTCTCTTTTGGGCAAGTAAGAGACCTTGAATCAAAGATTCATACTCGGCCACATTATTAGTGCAACTGAATTGGAGCCTAAAGGAGAAGTAGTATCTTATTTGCGCAGGAGAGATCAGCATAACACCAGCCCCTGATCCATTTCTATTCTTTGAGCCGTCAAAGTACATACTCCATGCTCCACTTATATCATCATTAGTCCCGATAAGGTCAGGAACTTGAGCATCTTTCTCTATTATGCAATATTTACTAAGACCTGTCTCAAGAGTCTCTGACATAGACTCAAACTGATACGTACTTGCCCATTCATCTAAGAAGAAATCAGGAATCTCCGCTATGGAAGTGGCAGGCTCATTTACTATGTCATTTTCACCCATCTCTAGAATAGGGCAATTCATGTTGATGGGATTTATAAGATTCAGTGTGATGAAGGACTTGAGGTTCTGCTTTGATTGAGGCATTGGCTCCATATCTGGTCTTAAATGACATATATGACCAATCAGCAGATATAAATCCACCAATTTGTGCAATGAAGTCTCTTGAAAGATAGATAGCAAAATAGGGCTTGACTTCAGCAACAGATATGTCTTGAATCACAGTGTAACCAGGGCATGCATGTAAGGCCATCTCCACATTCCTAAGGATACCTACAGTTTTGACAGTACTACCATCTAATTGTAACACATCCCTAACAATGGGTTCATATTTCATTCCTAAAGCATCAACAACACACCTAGGCATTACTGAGCTACTAGCCCCTGAATCTATCATGCAATTGTGGACTAATTTGCCCCCTATAATCAGAGAAACATAGAATGGAGGAGGTCTAACCTTTTTACTTGTCTCCACATCCCTTGCTGGTTGTACTAGACTTGTGGCACTCTCCATGGTAGATGGCTGATCCTTGGGTTCAATCTTCTCTAACTCTTGTTGCAGCATCCTCTTCTGTATTGGTATGGTAACAATGGCATCCCACATGGAGATATTCACATTGGTCTTCTTCATTTGCTCTACCACATTAAATGGCGCATTAGGAACTTTAGTAGAAACTTTGAGAGCTGCACCTATAAGTGGTTGAGATGGGGCAACATAAGGATCACTTGCATCTTTCTTTCTAGAATCTTGCTTTTGCTGCTGTGAAGTACTTGTTTGTTCATTTGCTGCATGCGCATGAGGTGTAGCACTTGAAGTTGAGGCTTGCTTAGAAGGAGGAGGGGCAGCATGTTCCATAGCTCTCTTCTTACTTCTTGTGTTATGGGCAACGGAATCCTGGTTTACATTACAATGCTCCCCAATCTGATGATTCATGAAAGAGCAACCATCACGTCCTTGAATATATGAGGCCTCATTAGGATGATCCTTCTTGTATGATTGCTTTGCTGCAGGTTCTTGGTCAGTCAGGGCCAAATAAGATTTTGCCTTCTGGCACATGCAGTAGGTATAAGAATAGTTGCAAGAAGGACAGAAATCTTGATCTTGGGCCAAGTTATTTTGAGGGACTATAGCTCTGTTCTGATTTGAGCTTGAAGCAGAAGCATGACTATTTTGCCTACCCTGATCAAAAGAGCTATTCCACTGATTAGGTGACCTACCACCATTTGGAGCTTGATATTGCAATTGGGGAGGCTTGCCACCTTGAGCTTGCTGCCTTTCTAAGGCCACCACCTTGTTACTCATTTTTTGTATTATAGAAAAACTATCCTCTAATCTCTTCCCTTGGTCCTTCAACTCCCTCCACTGCTCTTGGAGTTTTTTATCCACGGTCTTCTCTCTTTTATCTGTATTCAGCACTAGACCTTGGAGCATCTCTTTGAGTTCATCTATCCCATTTGAGGATGTGGAAGCTTGAGGAATTGGAGGAAGCGCTTGTGATGTAGAAGCTGTAGGGAGAGGGGCCATCGTTGGTTGGTGGTTGGGAACATCAGGAAAGAAAGGCATAGGGGGCCTTGGAGCCAACTTTCCTCCTTGTATCAGGATGTTCTCAGCTTTTATGGCTATCTCATAGGCATTAGGCAAGGTATCTCCTCCCATAGTTTGGATTGTAGTGGCAATATCACTGTTAAAAGCTCTAAGGTAATGCAAGAAGGCATTACCAGGGGTAGGTTTCACTGTAGTGGGTATTCTATCCCATGTCTTTTGAAATCTATAGTTAAAATCAGTCATACACTCATGAGGGGCTCTTTTAATAGTAGTCTACTGCTCTAAAAGTGACAGATGGTCACTTTTATCCTCAAAATGTTTGCATAATCCTTCTCCTAGTCCATCCCAATCAGTTATAGAACCATGAGCTAAGCCTCTATACCATTGTAATGCTTTTCCTTTTAAAGATGAGGCTAGAAGTCTGACAGCAACATCATCCTCCGTAATACCATGAATGTTACAGACATTTGCTACTTCTTAGATATGCTCTAAAGGGGAGATGGAAGTTTCACCAGTAAAATCGGGTATACTTTTTAGTGCAAATACTGGTATATCATGTCTTTGGGCTAACAACAGAGGACTTCCACCATTAAAGGTGGCAAAAGCATGAACTCTTGGCTGTGCCATGTAAACAAGTGTTCTATTGATGAGTGTTGATGGCAATCTAGGCTGAGTTCGAGCAACAGGAGGAGTAGAGACAGATCTTATAGGTATATTAACTGTTATTACACCCCTAACTGGTGATAATGAAGTTCTAGTCCTCCTTCTAGGATTTGAAAGAGAAAGCTCTTGATATTGAAATTTACCTCTAGAAGATGCCCTTGTTTCAGCTTTGGGCATGAATTTCTACAACTTTGGCCTGGAACCAAATTTGTTGATGTTCAAAGTCGCCAAGTACTTTGAAGGATCAACCTCTTAAAGGCTTGAACACTGAAGCTAGCACTACCTCTTCAGCATTAATCTCTGAAACTCTTTCTTCTTGACACCAGTAGACTTTAAATTTTGTTTGAAAAAGAGTCCCATCGGGCGTGCCAAAAACTGTTGTCACTTAGGTTTGCACCCTTGTCCAAGGCCTATGCGCGAGGACAACCTAGTGAAACATGGAAACAACCTCCAAGCTATGGGACTTGAACTGCGAGGTTGAGTCTCTGGAGAAGGCCGGCTTCCTCTTACTATCAGGGCGCACCTATCTACTTCTTGGAGAGGAAAAGGGAGAAGGAGAGCAAGAAAGCAAATCTACCTAGTCTAATCTAAGGAGGTGATGCACCAAAATAGAGTGTTCAGACTTCATTTCTACCCATATATGCACTACAGAACCAAGATAACATTCAAAAGCCATACACACCCAGACTTGTATTAATCAATAACCACATACAGATCAAGGAACCAGACTGAATAACACAAGGAAAAGGATTTCACTTATATATTATCCAATAGGTCGAAAATAGATACAGTATGCAAGCCACAGATCTCAACAATACACCAATGAGAGGCAAGACGGATGCACATTCACATTGATGGCTGAAGGAGATGATATAGAATGTTATGCAGCTCAGAGACAAAGGGGATTTTTACAATGCAGACCTGCGAGCAGTAGCAGAGAAATCAGAAAGGGAGTCCCCTTAGAAAAGATCACAAAATTGCCTTTATAGTTCAGGCATAACTGAGGATTTTTGCATTACATTTATTTCTCACCTACTGGCAATAACTTCACCCTGAAAATCCAATTAAAGATCTGGTGGTTTTGAGTACCAAAATCTGATATCCCTCTGAAAAGGAACCTGGAGAAGACAAAAACGGCGTCATAATTGCGCTCTGACCAGGTAGATGGATCGACTGAGACGATGGAGTGTCTTTCTATGTTTCGCATTCACTCTTGAGTCGGTGGCATTGATCACAGGATCGAAATCTCGCGGCAAAAAAACCTGATTCATTGTTTTTGGTTCATGAATCCACGAGGTCAAAGCAAGTCAAACAGTTCCTTATGTGCCAACTAGGCCACGCGGGCCAATCGTCTCTCTTTATTTTGCCACCTCCTCAAGGTCCCACGCGCTGACCATTCCTTACGTTGGACTAACCGCGCCACCCTCGAACTATTATCCTTAACTGCGGCAATTACAAACGTGACCGCGACATTAACTGCCGACCGCTAACTGTCAACCTTGGTCTGCCAGTGAGACACGTGTCAGCAAGACACTATGTCGCTATGGTAAAGGTTGCACAACTTTACCATAGCGAGATGACGCCTCCCGTCGATCTGCCCTGATCTGACGATCGTGAAGACTCGTCATGCTCCGCACTGTCCTTACCCGGGCCCATCATATCTGGCGCCACCTCAGCAACCACACCACACCCGAATGACACCTGGCAGTACCTGATTGACATACCCTGTTGCAACTTGGCCCCACTGATCCACGTGGCGGATGGGCATTATGTCGCTATGGTAAAGATCGAACTTCGCCATAGCGACATGGCGTCCTTTGTCGATTCTCCTTAATCTGACGGCCAGTGATAAATACTGCTCCTCGGCGCATCAATCAATAGGAATCGGCCACGTATCGCTGTCTGTATTTCCTGCGCTGACATCTGAGACTCACCGGACACGTGGCAAAAGGGCGCTATGTCGCCATCATAAATCTCGTGCAGCTTATTCATAGCGCGATGGCACCTGCCGTTGATCTCCGCAAATCCGACGGTGGAGATCTTAACCTTTGACTGCACTGACCGCGTTGAAGATCTGGTCCCATGCGCTGATTGTACTCTGACCTGGCATACGTGGTTGTTCCCCGAAGCGCCACCTTGGTCTGACAAGGCACCAACCTGGAGGTTTCGTACTGCCTTGACCCTACTGAGGGACACGTGTCAACCAGGCGCTATGTCGCTAACGGAAAACTCGTGAGTTTTTTGTTCTTGCCGCTTTTTAAAACTTTCCGGCCCGTGAAACTGACCGCCCGCCGCTAACTTTCCCGGTGACGAAACCTGCCCGCCATCAGACTTTTTCCGTCGGGCACTATGTCGCTATGCAGATTTTCTAGCCAACACATGATAGCAACATAGCGTGAAACTTTTCCAACCCGTGAAACTTGTTGCCTGGCCCGTTGGACCCACCGGACACGTGGCGAAAGGGCGCCATGTCGCGAACGTAAATCTCGCGCAGCTTCTGATGGCGAGATAGCGCCAACCGTAGATCTGACGGCAGAAAACCTGCGGGCCATGGAAACTTTTACAAGGTTTGATCGCTTAGATTTTTTCAATGTCTCTTAGGCATTAAAATAATATTAATTCTGGGACTAGCCGTTGGACAGGCTGGACATTTGAAATTCGAATCTTTGGCGGGTGAACAAATGATAACAAGTTTTCTAACCACATAACTCATGCATACCTATTGAAAGCAATAAAAGTATTGCTGAAGTCCGTTCATCGGCGGAGCGCAGCCCTGACATAAAATTATCCATATTTATTGTTTTTAGAGGGCTGTAAAAAAATAGAAACAGAGTATATGCTGTACACAAAACAGAGAATAGACAAGATAAACATCCTTTTTAAGAAGAATTTGGCTAAGCAAAATAAGATGATTAGATTTTTCCAAGCTACAAAAGTATCAATTTAAAAGCATCCCTGATGTCCTTGACAAGGTTTGGGTAAACGTGGATAAGAAGAGCCTCAGAGAAAGTTATATAGCCCTTTAAAGCTTTAGGCAATCTGGCTGATGTAGATTTCCAAATCATACGAGTGTTAGTCTTTGGCTGGTGAAAATGGTGATCTAGTCCTTGCCTGGTGAAAAGTGGTATGATGGCGTACATGTAAAAGCAATGACCCATTTTGAAACTCCTAAATTCAACACACAAAGTTGTTCCTGAAATAGTGGATGCTTCTTTGAACTTCATCCTTTCCAGTACAGAGACTGGTAAGTCCAGAATTTTTGAAGAAAAACAGCAAGGCTTAGTCAGAAACTAATAGTTAACATTCTTTAAGACAATGGACTGTGTAAATGAATTTGAAGATTATTAAAATCATAGCAATAATGGAAGAGTTGGTAGAGAATGAAACTAACTTGATAATCCCTTAAATCCATTAGTTATCTAATAATTTTCCAATAACTTTTGACTAAAATCTTAAAACCTGTAATTATGATCTTGAACCAGCTTTTGAAAGATAACCTACTGAGGCTGAGAATGTTTCAATTTTTCAAAATCACAAAATCATGAATGAAACGAGCACCAGGAGTTCTGAAATTATGTCGTTCTAAGACCTCTCCAATTGAGAATGAGTAGATAATTAGAAGTATATAAAACAACACCATTCAAATCCTGTCTGATAATTGTCTATTTATTCTCAATTAATGTCCACACGAATACAAACAACTCTACAAAAAGTTAATAACAGTACATACTACTTTCTTCCATCAGCTTCCTCTCTTTTTGCATCAATCCAAATAGGAAGGTTAAAATATTTTGTGAATGGTTGATACATAGAAACATTCTATTTACATGGCCTTGACACAGCAAATATAAGATGTAAATGAAATTCAATTACATGGGTTTAAAATGGGAAAAACTAGAGGAACTAGAAACATTATGACATTATATTAAAAATGGGAGCAACAATTCGTAATTTCGAGCCAAATACCGTGCATAAAACTAGCAACAAACATAAGACATTATATTACTTCTACCCATCGTTCCATTTCTTAAGAAAAATGGATTACTGTTCAAAAATCATCTGAAATATTTTTAGGTAACTTGTCCTGGAAGAAGGTAACAACGAGCTAAAGTGACGGTTGAAGCATGAAGGACTTTCAAAGTAGTATATGCTTCCATAACATTTATAGATGGTATACCGCACAGTCAATTGTATCACTGGTCCTTCTTTTCACATGCTTTACAGGATAATATTTTTGGGGCTTCGGGAGTGTTGCCCTGCTTTGACATGTTTATTCATATGCTTGAACTCCTACCAAACTTAAACCTGACTTCAAAGCTTCACAATATTTTTGAGTTCTTTCAAGATAGTACTTCTGAAAAGAACCTCTGAAAGCGGGATATGACCACCCAAAAGCATGAGAGAATGGACTGGACGGTAAGATAAGAAAATTTACATTGAATTGACAACTTGACGCTCTGCATCAAAATTGTTTATGTTCCCACAATTCTTGATATGTATTGCAAACCATGCATGCTGCACACTCTGACATGCACAGGCTGCGGAGCTGGACATCACTATCACGGTCTTGAGAATAATCCCCTTTCCTTCTTTCCATTAAGTCCTATCATCCAAAGTTCCTGGCCATGCGAGAGTTCAAACACTTCAACTGAAAAGGTCAAATAATTAAATTAGGCCTGCCCATCGCTTAAATGCCACCAAATACTGTTTTCTCCTTAATTGTTCGTCAATTTGTACATTGGAAGGTTTCCTATGCACAGAGAGATCTCTATGAAATTTAATGAATACTTGTCTGTACTTCCATTTGTCGACAAACATTTTTTGCTGTTCCATTCGTGCAATCAGCTCCAACGATCTTTCAAAATGGCCAAATCTAAGGAAATTGTAAAGAAGAACATCATGGAGCTCTTTATCAAACTTTACGGCATTGGTTCCATTTCCCGCAGTGTCAGATTCCATCCTTTTCATGTCCCCCCATAAAAATGCTATTTTAGAATAGTTATCTTCTGCGGAATAACCACTAATCAAATGTTCAAATGTCTGTGAGTTTGGTTGATAACCCAACTTTATCATCTTTTTATAGGCTTTCTCAGCATCGTCTATGAGATGCCCCTTACAGAAAAACTGAATGGCTGAGTTCAATTCATAAACACGTGGCATGGCTCGTTGATTCTTACTAACTTCCTCTAACAAAAGGACCTTTAATCTTGGGCTGGGATCTTTTAAGATTGTATTATTTATTTCTTTGATCTCCCCAATGAAATTTTTAGCATTCTTCAGATCTTCTTGTGCTGCACCCGCCTCAGCCATTGCAAGCAGGCAACTTGTGTCAAGCTGAAGTCCCACTTTTTTAACTGCCTTGAGAACAGAAGCAATGTTCTTGAGTCGTCTAGCTTTACAATAAGCTTTAACGAGTGATGAGTATAACCTAACACAAACTTGAGCTCCAGCTGAATTTATTTCATCCATCATGTCATGTGCATTCTCTAACCAACCTAACTGAATGCATGCATCAATAATTTGTGTACATAGTAAATTTTCTGCTACAGTAGTCCCTAACTCTTGGTCTACGCTGATAAGAAACTGAGCTAATTCTGCACTCTTTCCGGCTTGCAAATATCTCTTAGCAAGCACAGCATAAAGTTTTGCATTTGGAGACAACATTTTATTCTCATAATTAACAAGATATTCATAGCTAGGAACTTCAATTACACTGTCCTTTTGTCGGTTTCCCGCTTCAGTCTGAACTATGGGACGCTTGAACCGGTTAGCTGAAGTCTCTGAGACACCCAGAGCGACAGAATGCTTAGAAAGCTCACCACCTTCAATCCAAGTTCTTCCTGGTGTTAGTACTGTACGGTTCTTTGAATTCTTATGTTTAGCAGATTGGAGCATATCCAATACAAGCTTTGAGGCAGCATCCAAATCACCAAAGTTAAGATGGCATGTCAGAAGGCTACTGTAGAACTGTTGATATTGACGACAAATCATGTTAGGATCTTGCCCAATGATCCACTTCAATTTCTCCAATTCTTCTTTGCAACCTGTTTTCTCATATATTTGAGCCATTATTATAAAGCAGGTGGCATCAGCCGTCACCCCTACAAGAGGCATGAGTCCCACAATCTCTTTTGCTTTCCGAAAGGACCCAACTCCAACACAGGCATTCAATACAATACTGAATGCTCTAGTATCTGGAGTCATTACAAGTCTCTTTTTTCTTTGCTTTGCATCTAGAACTAAATTACAAAGTTCAATGAATAACTCAGATGCTAAGTAGGTGCCACTCTCAGATTTAGCCATGTGTGCAATGATCGTATTCCAGATACTCACCGAAGGAAACCTCCTTTTCTCTGCCATCGTTCTCAGGATCATGGCAGCCTGAAGAGGCATCTGAGCTCTAGCAAGAGTCAAACACAGTTGGATCAGAGAAGCCCGAGATAAAATATGCCACTTCCTCTCACGTAAGACTGTTAAGACAAGTCCATTAGCCCTTTTTATCAATTTTGAATTCCCAGAATAGGTAAGAACATTAAGCACTCTATTAACAATGAACCCTTCCGGTAAACCTCTCAACTTGTGCAAACGTTCAAATAGTGTCCAAGCCTCATCTGCACTTCGAGTTTCCAGAGCGGTTTCTAGTCTTCCAGTCAATTCATCATTCGATATAGTTGCAGAAGTAGAATAAAAATGCCCAAAGAAAGTAGGGCGTTGCAAAGGACTAGTGCTTCTGGGAACAATTGCGGATAAATGCTGTACAAATGAGACATTGTAGACCTCTTTTTCTTCTTTGACTGGATCACGAGACTGTAAACATGTGACGTAAGTGCCAACAGACTCGCAATCAGAATGGCAGTCAGACTTACATCTTTGAGTATAAGCAATCACTGAAGACAACAGATTTAGCGGAAACGTCTGAAAACATAGAAGGACCGGAGATCTCGTCTGCAGTAAGGCAAACGCCATGATTTGGGGTTGTTGTTGTTTTACAGCATTATATCGTATCATCAGTTGAATAAAACCCTAGCCAGGGCTTCGGTAAAAACTAGCTAGGTTTTTGACGTGTAAGAAAATTAAGAAAGAAAACTAAACATTCTTGAGAAAATTTGACATCCTCGAGAAATCAAGAGGTA
This sequence comes from Cupressus sempervirens, assembly GCA_028749045.1. NCBI lineage: Eukaryota > Viridiplantae > Streptophyta > Pinopsida > Cupressales > Cupressaceae > Cupressus > Cupressus sempervirens. The sequence goes on along the minus strand of CM053784.1, from coordinate 4,095,650 downwards.
CTGTTCGGATTTACATTTATAAATTCAGCGAGCGACAGAATGAAAGGGTTTGTATAACGATTTCCACCTGGATAACATCTGCCAGCCAAAATTTTGAAAATGGCTCTCTCCGAATAGACCAACCTTAAATGCAAAAGTAGCCCTACAACACCTCTGTACGCATGCGTTCGGCGCTCTGTTCGAACAATTTACAGTGAGCAAACCAATATATATACCATGGATCAATTTGTTGTTACTAATATCAAAGGATTTGTTTTTGGGTACATAGTTGAGAGTGACACTAATCTCGATGAAATATGAGCTATTTAGACATGGGCTTGGAAGAGGTAAGACTAGATAAGACGGCTAGTTTTCTAGTATGGATCAACAATAAAAGGAAGAATTAGGAAATTATATCAGGTTGCTTAACTATCTTTTAGTTTCTAAAATCGACATTCTAATGGACATTATTAAAATCTTTAATTTCATTTCAACATTGTTATAAATAAAATTGATTCTATCATTAAATAATACCTAAATATAAAGTCATTATGCTTATACAAATAAATGTAATATAGTAAGATCTAATCTCTCTTTTTTTAAAATAGCCACAAATCAAATATATTATGTTTTATTATTTGAAAATACCAATTCAGGATAATAAGACAATCTAGGAAAGATTAATAATCAATTTAATATCCTATTGATTTAGATATAAATAAGATGGCTTAAAAAAAGGTATTTGATTGATTTTCCCTCTTTGGAGCATGGGATTGGAGAGTTCGAACTAGATCACTAATTGCATTACATCTCAGAGTATTTGATGATTATAAAGGATATGGCAATTCATTAGCTTTAGAAGTCATTGTGACACTTATTCCTTTTCACATGTAAAAAGTCTTCATCTTCTTGAACATTAGGTTTGGGCTCCTAAATTGGTCTCCAAAGTGTTTTTCAAATATGCAAGGTTTGTTCAACATTATTCAATATTGATTTTGCAATCTCTTATAATAAATCGGTTGTCAAACTTGTAGAGAAGGAGAATGGACAGGATGATCAAGTTTTCCAAGTGATCTAAGAATGAGAATCAAGGGATAACTAGAGTGTTAAGTTGTAGGAGAGTTTCAAGTAGTTTAATAAGTGATATAAGTTTTTGAGTAATCTTAATGTTCTAACAATTCATGGAAGCCCCAAGGTTGTGAGTTTGTTGTTTTTTATTTGTATTTATTATTTTTTAATCAAAAAAGACCACTAATCTTAAAATTAGAGAGCTTTCCTACAAGTTAATGTAGTTTGTATTGTGTTGTGGGGTCATTTTTGCTCTTTGTTTTGAGTGAAGTTGCAACGTGGTGTATGGACTAATACGAAGGAGACATTTTAGATGAAATGATGCATTTATATTACAAATTTGTGAATTAACAATAGGTTTCTTTTCATGAAATTATTTGCAAAATTGGGGTTTCCCTCTAGCTCTTATCACACTTCTCTGATGAAACTATTATTGAATTGGTTTATTCTAAGTGAAGTTTAAAAGCTTGACTTAAATACATAGTAAAAGGGATATTGCAGTAGTGTTGGATATTTGATCTTTCTATCTTGTAGGTTTCATTAATTTTATATGGTTTGGTGAAATACAATACGTGTTTTTAGTGCGAGAATAGCATGCAAGTTACAGGAAGTTTGTCTTTAGAAGAAAGTGAAGAAGAAATAAAAAGGAAGGGAAAATATATCATATAGAAGAGTTACAAAGAAGTATACTTTACTTTAAATATCCAAGAACATCAAGGGAGAGTGCAAAAGATGTTGACAAAAATGGAGAGGTCACAAATCTTTTAATAGAGAAGCTACAAAAGATCAATATCGACACAAGACAAAGGAAGTTTTTTGAAGAGTTTCAACTCTTCAAAGTGACCCTCTCCTAAACCATGACATAATATTTTTTTTGATTGCAAATGAATTACCTACATAACTTGAACTTTCTAATCCTCTGGTAGATATTAGAGATTTGGGTTCAATTAGAGTCATCTATAATAGTGAGCATTAAGAACTCATTTTTTTCCTTTATTCAATGATTGGATGGAACTTATGAATATGCAATTGTTAGGAAAGGGCTATGAGGGAAGGCAATACTCCAGTGCAAAATATAATTGAATGAACTACAAGCTCTACGATACGATGGGAGTGATAATATCTCAACAAGAGCTTAGCTACAAGATCTTCACTTTTTATTTATGATGCAAGAGCATCATGGGTTTACTCGGTAGCTACTTTGGAGTTCTTGGAGGGGTGCTCAGTAATTGATTTGGAGAGTACTTGGAGTATTACTCGATTGAAGAAGGTTGGATGCTCTATCATTATTAGATGTAGTGTAAGCCGAGGAGCTCGGTTGCTGAAGAGATTGACACGTATTGTTGCTCAATTTATAATGTGTTGGTTTCTTGATAGTGCTTGGGAGTTTGTTGACACTTGGCAGTGTGACTGTGTTGATTGTAGTTCTTGAGATTTTGGTTGGTGCATTTAATGAGTGTAGCAGGTGATCATGACATGGATTGATCTAGGGATGCATGAGGACTTATATATGGCCTTGGTTATCTCTCTTATGGGCATTTAATTAGTGTTGTAAACTTGGGGCTTGTCCTAAGTATTTACGTATTTCATGTGGTTGTATCATGTGTTAACATGAGGGATAACATTTTGTATTTAATATATGTTGTAAGACAACTTGTGGCTTAAATATACATTTAATGCAAGGGTTTATTTAATTTGTAACTTGCTAGTGGCTTAGTTGGGTATAAGTAAGGGGTCTTGTGGAGTCTTGAGTCATTATTTAGTATGGATCCAATATGGAGAAGATGAATAGCTAAGAGTAGCAAAGTTGAGCAGAGCTAGTGGCTATAGCTAAAGAAATAAGGAGATTACTTGTTGGGGCTTGCGAACACAAGTTTAGATCTTGTGTGTGATTTCTCCTAGAGTGTTGTTGTGTCACAAATCTGGACTAGCTAGGATTTGGGTTGGATCTTGAGAGATCTTGTAATTCTATTATTGTAATTGCTGATGTATTTGATCGTAACCCAGAAGGTTTTACCATCAGGCACATTGCATGCAAACAATTTTTCTATGAATAAAGAGTTGTAATTTGGTATCAGATCTTGCATTGTTGTTGTATTTCCATTGTGTGGTTATTTTTTCGGGGCTAGGACATCTCATTTGGGGATTCTTTTGTCTTGCACTGTGTCAGGTGGTATTAGAGCAAGGAGTTCCTGAGTGTGTAAACAAATCATTGAAGGTGAGGCAATTTACACCAAGACTTGGGTTCAAGTTTATTACAGAAGAGTTTGATCTTATGGTGGATTGTTCCTTCTAGAGTCCTCGATATCTTTGTTGTGAAGATGGGAGGTTGATCTTGTTGAGTAAAGATTGGATTTGGTTGAACATTTGTTGCAGAGAGCTTCCAAATATCTTGGAAAATGCATTTAAGAAGATTGGACCCTAGGGTGATTACAAATCTATGTGATGTGGCAGAGAAAAATATTTCAAAGATGTCTACTTAGTTGGAAGCTAGTTTGACTAATCAAGTTAAGAAAGGGATAGTTGAGTTTCATGGAGATTTATGGAGCTAGAGTCCACTGATTTGGAAGCGAGTTGTCTAGCCAATTAGAAGACTTGTTTGAGAGAGAAGAGGGCATGGTAAGATTGAGGTGTAAGTTAGTTTTGTTGATCAGTTTTAGGAGTCTAATGTGAAACCTATAGAGCAACTTATGGTTGTTGTTGAGGAGATTCCTCACTAGAGTTCTTGAGTGTGTAAACATATCGTCAAAGGTGAGGTAGTTTTCACCTGGACCTGGGGTGAAGTTTATCAAAGAAGAGTTTGATCTTGTGGTGGATTGTTCCTTCTAAAGTCCTAGATATCTTTTTTTTAAGGTGGTAAATTATGGTTCTGACTTATAATTGCATAGGGCTCATAGATGGATGTTGATATGAAGAGATGGTTGTGAAGATGGAAGGTTAATCTTGTTGAGTAAAGCTTGGATTTGGTCGAATATTTTTTGTAGAGGGCTTCCAAAGATCTTGGAAGATGCCTCCAAGAAGATTGGACCCTAGGGTGATTGCAGATCTCTGTGATGTAGTTGAAAAAAATATTTCAGAGATGTCTACTCAGTTGGAAGCTAGTTTGATTGATTGATTTAAGGAAGGGATGGTTGAGTTTCATAGAAGCTTATGGAGCTAGAGTCTACCAACACGGAAGTGAGTTGTTTGGTCGATTAGAAGACTTGTTTGAGAGAAAAGAGGGCATGGTAAGATTGAGGTGGAAGTTGGTTTTGTTGATTAGTTTGAGGAGTCTAATGTGAAACTTGCAGAGCAACTTGTGGTTGTTGTTAAGGAGATTCCTAACCATGTTGATGCTGGGATGGAGACTTGTTCTCATGACTAATTGGTTGTGTCTGACATGAAAATTGTAGATCACTTGGTCTTGGATAATCAAGTTGTTGTGGGTGATGATTTACATGTTGTAGAGCATCTTGTTGTGAGCAATGAGATCTACATGAGTTTGGCTTGTGTTAATGTGGTTGGAGATCTACCTATTGTTGCTAATGTGGAGTTAGATGTACTTGTTTCTGATATGGATTGATGTGATAAGTTGCATGTTGATTGGTTAGAGGTGATTCGGGCTATTTTGATGTTTGAAGGAATGATGTAGATGTGGATGATTTTCATATTGGTTCCCTCGTCCCTGATGGATTGGAAGCCTTTGGTGAAGATGAAATTGGTTGCAAATTTTTCTTTGGGTATCCAAGTGTGGGACACACTTTTTTATTTACCTAGGGAGTCTAATGTAGGAGCATTGTGGGTTTACTCGATAGCTACTTTAGAGTTCTTGGAGGGTTTCTAGATAGTTGCTTTGGAGAGTACTTAGAGTATCACTTGGTCGAAGAAGGGTGGATGCTTAGTCATTATTGGGTGTAGTATTAGCCAAGGAGCTTGGTTTTTGAAGGGCTTGAAACATTATTTCTCAGCATGTGTTGGTTACTTGACAATGCTTGGGAGTTTGCTCACACTTGGTAGTGTGATTGCGTTGACTGGAGTTCTTGATATTTTGGTTAGCAAACTTGGTACATTTAATGAGTGTTGTAGGTAATTATGATGTGGATTGATCTAGGGATGTGTGAGGACCTATGTGTGTCCTTAGTTATATCTCTTATGTACATTTAATTAGTGTTATAAACTTGGGGTTTATCCTAAGTATTTAGGTATTTCATGTGGTTGTATAATGCGTTAACATGAGGGTTAACATATTGTATTTAATATATGTTGTAAGCCAACTTGTAGCTTAAATATGCATTTAATGCAAGGGTTTATTTAATTTGTAACTTTCTAAGTTGACCTGTGGCTTAGTTGGGTATAAGTAAGGGGGTCTTGTGAAGTCTTGAGTCATTATTTAGCATGGATTCAACGTGGAGAAGACAAGTAACTAATAGGAGCGAAGTTGAGTAGAGCTAGTGGCTACGACTGAAGAAATAAGGTGATTGCTTATTGGGGCTTACAAGCAAAAGTTTAGATCTCATGCAAGGTTTCTCCTAGAGTGTTTTATTACATATCTAGACTAGCTGGGGTTTAGGTTGGATCTTGAGAGATCTTGTAGAACTATTATTTTGATTGTGGATGTATTTGGTTGTAATCTAGAAGGCCTTACAACCGAGCACATTGCATGTAACTAGTTGTTTTATGAATAAAGAGTCACTACTATATTTGGGCTCCAATTACGATGGCAGGCCATTGCAATTGTGATGGTCACCTGTCAAATGAGTGATAGTAACTGGAATTGGCCCTCGTCAGAAGAGCTTTAGACTTTTGTTGTCACAAATTACGATGGCGTGGACTTCTATTGTAATTGCAACAAAAAAAGCAGTCACAATTTTCAAAAAATAAGGTAAAGATTTGATGCAGGCTCGACAGGCATCCAATAGAAGGGACATCACAATGGCAATATGTGTACGATGACAACATTGTTGGAGTGACACCCAACCATCGATGGTTGTCATCACAGTGGCAACAATAATTCTGTCAGAGCAATGACTACTCGTCAGACTAGCCATTGCAATTGTGATAAATTGCTGCATTATCAAAAAATAATAATTTGCAAAGCTCTACACATATTAGTTGTCATGCAATCATAGGTTAATATTGAGCTTCACTTGGTTTTGAGAATTCTCTACTAATCAAGGCCAACCATGTGAAGGTGCAAGCTCATTTGACCCCACCCCCCTCCCCCTCTACACACCCCCAACATCTAACTTCCCTACTAACATCTAAAATCTTTAAGAAATTATCAATCTTTAAAGTGCAAAAAAGGTTCTAGACTTGCAAAAGTGACATCATTTTCCCATCTTTTGGTGCATGTCATTTTTCTGTCACATCCAAAATAAGATTTTGCCACTCTGAATCGAGAATGCACATGCAGTTGCATTCTGTATGCATGGACAATAGAAGGAGCTAAAAAAACCCAACACATTTACATTTATTTAATAGGTCTATGCAAACCTCTAACATAAATGCAAACTTGTTGGGTTTTTTCAGCTCCACTTGATGTTGTATGCATATGAATTGAGATTACATGTTGAACTATGACGTCCTTCTGCATTGCCTAAAACCAATAGATTCACACAGTTAGTTGTCATATAATCATAGGTTAATATTGAGCTTCACTTGGTTTCAAGGATAGTTTAATATTCTTTACTAAGAAGGGCTAACCACATGAAGGTGGAAGCTCATTTGCACACACCCCCCCCCCCCCCCCCCAACATCTAAACTCCCCATTAAAATCTAAAATGTTTAAGAAATGATCAATCTTTAAAGTACAAAAAAGGTTCCAAACCTACGAAAGTGACATCATTCTCCCATCTTCTAGTGCATGTCATTTTTTTGTCGCATCCAAAATAAGAATTTGTCACTCTAAATCAAGAATGCACATGTGTAGTTGTGTTCTATATGCACAGAAAATAGGTGCAGCTGAAAAACCATGGCACAATTACATTTATTTAATAGGCCTATTAAGTTTTTAAAATTATAGACCATCATGAACATTAGAACTCTAGTTGCAATGGCCAAGAGAATGTTCGTTATGGACTATAACATAAAATACCTAATTAAAGACCTCTAAGAAAAAATGTAAACTTGTTTTATTTTTCAGCTGCACCTAATGTCATATGCATATGAATTGAGATTGCATATTGAACTATGGCCTCCTTCTGAATTGCTTGAAACCAAGAGATTCACACAGTTAGTTGTCGTGCAATCATACAAGGTTAATGTTGAACTTCACTTGGTTTCAAGAATAGTTTAATATTCTCTACTGAGCAGGGCCAACCACATGAAGGTGGAAGCTCATTTGCCCCCCCCACCCAACACACAACATCTAAATTCCCTGTTAACATCTAAAATATTTAAGAAAGGATCAATCTTTAAAGTACCTAGAATGTCCTCGTCACCTCTTGCTACTCTCATGGGAAGTCCATCTTCATTGCTCACAAGCAATTCATCACAATTCTTTATTAATTCTCGTACATCTAACACGGTTACATCCAGAAGTGTCCTCATCACCTCCTACATAAAATGAATCCAATATTACAAAATGCCCTCAAGAAATAATAGTTCAAGTGAAATAAACACATGAAAAATGAGAGAGAGAAAGAGGAATATACTTACCAATAGGCATTGCCATCTCATCTATGGCCATGCTATGTGTTGAGTGAGTTTTATTGTTTTTTTGTTGTGCCAAGATCTATTTGTTTATATATACATACATACATACATAGACACACACATATGTGTGTGTATGTATGTATATATACATATGCATATGCATATATATGTATATACATATACACATACATACATATGTACGTACATATACAAAGATCACAAGGGCACGACAATGAGATGCAAAGATCACAAGAGCACGACAATGAAATGCAATAATCACAAGGGCACATACATACATACATACATACACACATACACACATACATATATAAATACATACATACATGTATGTATGCCTATATATAGAGAGAGAGAGAGATATATATTTTTTAAGGTGCTAAGTGACTTACCTCAAGATCCTCCGCAAAAATAATGCAGACTAAGAAAAATAGGCAGAGTTCGCAATAAATTTTACAAAAAACATATGATAGCAAATATTTTTAGAAAGAAACAAGCCATAACCCAATTAAATAGGTATAGTTGTTGATTAGATGGGTTGATTACAAATTCTTGTAGAACTGCCATCATATTAGATACAATAAAATGAATGAGATGTAGAGATCAGAAGGGCACGACAACGAGATGTAGAGATCACAAGGCCACGACAATGAATGCAACGATCAAAAGGGCACATCAATGAAATCCAAGATCTCCACATGATATATACATACATACATATACATACATGCATGCATGCATACATACATACATACATACATACATACATACATACATATACATGTATGTATGTATGTATACAAAGAGATCTTTTTAAGGTGCTTATTACATCTTAGCACAACAAAAAAATTGATCCAGCTACATACATATTCCAGAATCCAAATGATTAAACAATAAAACTCACTCAACCTGTGCTAAGTCATTTAGTTCAAGATCCTGCACAAAAATAATGAAGAGTTAATGGGTAGTATGTATATATATAATGCATGTACATAGGGGAAATATAATGCCCATTAACAATGACATTAACTCTGCCCATTTTTCCTGGTCTGTATATATATGTATGTATATGTATATACATACATACATACATACATACATACATACATACATACATATATACATACATACATCTGCATCCTTTGCATGGTTTAGAGGTAATGTCATGGTCGCAGAGGCTTCTGCAAGGGAATGAGCCTCGCGATTATGACATTTACACAAAACAAATGGTGAATGATTAATGTCATGTTTTCTTTTCTTTTTTGTCTATTTTATGCAGTCCTCCATATGGCCTATAGTAATATATGTATTGCATTTGCATTTATTTTTCCATTGCAACAACAACAATAGTAGGTACTTGGGATCCTCGCAGGGAGAGCATACCAATACATGCATGGTTATATCCTTGGCTTCCATTGTTGAGCTAGCATATGGAGCCTTTATATCAAACCATTCGTTATAAATTGGGGAATGCGCTTCATGCCTGGTATTCAAGTGATGCATCTACATATGCAATTTTATCACCTTCGAAAATTGTATTTGATCCTACTAGCTGGGAACAACTAATTGCTTGTTTTATTGTACCTAATATAATGACAATTCTACAAGAATTTGTAATCAACCCAACTAATCAACAGCTAGACCCATTTAATTGGGTTATGGCTTGTATATATATGTATTTTTAATTGAGTTATGGCTTCTACAAAGGAATGAGCCTCGTGATTATGACATTTACACAGAAGTAGAACTTGCTTTTTGAACTCCTTACACTCAACTCTTCACTAAAGTTATGTTTTCAGTAGTGAGAAAAGTTGCTACAAATTCCTACGAGCCAAGGGATCCTAAACCTATGGTACATTTTTGGGAGACATGGGAGAAGTTATTACCGGCTTCAGTACTTCATAACATTCTGGATCATATAGGGATGCCCAAATTAATAACACTAGTAGATAGTTGGGATCCTTGTAGGGAGAGCGTGTCGATACATGCATGGTTACATCCTTGGCTTCCATTTTTGTGCCAACATATGGAGCCTTTATATCCAACCATTCATTATAAGTTGGGGAATGTGCTTCATGTGTGGCATTCAAGTGATGCATCTGCATATGCAATCTTATCACCTTGAAAAATTATATTTGATCTTGCTAGCTAGGAACAACTGATTGTTCATTTTATTGTACCTAATTTGATGACAGCTCTACAAGAATTTGCAATCAACCCAGCTAATTAGCAAGTAGACCAATTTAATGGGTAATGGCTTGGGAATTTTTATTCCCATTTATCATATGGTTTCAATGATGGAGGCAAATGTTTTTCCAAAGTGACAGTAGATTTTGTAAAACAAGAAGTGCTTGCACAATTTGGAGATAGATGGGTGATTGCATCATTGGAGTAGCTAGTTGAGATGCACCGTAACTAGAGGAAATCAATGATAAACCAAACATATAATAAAGATAAATCTTGAAAAATCAAACGTTGAAATGGCTATCAAGGATCAAACACCTATGCTAGAGTTACAACACAATGTAAGTTGATTTTAGACATGGTAGAGGAAGGTATTCAGAAGTTTGATCAAAATTTAAAGTCATGAGAGAGAGCGAGTTTGTGGCAATATATCTAGAAAAGTTTTGTGGTAGGTACTCTGACATTGGAGTCACTTGCAATTATCTTTGAGAATTTACAGTCCAAATATCGGGAGGACTACAAGTTGTGCAATTTATCATGTATAGCATCTGCATTTAGAGGAATAACAAATTGTTTCTCATCTTTGTCTCATTGTTGGACACAAAGTGTTCTTGAAATAACGAAGTTTAATCATCTACCATTAGTGGATAGATATAGTCCTCTCACATATATAGTCCACATAAACAATACCAAAAGATCTATATTTAAGTCTACAGATGATTTCTAGTAGCAGAAGTCAGACCCATAATGAGACCACAAAAATAAAATCTACAAGATAATTTACAACATACACATCAAATCATAAAATGAAATATCTATCTACTTCACCGTACCAAAAGATTTATAATTTACATATGAACCATTTCAACTTGAATGAAACTCATCTCCATTGTTAGATCGTCAGGAGCTTCTAATCCTTTCATAATCTGCACACATATGTACCAATTAAAGTTGCAATTAAGAAACTCATCTCCATTACCAAATCATAAACATGAAATCCCTTTACAATCCACACTACCAAAATCTCTATTGAATCTACAAATGAAACACAACGTACCCACCAATTCAAAATTAGTTCCACAGTTAGACGATAAAAAGATTTATGTTTATAACCCACAACACTAAATGATAATCCTTTACAGGTAACTTAGAGAAAATCCTAATTGAGTTAAATGTGGGATGTGTTTTAGTGTCAGCATACTCCCATTTTCTAAACATATAACTATACCCATAGGTTTCATCACCTAATGCAAAATGAGATGGATTCTTATAATAAAATTAATAAAGAAATGAATGATAACAAGAAAAATGTATATGAAAATTTAATAATGGAAGTCACCTTGAGGAACTTTTGTATGCTCTCGGCAAACATGTCATCGAAAATGTTCATGACCTTTTTTGCTTCTACATATTTTTGCATGGAGGCTTCACACACCTAGTGCTCACAAATGTGATGCAATGCAAGGTAAGATAATCTGCAAAGGAGATATCCTAGTCCCCAGTAAATAACTACACAATGGAAGATAAACAACAATGCAAGATTTGAAGTCAAAGTCACAATAATTTATTCATAGATATAATTGATTACATGCAATGTGTTAGGATGTAAGGCCTTCCCAATTACAACCAAATACAAAGCAAGTAATAGTTTTGTAAGATCCCTCAAGATCCAATCCAAACCCTACCTAGTCCATATCCACACTCTGGTAAAAACCTCCAAGAAAGATCCAACTGGTACTCGAAAGCCCACCATGCAATCTCCTTATTTCCCAAGCCTCAGTTACTAGCCTTCTCAAAATTGCACTCCTCTACCACCTCCTCTTCTCCAAGATGGAAGAATAATTACTAAAGACTTCACCACAACCCCTTCTTATACCAATCTAAGCCACAAGTTGGCCCAGTAACCTACAAAATTAATATTCCTTACATTAACTACTTGAAGAGCCCCAAGTTGGCCACCAACAAAACTTAAATACTAAATGCCTTTAAAGGCTTACAATACTTATTAAATACATAAAAAATAATTAAACAAGACCCAAATAGGTCCACTCAACTCCACTAAAATCCATTAATCATTCAAGGTAGCCAACTACCTCAGGATGCTCCTGCATCAGACCCCCTAGGTGTGAAAATATGTTCTCAGTAGATAGATTCTAACAAGATTACTCCTCTAAGAAGATTCTAGTGTCCTCTAACCAACCAACACTCACCGAGCTAGCAAACTCTCCCATTGCTTAGGTTCATTGTCTTCAACCTCATTCGCAATAGCAGCTCTTCTATCACCAACCTTCTGTGGACACTCATAAGATCTATGTCCTTCTTTATGACATCTGAAACAAGTGCCTTTAAACTCACCTCTACCTATCCTTATCTTCTAATCAGTAGGTTTTGGTTCATCTTATGTAGTTGGTGTAGCCTTTGCTGAGTAGTCCTACTTCTCCTTCCCTCAAGAACTACCTTGATTCTTCCTTTTTAGCTTCTCTTGTACTCTCAAAGCATACTGGTAAGCATCCTCAACTAAAGAAATATTCAACATACCAACCTAATTCTGAATATTGAATCTCAAAGCATTAATGTAATGTGACGCCTTCTCCTTTGACAATTCTCTATGCCCAGACCGAATTGTCAACTTTTAGAACTCCTTTGTATAATCTTTCACAGTCATGTCCTACTTTAGATTCTGCAACATCTTAAACAAATCAATTTTATAATTAATAGGGATGAACTTAGCCTTCAATTTAGTTACCATCAACCTCCATCTAGTGATCTTCATTTCACCTTCCTCCTCTTTGTTTCATTGCAGTTCCTTCCATCAAAGAGCAGCATGTCCCTTCAACTTAGTTTGTGCCAACCTTACTCTGAGTGGATCCTCAATATCCTCAAGCTCAAAGTAGTCTTCCAATTCACCAATCCAATCAATCAAGTCTTTAGGATTCAAAGTACCCAGAGAAATTAGAATCCTCCATCTTAGGCTTCAACTTCAACTAAGATCCAAGTCTAGCAAACTAACCAACCCTATTTCCAATAGGTCTCTCCACATGATTAGTTCTGGCCTTACCACTCAATCCAGCAACTTTAAAGTCTTCAACAAATTCCTCATAACCATCTTTAGTACCTGTACGTCGAGGTACACCACCTATAACACTTATGATCTCAATGATCATATCACTCTTCATCAATGCCATCTCAGATTTGAAACTAGCTTTAACCTCCTCTATTTCAGATCTAAAATCTACTTTAACCTTCTCTAAGATCCTTTCTTCCACAACATCGCTAAGATCATCAATCGCCCTAGGGTCCAATCTTCTCAAAGGAATCTTCCAATATTTTTGCAAACCCTAATAAATCCCCTTCACAAGACCTTGGTGCAAACTACCTTAACTTTGATTCTCAGTCTACACACTCAGGAACAACCTTCACTCTGATACCACTTGATGCAATGCAAGGTAGGAGAATCCCCAAAGGAGATGTCCTAGCCCCCAACAAATAATTACACAATGGAAGATAAACAATAATACAAGATTTGAAGTCAAAGTCACAATAATTTATTCATAGATATAACTGATTACATGCAATGTACTGGGCTATAAGGCCTTCCCGATTATGACCAAATACAAAGAAAGTAATAGTTCTACAAGATCCCTCAAGATCCAATCCAAACCCTAGCTAGTTCAGATCCACACTCTAGTACAAACCTGCAAGGAAGATCCAACTGGTACTCATAAGCCCACCAAACAATCTCCTTGTTTCTCAAGCCTCAACTACTAACCTTCTCAAAATTGTGCTCCTCTACCACCTCCTCTTCTCCAAGATGGATGAATAATGACTAAAGACTTCACCACAACCCCTTCTTATAAGAAAATAAGCCACAAGTCGGCCTAGTAAGCTAAAAATTAAATATTTCTTACATTAATTACTTGAAGAGCCACAAGTTGGCCTCTAACAGAAATTAAATACCAAATGCCTTTAAAGGCTTACAATACTTATTAAATACATCAAAAATAATTAACCAAGACCCAAATAGGTCCACTCAAATCCACTAAAATCCCTTAATCATGCAAGATAGCCAACTACCCCAAGATGCTCCTGCATCAAAATGTCTACTTAAGAATGTTTTATTACTTAGATTCTAGAATATGTATGCAGTTGGATCAATTTTTCTGTTGTGCCAAGATCTCTTTGTGTATATACACATATATATATACATTACATACATACATATGCATAAATAATAGCAATATATGTATTGTATCTGCATTTGCTTTGCCATACTTATAAGAGTGTTTCAAGGTTGGGAACCACTTCAACATCTTATATGGTTTAGAGGTAATGTCATTGTGGTAGAGGCTTCTACAAGGGAATGAGCCTCATGAGTTAACATATAATGTCTTAAAATAGTTAAGTGCTACCTAACTATGTCCAAGGCATCTGCACACTAGAGGCATACTCTACCTACCAGGCTGCCTATATACCCATATCCATAGAATCAAGACCCTTTAACTACTCACTCTAATGAATATGTAGTTTTGGTTTCTAATTTTTTTTATGTAGTTGTATTCTTATAACTACTAGTGAGTTTTACTCACCTAATACAACTCTTCACCATCATACACCTACTCGGATGAATTAGGCAATTTTCTATAATTACAATACTATAATACCCTTGTGCAACCTTTGTATTGTAGTGTATAGTTGATATAGAGTTAACCTATATATGTCCTAACTCACTCCTTATATAGTTATGTTTAAAAGTTGGTTTTAAAGCACATATTCCTTTTTTTAATGTAAGGTTGATTACCTAAACATCTATACGTGTATAAGCATGGTAAGTTACCTGGAATGTTACGATATCAATCTTTAAAGTACCTAGAATGTCCTCATCACCTCTTGCTACTCTTAGAGGAAGTCCATCTTCATTGCTCACAAGTAATTCATCATACGGGTACATCCAGAAATGTCCTCATTGCCTCTTGCATAAAATGAATCTAATATTACAAAATGCCCCCAAGAAATAATAGTTCATGTGAAATAGACACATGAAAAATGAGAGAGAAAAAGAGGAATCTGCTTACCAATGGGCATTGCCATTGCATCTGTGGCCATGCAACTTGTTGAGTGAGTTTTTTTTTTTGTTTGTTGTTGTGCCAAGATCTCTCTGTTTATACACACATATACACATATACATATGTATATACATATACATATGTATATGTATATATGTATATATGTATACATACATACATACATACATACATACATACATACATACATATATACATACATACATATACAAAGATCACAAGGGCATGACAACAAAATCCTAGATCTCCATTAATCTCCACAATCCACAAGATCTCTCTTTATATATACATACATGCATAGACACACACATATGTGTGTATGTCTATACACACACACACACACACACACACACACACACACACACACACACACACACACACACACACACACACACACACACATACATATACATATGTATATACATACATACATACATACATACATACATATATATACACATACTTACTTACTTACATACAACATACATACATCTGCATATGCAATTTTATCACCTTAGAAAATTGTATTTGATCCTGCTAGCTGGGAACATCTGATTGTTTGTTTTATTGTACCTAATTTGATGATAGTTCTACAAGATTTTGTAATGAACCCAGCTAATTAGCAACTAGACCAATTTAACTAGGCTATGGCTTGTTTCTTTCTAAAAATACCTGCTATGATATGTTTTTCTAAAATTTCTTGCAAACTCTCCCCATATTTCTTAATCTGCATTATTTTTGTGCAGGATCTTGAGCTAAGTCACTTAGCATGGGTTTAGTAAGCTTTATTGTTTAATTATTTTGATTATGGAATATGTATCTATTGGTAAATAGATTTATCTTTGAATAAAAATCCCAAAATGAACCTTATTTGCCCAAACACGAAGACAAAAAAATCCACCAATAGTTGGGTCACTTTACCATTGGATTGTGCAAGTGCCCTATGAATTTTATAGCGTACAACTCCTTGGTTAGATATGCAAAGAATGAGATTTAAGAAATGCTTTTAAACTGAAAGTGAAGGTTGCCCTAGCTATTCTTGGATAGGGGCAAATAACTAAACAAAAATGAAAATAGATGACTTTCATAAACAATAATGTATACACACACAATTCTTTCACCTCGTATATGTGATTATAAAGATCAAGAAATGATTAATCAAAGAAGAACAACCTCTACAATAAATGAATTCAGTAGTAAAAATTAACTCCATTATCAGTCCTAGAGTAAGATCAATTCGAAGCACATAGTCTTCAAAATAATGGAATCTTCATTCGACCCAAAAACTATCCAATTTCTAAAAACTATTGATAATCAAAATACTTACAAATGGCCACCATTCACACACGCCGCGCCCCCAGGGTCCTTGCCACCACTATCCCAGTGGTGGACATGGTGGCTGGAGGCGCCGCTCCGCTTCCCCACTGCCTGGTGGTTCTGGCTGGTCCTCGACTCCTCCCCTGGGCGGGCTTCTAGCTGGCCCCCGACTCCTCCCCCTGGATGGGTGCACTCTGGCAAGTTTCCTTGACTGGCCTTGGCAATTTCTCCTCCGCGGCCAGACACGAAGGATGCGAAGACTACGACTACCCCAGATCCTGCTGATGCTGCTGACGGCTAGACTGTTCCCAGTCCGCCCCACAATCCCACTGATGCGTGGGGATTTCATGATAAAGATGATCCTCCCTCTGCTGGCACTGCCTTGGTAGCTTAATTTTTTTTTGATGAATAGTTAATAGTATCTGGCTGAGTCCATGTTGTTTTTTCTGGCTTCGGCCGTCTGAACTCATTCACGGGGTGATCCTGTATCCCCCGACCCCTTTTTTGTGAATTGTAATCTTAGTAAATTTTATTAATTGAAAAGGACTATTCATAAAAAAAAAATACTTGCAAAAAATTGGAAAATAAATCTAACTTAAAATAGGCATCTTTGATTACAATAAAAAAATTGCCCCTTTCATACAATTTGCATTTCCCCTCTCACGCAACACACAATCTGCCTAAATAGTGGAACCTCCAGGACTCTCCACCCTTGAAAAGAAGAAGCACACAGTTTGCCTCCTTTAGAAAAACAAGAACTAGTTTACATACTTGTCATGGCATATTTATCTTCCTCTTCCTATTCATTCCCATTTAGTTTTAATAACCGATTCTTAGGAATGAGTAGTTTTCCATTTTCCTTATATCCTCATCCCCCAACAACATAATGTCCATCTCCTTTATAATAATCAAACATCATAACTTATAAATTTATTAAAGTTTCCAATTGATCATTAGGCTTGATGGACTTTATATTATTCATTTTAACTCCACGTGATGTATGAGGAGAAAAAAGGAGAAATGACTTAAACTGATCCTTTTGCAATATTTCATGGTCAACTTTGGGTATTAATTTTGATGTGATGTTCATATTGATCATATTGGAATGACTTACTCAACTTCACCTTGAGGTTTGCTTATATTAGCAATGATTTTTTATTGCTCTTGCACTCAAATGATTGCACCACTTGAGTCATTTATAATTCAATGCTCTGCATTGATTGAGAACCTCCCTTAGTCGATGACTTGTTAGGCTATCTCCATGGAAGTTCTCACACCCTATTGAACATTTCACATGTGTTGTCTATATTTTTGCATATTGGGTTCCATTCGATGATAATATTGCTTTACTGCATGGTCATCTCTGTTCTTTCTCTTTGCATCATACTGCAGCAGGTCCCTTATGCATGAAATCATCACCATTAAACCTTGTGGAAGGCTTGTTGCCACTACTCTTTTATGCTTTAATTTCCACCATGCGAGAGTTAATAAGATGAAAGGTCTGGCCTAACTATTGTGAGTAAATGTTCGACATTACCACCAAAATACAAACCCACAACATATGCTCAAGTGTTTACCACTTTATCTATTGAGCTCAGGTATCCTTGACACACAACCACTTCGTTTTGTGAGGATCTTTTCTACTCGCAGCTTTCACAATTGATTTAGTATTTTTGTACATATGTGTTTCTTTGTTTGTGCCTTTGTATATCAAATGATGTAACCCAATCTCATCAAAGCATACTTTAGAAATTGACAAAAGACAGATGTTTCAGGATACCATAACTCTTTATTAAAACTTTCACAACTCTACTCTACCTCTACAATGAGAACAAACACCTACTTATTACAATTCCAAAAATTACCATATTTGGCAACTTTTTAGGAAAAATAGATTTTTCCATTTTTGGTAATTTTAAAAACTCATCCTATGAATCTTGATTTTTCCCAATAAAAGCCCCCAACTAAGGCAAGACAAATTGCCAACTAATCAACAAAATCAAAAATACAATTTCAGATTTATTACAAAACAAATTTCTAAAAAAATTGGAAAAAATACAAAAAGCCAAATTTGGAGGTCAAGATGAGATTTCACGCTCTAAAAAAAAAGTTGAAACGACCACCTATTGGGTTGAGCTCCATCGGTAATCCAAAATACTCCTTCTAATGCAATTGCTTGTAAAATTTTAGCCGAAACCCACATCCGAGTCAAAAGTTATGACCCCCAGAAGTAAATCTCGACCAAAACCACATCTAAGTCAACAACCTTGACCTCAAAATGCCCCTGCTTGAAAAGAACACAGCTCCTACAAGTTCCAGTCCTCAAACTACTTCCATTTAGAGCTTCTCGCTTCTACAAATCCCATTCTATAATCCAAGTGCTATCTATCAGTGCCAACCCTTCCCACTACATGAGATATCTATTGTAGGCACCCTAGTGAGTCTGAACAGTCTTCTTGTCTAGAATATGTGCAACCTTTTCTCTTTTTTTGAATGGTATGGTGTGTCCAGTCTACCACATCCTCCTTTTCAACAGAGGTATCATCACCATGGAAAGTATACAATCAGACATATTAAACATATGAGATATATCAAGACCACTGAGGAGCTCTACCTCATAAGTATTATCATTAATCTTCTTCAAAATCTTGCAGGGACCAATTTTCTTATATTTCAATTTATGATAAGTCCCGGTAGGAAACCTCTCCTTTATGAGATAAACCATCACTAGATCCCCTACACAAAAAATCTGATACCTTCAAGTAGCATATGTAGAAACTTTGTACCACTCATTGTTGTCCTACAAATTTTGTCTTACATCTTCTTGCAACTGGTAGATGTGCTCTGCAAAGGCTTCTCCATCATCACTGACTCTGTCACCCAAGGGAAGTTGCTCCAAATCGAGAACACCCTGAGGGTTATGTCCATAAACAACTTGAAATGGTGACTTACCAATTGACCTATTCACTGAGTTGTTATAAGCAAATTCTTCCTGAGGCAATGCCAAATCCCATTGTGTGGGCTTCTCTCCAACAATACATTGCAACATATTACCCAAACTATGATTGACAACTTCAATTTGTGGATGGTAAGCACTACTAAACTATAATTTTGTTCCCATTTTCTTCCATAAGGTCCTCCAGAAATGACTCAAGAACTTAGCTTCTTGATCAGAGGTGATCATTTTTGGAACCCCATGCAATCTGACTGTTTTAGAAAAGAATAACTTGGCCACCCTAGTAGCATCACTAGTTTTCTTACAAGCAATGAAATGAACCATTTTTGAGAGTTTGTCCATAACTACAAAGATAGAGTTATTACCTTGCCGTGTATGTTGCAATCCCAATACAAAATCCATACTCAAGCTTGTCCACGGTCCTACTGGTATTGGTAATGGCATATACAATCCGATGTTCTGGGAGTGCCCTTTGGCTACTTGAAAAATTTGACACCTGTCCACAAACCTGGTGATATCTCGCTTCATCTTTGGCCAATAGTACTTATCTGCCACCAAAGCTATTGTTTTATCCTTCCCAAAATGCCCAGCCATACCATTGCTATGAAATTCTTGAATAATATTTTTTTCACATTGAGCCTACAAGAACACACAACTACTTCCCCTTGAATAAGTAACCATCTTGCATTAGATACTCACCTTGAATAGTGTCTATGTGCCTAGGTATTAGATTCTTCAACTAATCAACAACTTCCCAAACGTCACTATCAAATTTATACAAGCCTTTGATTGCATCGAAGCCAACCACCTCTATTTCCATGATGGTTAGAAGAACAACTTTCCTGCTTAAGGCATCTACAACTTGTTTTTGTTTCCCTAATTTATGCTTCAGAACAAAGGTAAACCCATGTAGGAAAGAGAGCCACTTTGCATGCCTAGTGTTCAATTTATTTTGTGTGTTCAAGTATTTTAGAGCAATATTGTCTATAGACAACACAAATTCTTTGACTACTAGATAATACTTCCAGTGCCTCAAAGCTTGCACAATTGCATAGAATTCTATATCATATGTAGAATGTTTCTTTCACACATCATTGGATTTCTCACTAAAAAAGGCAATGGGCTTACCTTCTTGGCTGAGTACAACACCAATGCCCACATGTGAGGCATAACAATCCACTTCAAACACTTTGTCAAAATCTGGTAGTGCTATTATTGGAGCTTTAGTGACCTTCTTCTTTAGGTATTGGAAACTCTCTTTAGCCTCTTTGGTCAATGAAAACTGTCGACCCTTATTGTAGTCTTTCATAGGTGCTACAATGTTGCTGAAATTATGAATGAACTTTCTATAGAAAGTAGCCAAGCCATGGAAAATTCTCACCTCGGTGATACTATGTGGACTGTGCCATTCAAGAATGGCTCAAACTTTCTTTCGATCCATCTTGACACCATCTACAGAAATGATAAATCCTAGAAAAGCCAAGCTTGCTTGCATGAACCCTCACTTCTTCAGATTAGCATAGAGCTTTTCTCTTCTCAATACCCCCAATATGATCCTCAGGTGTTGCAAATGTTCTTCCCTTCCCTTACTAAAAATTAGTATATCATCAAAATAAACTACTACAAACTTGCCAATGTAGGGACATAACACAATGTTCATGAGTCTCATAAAAGTACTAGGTACGTTGGATAAACCAAAAGGCATAACCTTCCATTCATACAAGCCATACCTAGTTTTGAAAGTTGTTTTCCACTCATCCCACTCTCATATGCAAATCTGATGGTACCCACTTCGTAGATCAATCTTAGAGAAATATGTTGCTCTAGCAAGAACATCCATCATGTCATCCAAATGTGGGATAGGAAAACGATGCCTAATGGTTATCCTATTGATGGATCAATTGTTTATGCACATCCTCCATGCTCTATCTTTCTTTGGAGTTAATAATCTTGGGACAACATAGGGGCTCATGCTTTCCTATACTAAGCCCTTTTGTATGAGCTCAGTCACTTTTTTGTCCAGTTCTGCATGTTGTGTTAGACTCATTCTATATGCCATTTGATTGGGGAGACTTGCTCTTGGAATAAGATCAATATGATGTTGGATATCTCATTTTGGGGGAAGTCCATTAGGTAGCTCTTCTGGAATAACATTTGAATATTCTTCCAACATTGTAGCTGCTTCTGGTGGTATAGTCAAGTCTACCTCTTTTCCCTTTTGTACTACCAATGCATAACAACACCTTGTCACTTTCATCTCCTTGACAAATTCCTTTTCATACAACATACTTCCAGTTTTTCCATCACCCTTGAGAGGTAATAAGACTACATTAGATCCTTCCTTCCAGAAGGTATAAGTATTCTTTTCCCCATTATGAATAACCTTTCTATCATACTGCCAGGGATGACCCAAGAGGACATAGCATGCGTCCATCAAAATCACATCACACCATAGCTCATCCTTGCAGACCTTCCCTATGGAAAATTTAACTAGGCACCTCTTATCTACTGTGACTTCACTTCCCTTTTTATACCATGCAATCTAATAAGGAAGAGGGTGCTTTTCACATAGGATATTTAGTTTATCCACCATTTCTTTAGAAACCATATTCTCACATTTGCCTCCATCAATAGTTACTTGACATACCTTTCCTCCTGAGGCACACCTTGTCCCAAATATGTTGGTCCTAAGCCATGAATCATCAATGCCTTTCTCCTCTACATCCTCCTTGGCTAGAATAATCATTGTCCTTCTCATCATGAGACTTTCTCCCATATCTAAAGATGCTTCTTGTTTAGATTCATTGTTAGCCTGGACTAGGTTCACTCTTGATGGCCCTCCTTGATTTATATCCTACATGTTGAAATCAGAACACTCAAAAGCCTTGTGGCCTTCTTCTCCGCACCTAAAACAAGTGGCCTTCTCTGGTTTTCCCAGCCTCTTCTACTTCCATAGTCTCAACCTTGCTGAAACCCCCTTCCTCTTTCTTGATTTTGAGGATCTTGCCTAGTGTTTATATATTTTTTAGAACCTTGAAAAACTCTCCCTGACCATTATTAGAACCTCCCCGAAATGGAGTTGAGGTACCCCTTTGTCCACCTCTATTCCTCTAGTTATATTGCCTATTCTGCTTTTCTTTAGCCTTCAAAGCTAATTAGTAGGCTTCCTCCATACTGTTAACATGATGCATGCTTAGTTCATCTTGAATAGAGAATTTTAGGCCATTCACGTATCTAGCAGCCATCTACTCATTATTTTCTTGATGCTCTATGCACATGGATAGCTTGTAGAACTCATTTGTATAGTCTTGTACTGAAGACAAGTTTTGCTTAAAATTTTAGAATCTGTGAAAGAAGGTTTGTGAATAATCCATGGGTAAGAACTTTTCTCTCAACTTTTTCTCCATCTTGATCCATGTCTTAATCTTCTCCTTGACATTTCTAACTTGTTCCTTTTGGAGGTGATCCCACCATATCATTGCATGTCATTTTAGTTTTTTGCATGCAAACTTCATCTTCTTTTCTTCTATCATAGGTTTCCATTTGAAAAATTTCCCCATCTCATTCAACTAGTCTATTAGTTCTTCTATCTTAAGACTACCAACATAGTCTGAAACGTCAATCTTTATTGCTTCACTCCTTCCTTCTAAAGCCCTGAGAACTCTATCTTCATAGCTCATTTCTCCCAGTCTTTTGTCTACATTTTCTTCCTCTTCATCAAATTCGTTTCCTCGTTGTATTCCTTAATTATGTAGTCGCTCATCGAGTCATTCAATCTCCCTTTGTATATCTAGTACCAATCTTTGCACCGACATGACACCTCCTCTTCCTCTTTCTCTTCGTCTCCCAACCATCTAACCTGGCTTTGATACCAAATGATGTAACCCAATCTTGTCAAAGAATAATTCAGAAATTGACACAAAATAGATGTTTCAAAATACCGTAACTCTTCATTAAAACTTTCACAACTCTACTCTACATCTACAATGAAAATAAACACCTACTTATTACAATTCTAAAATTACCATATTTGGCAATTTTTTGAGAAGAATAGACTTTTCCATTTTTAGTAATTTTTAAAACTCATCCTACGAATCCTAATTTTTCCCAAGAAAAGCCCCCAACTAAGGCAAGATGAATTGCCAACTAATCAATGAAATCAAAAATACAATTTCAAATTAATTACAAAAACAACTTTCTAAAAAATAGGAAAAAACGCAAAAAGCCAAATTTGAAGGTCAAGATGAGATTTCAGGCTCCCAGAAAAATGTCAAAATGACCACCTATTGAGCTAAGCTTCATTGGCAATCCAAATAACTCCTTCTAATGCAACTGCCTATAAAATTTTAGCCAAAACCCACGTCCGAGTCAAAAGTTATGACCACTAGAAGTAAATCTTGACCAAAACCCACATCTGAGTCAACAACCTTGACCCTCAAATGCCCCTGCATCATCGGGTTACACCTTTTGATTTATAATTCTCTCATAATGTAAAACACCCCATTTGGAAACATAAGAAACTCAATCTTTGGCTTAGGTTGGTGAATGTGCACAGCTGGGAAAAGTGAAGAAAAAGTGATGAACAATCGTTGAGAATGAGTTTTGAAGGCCTGCAACTTGACTCCACTCTTCATGTATTAGTTTTTGCAAACACCCTGAAGTGCTTGAGCATATGCCATTCAAGGAAACGGTTAATAATAACTATAACCACAGTGATGATATTAGTAATTGCTAAATATTTCGTACCATCCTCTATGCCTTTCCATGTGCTCGGTTCATGACTTGGAGCTATTGAAAGTGTCACTCTCTCAATTGGAATGAAGGTCTCTTTGAGGGACATATCGGGTCTTTCGACTGTATATCCGAGTGCTTCCAAATTTTGATATTAAGTATTTTGACTCAACCTTTTACTTCTGCACATCTACCTTCATGATCATATGTGGGCATTTTCTCAACGACACTGGTTGCATGTGTTGCACGAACATAAACTTTTCAAATTGCAAATTGGTGTAGAGTTCCATATTTTGGATGACAGTAATCTTAGTCCATTTCATGAAGACAAAAGATGAAAATGAGAGATATCTGATAAGGTATGCTCTCTTAGTGCCTTCATATAATGAGTTTTCCTCCATAGAAAAAGAAGGGCTCTGTATCAATATGACTAGGTTGAATTTTAGTCAAACACTTTGCAATGTGTCTATCTCATTTGTGATTTGAGCACATATTCTCCTCTACCTATTTATGTGTGGACATTAGATATCTTAGGCTTGGTTTTAGGACTATTTTACTGCATTCCATTAACTATTCCCATTCTTTGAGAAAGAATTTTAATTTGAAAAATGAAAAATTGTCATTAATATGATTGTATATGGCACTCGGGTTCACTTATGGGGCCAAAAAAAATTGATTGTGTGCACCATAGATGTCATTATGTGTTGGCGTATGAAGCACTCAGCTTGGCCTTTTCATGACTATGGAACTTCAATTCGTAAACCAATATAGTAACTCCTTTAGACCTTTAGAATTAACCACACCGATTATTCCCATTAAATAGAGGAACTTAGGGATCTGATTGAAACTAATTGACCCTTCATACTTTTTTACACCACCAAAATTTGAATTGAAGAAGTTGAATCTTTGAATTCTAGAAACTGTAACTCTAAAGTGATAAATTTCAAATAGTAACCTTTGGGCTCGAGTGCTAGAACTTAAACCATGAATTTTGAAATTGGACTTCAATCTTGAATCTGGGGTCTGAACCATAATATTCTTGAAATCTATATTTGGAGTATTGGACTTGAACCAAGGAACTTACATCATCGAACCACTGAACCTGTTGAACCTCATAAACTTTTGAACTAGTTCAAATGGTACAAAGTGGTTTGGGACCACTTAATACTAGTTCAAGACTATTATAAATTGGTGAGCTAATTCGAACTTTCATCTGAACTTAGGTCTTTCAAATATATAATTTTACAATGCATTTTCAATATAAACTAGAAGAGAAATCATGAGAACCAAGGAAAATACCATTAGGAGGATGCTATTTTCAAGTTTAAAATTAGGGTTTAAAATGCCAAATAACACTATGCAACAGGATCATTTTTTTTGTTGTGAAAAATATTTAATAAGCACCTTAAAAAAGATCTCTTTGTATATATAAAGACTACAAGATATGCAATTTGTCATGCATTGCATCTGCATTTGCTTTGCCATTGCTTATAAGAGTGTTTCAAGGTTGGGAATGTACTTCATGTGTGGCATTCAAGTGATGCATCTGCATATGCAATTTTATCAACTTGGAAAATTGTATTTGATCCTGCCAGCTGGGAACAACTAATTGTTCATTCTATCATACCTAATATGATGATAGTTCTACAAGAATTTGTATATCGTACCTAATCTGATGGTAGTTATATAGAAATTTGTAATCAACCTAGCTAATCAACGATGAGACCAATTTAAATGGGTTATGGCTTGGGTGTGTGCTATTCCCATTTATCATATGGTTGCAATGTTGGAGGCAACATTTTTTTCGAAGTGGCAATAGGTTTTGTATCATTGGATTTGTTCAAGTCTTGATTTTAATGAAGTAACAAAGTGGTTTTCAGGGTGAAAGGGTTGTCTAATGAAGATGAAACTTGCAAACTTGAATGTTGAAATGAAAGCTATCCATTATCAAACACCTATGCCAGAGTTACAACTCAATGTGAGGTTGATTTTAGTTATAAACAAAAAAGAAGAAAATACGACATAAATCATTCCCCATTTGTTTTGATTGTGGAGAGCTACATGTGAAAGATGGTGGAGAGCTTCGAATGAGGGTGGAGAGCTCTGAATGTTGTCGTGCCCTTGTCATTGGTGCATTTCATTGTTGTGATCTTCGTATTTCATTGTCATACCCTAGGTGGAGATCAATGGAGATCCACAATTTTGTTGTCATGCCTTTGTGATCACTGGATTTCATTGCCATGCCCTTGTGATCTCTACATTTTGTTTTTGTGCTCTTGTGATCTCTATGCCCTTGCTTTGCAATTTCATTTGCATGTCGTGCTTGTATATGAGCAATGTTAGTATGCTAATAGAAACCAAATTTAAATAAAGCTTCTACAAACTAAAAAAAATTTATAAACTTCAAGATAGACTAAGATGAGCTCTCAATTGAGAATATGAGCCATTAATGGGCTCTCTCAATGAGAAGCTCTCTTATTGAGTAGCTTTGTCTAAATAGATAGGATGTATGCTCAAGCTTTATGCTTCAAAAAGGGCTTCAAATGGAGTTGGAATCTAGGTGTGAGTGTATGGTTTTGATGTAAAATGGCTTCTCAAAATGGCATTATGACTTTCCTTCATGGATTGTGTTAAAATGGCTTGGGAGAGGATTCCTTAAATAGGCAAAGGGCTTAAGGGATCAAGGGCTAGGATGCAAGGATGGGAAAAAACTTATGGAAGGCTCAGATTGCATGAGAGGAGAGCACATGGATTGTGCTTCCTTACAACCAATCAGAGAGTGACACATGTCACAGGGTGAGAGGATGGAGGAAAGGGGAAGGATGAGTCAACAGAGGGGGCTCATGTAATGACCCTTACTATAAAGGCCACTGAAACCCTCAAACTGGACTTAGGAATTTTGTCAAACAGTTGGCATGTAACCGAATAAGGCTGCAATATTACTAATTGTTGTACAATGAAACCTCAATATATGATGCCAATAATGTACGAACAACAATTCCAAATTATAACACTACCAATCTAAGAGATAGATGACAATGGAAACTCAAATATGAAGTCCAATGCAATTCTAATTTTATGACAACAAATAGAACTAATTACAATGAGAGACTGTCACAACTATGCACTTCTAATACATCAAGCTCTTGACAATGCAATGTTATGACATGAACAATAACCCAGTTCAGATTGCAAATGACGAAACTTTTACAACCGTTATTAATGACTGGAAATAACTATTTATGCAATGACAGTGCTGACTGTTCTAATCCTTAACATGCAATATTTTGGCAATCAATATTTTGTGCACCTGGAATAGCTCCAATTTTGTCGGATATAAATGCTGGATTAATGCCACACGAAGACCTCACAATCTGCCCCAAATCGACTCACAAAATTGCTGTTGCTGCCCAACTGACAAGGCCGTACAGGTACGACTGCTAGATAAAAAAAATTGCAGCATTTTTTGTCACTCCAAAAGCAATAAATTTGGCCGCCTAGGGTTGCTGAATAACCCCCTAAAATATGAAATTCATCCGTCAAGCCAATTAGGAGTTATGAGCAAAAATGTGGGTCCAAACCCTGGACTGACAGTCTGAAAATAATGCACAACTGTGTCTTCAAACCCTGTTAATCAATCCACAAATGCTAGGGCACAACTGAAACCCTTATTCCAACCAAAGTAAACCCTTATAACTGAATCTCAATGAAGTCCAAATGAGATGGCTGCATTACCAACTCCTCAAATGCAACAATTCAGGTGATATTTCACACTCTCAAAGTCGCCAATCCAAGGGAATGATTCGTTCCCAAAGATCAAATAATAATTTGCAGACCCAAGAGACTACAAATTTGCTCCACAATGGAAGAAGTAAAAGAAATCTCAAATCCAAGCATGTCCAAATGAGAGGCCCAGCCCTCTATTTATTCACTTTTCTAAGAAGTTGCTAGAACTTCTAGAAACATCCTTTATAAAATCTCATTATAATGCACTTTTTATAATAAAGTAATTTTATAAAATAAAAAGTGCAACTCGACTTAAAATTATAACATGTAGGCCCCAATAACACATAATAATAAAATATAACCTCTTAACACTTCTTCAAGAGCAAGATATGACCATCTGATCCGCAGAATTGACTCTCTCTCCACACCATTTGCCTACGAGAGTCTGGAATAGGAAAATCCATGATCAATGCCATGTCGAACTAAAGAGGGCACATTACAGTCCGCCCCTCCTGAAATTGCTTGGCCTCAAGCAATCTCAATGCCGGGTGCTGCAAAATAGCTTCCCCTCCCAAGTTGCATCCTCAATAGGTAGATCTTTCCACTTAACCAAGTATTCTCTGATCACTCTTTTGCGAAGCTATTTTTCTCTGCTCTCCAGGATAGATTCTGGCACTAAAATCAATTTTCCCTCATCGTCTAAAGGAGGTAATATTGCAGAAGGCACCACATTCTGACCCAACGCCTTCTTGAGGCGGGACACATGAAACACATTGTGCACCCTGCTGTCTGCCGGAAGCTCCAACTCATAAGCCACCTCACCAACTCGCCTGATAACCCTGAATGGTCTGTAATAGCGTGGCTTGAGTTTCTCTGCACCACTCTTCTTAAGAGTAGATTGCCTGTATGGCTGCAACATGAGGTAAACCATATCATCCACCTCAAAACTATGCTCAGTCCTCTTCTGGTCTGCATATTGCTTCTTCTGGTTCTGAGCTCTTGCAATATTATCTTTGAGAGTAGCAACTATATCCTTACTCTCCTGTAATAATTCTCCTGCACTGGGTACCCGGCTATCGCCCAACAACAAATCCAAGAAACTAGGTGCTTCATAACCGTAAAGTGCCATGAAGGGTGTCATTTGTATAGTGATGTGATATGTAGTATTGTAACAATACTCATAGAGATATATCCATCTGACCCAAGCTCGCTGCTGAGCTGCCACATAATTCCTTAAATACCCTTCCACCCATTTGTTCACAATCTCCGTCTGACCATCGGTTTGTGGGTGATAGCTAGTGCTGGGTGTAAGCTCCGTGCCACATAACCAAAATACCTCCTGCCAAAAATGACTCATGAAACGACTATCCCTGTCACTCACAATGTTTCGAGGCAATCCATACAATCTGAAAACCTCTCGAAAGAAAACCTCTACCACCTGAGCTGCTGAGTGGGTAGTGGTGATAGGAAAGAAATGAGCATATTTTGTTAATCTATCTACCACCACATAAATACAATCCCGTCCTTGTACCTTGGGAAAACCTGTGATAAAGTCCATGGAGATGCACTCCCACTTCCTATCAGGGATCGGAAGTGGCTGTAGGAACCCTACCGGATAGGTGTGTTCTTGTTTGTTTTGCTGGCAAACAAGACACTCTCAAACGTACTGTAAAACATCAGCTTTCAGCCCCTTCCAAGTGAACCGCTCTCGAACTGGCCTGTAAGTCTTGAAGTACCCGGGATGGCCTGCTGTCGGTGAGTCGTGAAATGCTCTCAAAATCAGTTGCTTAACCTTCGATCCTGGGACTAGGTAAATTCTGTTCTTGTAAATGATTAAATCATCTACAAGTGTGTATCTGGTATCAATCACTATTCCCTCCACTATATCGGAGGCCCATGTATCCTTGGCATACTCTGCTATAATCAAGTGTCGCCAATCCTCTAATATCTGAACCATAAGAGTGAGGTGTGGCCTTCGAGATAGAGCATCTGCAACAACATTCTGAGTTCCCTTGACATATGAGATGTCAAAATCATATGCCTGCAACTTACTTACCCACTTTTGCTGGCGATCATTCAGGTCCCGCTGTCCCAAGAAATTCCTCAAACTGTTATGATCAGTTTTAATACAAAACTTGCTACCCACAAGATATTGTCTGAATTTGGCCAAAGCATGCATGATGGCTAACATCTCCTTATCATATATACTGAATGAACACTCGGGGCCTCTGAGCTTCCTGCTCTCATAAGCTATGGGGTGCTTATTCTGCATAAGTACAACACCTACTCCCTCTCCAGATGCATCACATTGAAGCTCAAATGGCTTCATGAAATCAAGTAATGCTAGAACTGGGCACGTAGCCATTATCTCCTTAAATCTCATAAAACAATCCTGTGCCTTCTAAGTCCACACAAATTCCCCTTTTTTCAGTAGATCTGTCATGGGAGTTGCATGTCATGAGTAGCCACTGACAAACCTGCGATAGAAACCACATAAACCAAGGAACCCCCTCAACTATGTAAGGTTCTCTGGTGGAGGCCAATCAACAATAGCGCGAATCTTTTTAGGATCCATCCGCACTCCATCTGCACTAATAATGTGTCCCAAATATAACAGCTCGGTCATCCCTAAGTCACATTTGGACTCTTTTGCATACAAGGACTCCTTCTGTAAAATGCTCAACACTGTCTCCAAATGCTCTAGATGCTCCTGCCATGATCGGCTATAGATCAAAATGTCATCAAAAAACACTAGCACGAATTTCCTCAACTGATGGTGGAAAACTCTGCTCATAGTGGACTAGAAAGTGGCAGGTGCATTGGTCAGACCGAAAGGCATGACTACAAACTCAAAGTGCCCACAATGACATCTAAAAGCAGTTTTCTCAATATCCTGTTCACGGACTCTGATATGGTGATATCCTGTTCTCAAATCAATTTTCATGAAATAACAAGCCCCATGCAATTCATCTATCAACTCATCAATGCAAGGAATGCGATACCTGTTCTTAATGGTTTTCTTATTTAATTCCTTGTAATCAACACACATCCGAAGAGTTCCATCCTTCTTTTTTACCAAAACAACAGAAGATGCAAAAGGTGACTTACTTGGTCGGATGTGCCCCATAGCTAGCAACTCCTCGATGGTCCTTTCGATCTCATCCTTGAGTCGCTTTGGGTGTCGATATGGTGTGATCATGATAGGCTTAGCACCTTCCTCCAGCTCAATAATATGCTCAATGCCTTTGTCTGGTGGCCTACCTGGTGGAATCTCACTGAATACCTTTTCGTACTTGATCCTCAATTTTTGAATATCAGGATGATATTCTGTCTTATGTTGCTCCTCCTGTGTAGGTGTCAAAGTACAAACAACTGCCCACTCTATATCATTATGCCTAGTTAATCTCTCCAGCCGCCTAAATGAGATAGTCCTGATGTCTCCATTACGGATAGCCTTAAGCACATGAGTCCTACCATTCACTTCGAATTGTATCTCCATATCCTCTAGTCTCAGGGTAATCACCTTCAATGAATGTAGCCACTGCATTCCAAGTACTATATCCATGTCACCCATGTTGACCACATGATAGTCCACCTTAAACTCATAGTTGTTCAGGCGCAAAGGTAGGTCTCGTACCATCCTATCACAACGAAGAGTGTATCCATAAGCTACATTGACTCTTAGTCCCACGAACTCCTCAGTAATGAGTCCACACTTCTCCACGAATCGTGCATCAATGAAATTATGTGTGGCACCTGTGTCCAATAATGTAATAACCTTCTGCCCAGCCAAAACTCCCCGAAGTCTGAAAGATCCCTCTCTCTGGATACTAGACAGTCGTGCTTCCTGTAAGTGTAGCTTTGTTCCCTGCTGTTGCCCTGCACTGTCTATCTCCTGCTCTCCCTTTGCTTCATCAGGATCCTCATCATGATGTTCTGAACTATCTGAATCTGAGCCTTCGTAATAAACCCACATTGCTCGGTTGGCCTTCCCTTTTGGCCTCATAGGATAGTCATGGCCATACTCATACGGGCCTTTGCAATAGAAGCATAGCTTCTTCCTACGCAAGTCATTAAGTGTCTCCTTGTCCAACCTCTTACTTTCCTCCTTAGGTAGTTGTGCCTCTCTATGAAAGGGTTTCCTGTCCCTATCTTTTCCTGAAGGGAAACTCTTTGCCTGGAATTTATTTTTAGAAGCTGAAGAGGAATCCATGTCACGAGCTTTCTTAATGGCTTCCTGAAAAGTGGGAGGGTTGAGAGCTTTAATCCACCCTCTCAACGGATCAACTAGCCCATCCATAAATAAAACCAATAGCCTCCGTTCAGATACATCTGTTACTAACACTGCAAGTTTTTGAAACTCTAAAATGTATGTTTCCAATGATCCCCATTGTTTAAGCTGAGCTAACTCCTTGAAATGGAGTTCTGGATCCTTCTTATCAAAACATTCAATCAGTCTCTCCGTAAACTCCACATATGAGGTAATGTGTGCATGACCCATAATGATCATACCATGATGCCACCACTCGTGTGCTAACCCATCCAGGTGAATTGCTGCATACTTAATAGCTTCTTCCTCAGACATAGGGTTCAATTGAAAGTATGTGTCAAGTTTTTGAACCCAAGCTCTTGCTGTAGACTTCCCCGAGCCATCATAATATGGTAACTGAAGTTTCCCTACTTTCTTTCGTAGCTCATAGCTCTGAGTCCTATCATGTCCACGAGGCATATGCTTCATCCGCACATCCATATACTCTCTAAAGGTGATTGCAGCTGTAAAATCTGGACCTCCTGCTTCCCAATCTCTCCTCAGCTGATCCTGTATGTCAGTGATCTGGGATTCTGGTACTGGCTGCTCTGGAGCTCTAGGAAGGAACGTGGGAATCATAAGTCTCGAACTCACTATCCTTGCTTGCTGGGGTGCATGACCGAAATTGTTCCCAATTTGTTCACCTCCATTATGTATCCCATCCTGATTATTCCCATTCTGATTGTTACCATTCTGATTATTTCCTCCACCTATGTTAGCGTTCAACCCCATTTGACGAGCCATCATCTGCATCATAAGCTCCATTCTCTAATTCTTTTCCTGTGCTCTTTGTTTGGCTAATCGTTGTCCTTGTGCCAAGGTGTCTAATAACTGTAAAAATCTTTCCTCTTGCTGATCTGGACCGGCATTCCTGCCTCTATCCATATTGTAGTCGTAGTCTTGATCAAAGAATACCTCCCCTGTGTCTGTATGATTGGATTCTATGTCCACCTGTATAGATGAGCTAGACTGTTCGCTCTGCAGGTCTGAAATCCTATCTTGTCTTGCTTTGGTATTGCAAAAATTATAAAGCCTCTGTCGCATGCTCATAAATGTTCTGATTTTAGTGTTTTGACATTTTGTCAAACACTTTCCCTTCTATCCAGCTATTCCAAATTCCCTATAAGACCTCCACAGGATGGCAGGACTTATAGCTCTGATACCACTGTAATGACCCTTACTATAAAGGCCACTGAAACCCTCAAACTGGACTTAGAAATTTTGTCAAACAGTTGGTATGTAATCGAATAAGGCTGCAATATTACTAATTGTTGTACAACGAAACCTCAATATATGATGCCAATAATGTACGAACAATAATTCCAGATTATAACACTACCAATCTAAGAGATAGATGACAATAGAAACTCAAATATGAAGTCCAATGCAATTCTGATTTTATGACAGCAAATAGAACTGATTACAATGAGAGACTGTCACAACTATGCACTTCTAATACATCAAGCTCTTGACAATGCAATGTTATGACATGAACAATAACCCAGTTCAGATTGCAAATGACGAAACTTTTACAACCGTTATTAATGACCGGAAATAACTATTTATGCAATGACAGTGCTGACTGTTCTAATCCTTAACATGCAATATTTTGGCAATCAATATTTTGTGCACCTGGAATAGCTTCAATTTTGTCGGATATAAATGCTGGATCAATGCCACACAAAGACCTCACAATCTGCCCCAAACTGACTCACAAAATTGCTGCTGCTGCCCAACTGACAGGGCTGTACAGGTACGGCTTGGTACAACTGCTAGATAAAAAAATTGCAGCATTTTTTGTCACTCCAAAAGCAATAAATTTGGGCACCTAGGGTTGTTGAATAACCCCCTAAAATATGAAATTCATCCGTCAAGCCAATTAGGAGTTATGAGCAAAAACGTGGGTCCAAACCCTGGACTGGCAGTCTGAAAATAATGCACAACTGTGTCTTCAAACCCTGTTAATCAATCCACAAATGCTAGGGCGCAACTGAAACCCTTATTCCAACCAAAGTAAACCCTTATAACTGAATCTCAATGAAGTCCACATGAGATGGCTGCATTACCAACTCCTCAAATGCAACAATTCAGGTGATATTTCACACTCTCAAAGTCGCCAATCCAAGGGAATGATTCGTTCCCAAAGATCAAATAATAATTTGCAGACCCAAGAGACTACAAATTTGCTCCACAATGGAAGAAGTAAAAGAAATCTCAAATCCAAGCATGTCCAAATGAGAGGCTCAGCCCTCTATTTATTCACTTTTCTAAGAAGTTGCTAGAACTTCTAGAAACATCCTTTATAAAATCTCATTATAATGCACTTTTTATAATAAAGTAATTTTATAAAATAAAAAGTGCAACTCAACTTAAAATTATAACATGTAGGCCCCAGTAACACATAATAATAAAATATAACCTCTTAACACTTCTTCAAGAGCAAGATATGACCATCTGATCCACAGAATTGACTCTCTCTCCACACCATTTGCCTACGAGAGTCTGGAATAGGCAAATCCATGATCAATGCCATGTCGAACTAAAGAGGGGACATTACAGCTCAAGGGATAAAATCTTCATAAAGACCCTCATAATGGCTTGTAAGAGCAATAAAAGGGCTTGGAAGAGTCATTTATGGCCTAGTGGGCTTCATAAAGTTTTATGGTTGAGATATTTTGAGGGAGATGAGAGCAATTTCGACTTGGGCTTGATTAGGAGGGCTTTAAGCTTGCTTAGGCTTGTACAAATAATTAGAGGATGGATTAGGATGGTTTAGGATTAGCTTAGGGATAGGCAAGTGGATGACATTTAATGAGGGTGGGTGAAGGAGGAGATATTTGTTAACTTTGGCTTGGGTTAGTAAGTCTTAACCCATGTTTAGGGAATGTGACAAGGTTAGGAGGGGATTAGGATTAGGTTTAAAGACATCTTCTATAAGAGTCTAGACTTTGGATGAGGATAAAGACTTTCTAGAATAGTCTAGAACTTCCTAGGATGAGGATGAAGACTTTCTAGAAGAGACCAGAACTTCTTAGGATGAGGATAAATTAGATTTTAAGAAATAAATAAAGTTTTATTTATTTCAAGGGTTTGGGTTGAGGAGATATTTATTAAAACTTTTTAATAAACACGGGGATTAATATTTAATCTTTAATTAAATATTTTGAGTTGGGATTAGGGGTAGGAAATGATGGGATTAGCCTTTAATCAAAATTAAAGAAGGATTAGAAGATTTTGGAAGAGGTTAGTGGTCTTAAGGAA
The DNA here is from genome assembly GCA_028749045.1 of Cupressus sempervirens. Taxonomy (NCBI): domain Eukaryota; kingdom Viridiplantae; phylum Streptophyta; class Pinopsida; order Cupressales; family Cupressaceae; genus Cupressus; species Cupressus sempervirens. Next base: position 4,060,387 of record CM053784.1, on the reverse strand, counting down.
ATTGGCCAAGTTTTGGGCAAAAAATATATTTTTTAATTTATTTTGGGTTTTTTGGTCAATTTATTAATTAAACAATTAATAAATAAGGAAATAATGTTTAAATAAGATTTAAACATTTTTGGGAGGGATTGCTTAATTAAATATTTTAAATTAAGATAAAGGGATTTAATGGCATAAAAATAAATAAATTAATTAAATAAATAATTAATTAATAAATGATGATGTCATCAGGAATTTTTTAGAAAATAAAAGTACTTTATTTTCTAAAGGTTTTTAGGTGTCTATAGTGTCCTTTGCAATACTTCAACATTTGGGGTTCAATTGCGATGACAATTTGTGATGACAGTGTAATTTGTGGTGTACTTGGGCCCAAATGTAGTAGTCCTCTGTGATTTTCTTCAACGGGAGAAGAGGTACCTATCTTCTAAACATGTATCTCTTTATATTTTCCCCAACAAGTGATTAGAAAAGCCTCTCTTTATGGATATGTATGTGTATATATACATACACACACACACATATGTGTGTGTCTATGTATGCATGTATGTATGTATAGAGAAGCTTCTCTTTATGTATGTGTACATGTATATGTACATACATACACATACATATGTGTGTGTATGTATGTTCATATACACATCTATACATATACAAAGATCACAAGGGCACGACAACGAGATGCAAAGATACATACATATACATACATACATACAAACATACATACATACATACATACATACATTTGCATATGCAATTTTATCACCTTGGAAAACTGTATTTGATCTTTACACAACCACCAAGAGATAATATAATATGTAAGTACATTTTTCTGCATACTTAGTTTGGTATGAATAGTTTCGATTGATTTCGTCTAGTAAAGGGAGTCTACTCATGATGATAATGGCTCCATGTATTGGGTCTTTAGAGGACATAGACTTACATAAGATTAGATATTGTTTATGGATATGGGATTTTTTGTTTATGATGCCAATATATCCTCCTCCATATTGAATTTCTATATCAACAAATTGCTCGATACAAATCACTGGACTTGGTCTTCTAAAATAGTATGGGCTACTTGAAATTGTCAAACTTGAAACATTGAATTGTACATTTAGATTGACGAACCAACACTTTGAATCACTAGTTTCATGTTCAAAACCTTTGGCCTTTGAAATGTGAACTTTGATTTTGATTTGGGGTCCATGGACTATTATGAACCAAAATACACCTAAATTTTCTTGGAGACATCTGAAAGTATCTACACAAATTGATATGGACCATTAAATTTAAATTAAAAAGTCTTTGAATCTTAGAACTCTGATCCAAGCTGAGAGCCTTTTGAATATTGAAACCACTAAACTGCCTAGGACACTAAACTTATTGAACATATGAACCTCCTTGAACCAACGTAACCATTTTGAAATAAGTTCAATGGGGTTCAAAACCTAAGAGGGACTAAGGTATAAACCTCAAACAAGAGCTGTGTGTTATGGTGGGGTAGGAGAAAGATGGTTGTATGAATGGCTGATATGGAAAGTTGCAAAAAATTAGGGTGTTAGTTGTAAGTAGTTTCATTAATTTGATAAGGGAATAAGCTTTGAAAGCGGGATGATCAAAATTGGTATGTCCATCCTTATGATAGATGTCTCTATCTTAGAATAGAAAATTACCTCAAATGACAAGTGATAAATTATTAAATGTATGGAAAATCAGAAGAACATTCACCTATAATATTTTTGGAGGACAAAAATATAATTTGGTGGACAAAGCCATGAGCTATGTGGCTCCACATTGTGGCTATTCCATTTTTTAGTAGTGGAAACTCTTCATGTTAAATATGAAGATCTTGAAATTAAAAAAGATAACTATTAGAGATATATATTTGTATTTTAGTGATAACAAATATACAATCTAATTATAAGAAAAATAATAGTCTTAAATGTATATGATTAAAAAAATAAACAAGAGCACTAGTTGTAGCTATATAATTCTAGTATTACTGATTATGTTAAACAAAATGTTCAATAAAACAAGTATGAAGTCACATAAATGGATCATCCGCTTGATCCTATTATGACTTAATGTGAATGCATCCCATCATTACTTGGACAATATTATGCCCGAGATCTTTACTCAATCACCAAGAGATATTATAATCTATAAGTACATATTTTTGCATACTTAGTTTGGTATGAATAATTTCAATTGAATACAAGGATAATTGCTTGTGTGAATTCAAGACATGAATGCTTAATTTAATTTAGCACAAGTACTATGCAAGTATGTATGTATGCATGTAAAGCAGTTCACATAGTGAACTGATATAGATAGATACATGCACATATCCATACAATCATCATAATCAGTTATCCTTGAATATGACCAAATATATTATATATGAATAAGAGATACATGTTTAGAAGGAACAAAAAGAACATTTACATAGGTACCTCTTCTTCCCTTGAAGAAAATTGTAGAGCAAGGGCATGGAGATCACAAGGGCACAACACAATAACAAAATGTGGTGATCACAAGGGAACGACAACAAAATCCTATATCTCCACTGATCTCCACCAATGTTCAGAGCTCTCCACCCTCATAAATAGCTCTCCACCCTCTTGCGTGCAACTCTCCACAATCAATCAAAATCTTGTAGTGTTATTGTGTTTCCATTATGTGGTTATTTGTTGGGGGCCAGGACATCTCCTTTGGGGATTCTCCTGCCTTGCACTACATCACTTAACTCTTAAACCCATGAAAGAGAATAGTTATTCAATATGCAACCTTGGATCTTAAGGTGTTGCTTATGATTAGTTGTATTCCAAAATGGTTAGCCAAGGCCATAGTCAAGTAAGTAATTTTGATGAATTGAGCTAAAAACCTTTAGACAAGTTTGAACTCAAAGACAAAGAATAACATTTTAAGAAGTAACAAAGTTAAAACATATAAACACCATTAATGACTATGTCATTAATATAGGTTGTTACAATTTATTGATTATTTTAGTGATGGTTGGAGATTATTGATGTATGCCATTATATTGGGATTTGATTTATATCATAACATATTAGTTAGTGTGAGATATCATGCGTTGATGATTATGTATTCACAATTACTTTTACATTGTTATTTATACATGATGATGATGATGATGTTTTATGTTAATGATTATGAATTGCTTATCTCACACTTGCATGTGTATAGTGTGCTTGTTTATTTTATATTTATATTAGGCATGCTTGATGTGGTTGAGGGAGGGAGTTGTAATCACCTACAAGTCAAGATCTACACAATGTAATCCCTTATTTTCTTGGACCAAGAACATAAGAGGAATTTTCAATTACAAAGACAAAATTTATACACACTTTCCAGAAATTGTCTCATCACCAAAATTCTAATATAAGTGTTCCCCTATTCCAAAGTCCAAAAAGTCCCTTTACAAAGTAAAATAATCCCTTACATAGACATTGAGGTTAAGAAGTACTCCTTCATGATAAATAACTACCTCCCAATTGAAATTAATTAACCTCACAAAAATTAACCAAACATACATTAGACCTTCCAAGAAGGGTTGAATAGTCAATCCTTACTATTCCTTTCTAATTTATAAATCATTTTTCCTAATTACAACAAATAACCATCTTTCCATGCAAGGATCAAGAACATACGACATATACATGTCCATCAAATATTGACTTTATGTTCACCATGTCTCTAATTTGTTTCTATATATGCCAAATGTGCTTTTCTTCCATGATAACATTTACTGAGAAGGTTGGTCCTGCATAGTCACATGCACCAATACCAATGAACTCTAATATTTCCATCTTTCACCATTGAATTCTTCTCTCATATCTTGCACGTACTCAAGGAGTTTGTAACTGAAGTGTGAGTATTCAAGGATTCAAAAACTTTGAGACAATCTTCTCAGCAATATCCATAAGAGTAGTAATAGTACATATTCACAACTAAGCTATGGGTGTCAAGAAAGCATGAGCGCATGAAATCCACCAAATTCCAAATGGCATTTCAATAATAATATTTGGAATGTATTACCGATAGTCACCACAGGCATGGAGGGAGTATTTGTGCATCATGATTCATTTGCCCCCAATATTTAGCTGATTTGAAACTTCTATAAAATGGCTTCTGGCTTCAATGCTTGCAATCTTTGTAATTAGTTGAGGCATTTAGTCAAACGCTTGGAACATAGTCTATGCTTCCATCTTCTAGGGGCGAGCTTGATATGATTCTGTTGACTATAGTCAAACACTTGGAATATAGTCTATGAGTCCATGATTACACGATCTTCCCAAGGCATTTTGGAAGCAATTCATATGGCCCACCTGTGATTCAATCAACCTCGATGTTTCTCTGTAAAAGAGTTCACCCTTTTTTTTTTCTATCATGAAATCAATGTATAAATTAGACATTGTGCAATGTTCCCTCATTATATCAAACATTCTGTAAACTATTGAGGAATGACATACCATGGGTTGGGAGTTGGTATGAGTTGCTCCTTACATTCTTTTAAAACTATGAAACAACACTTATCTCTTATTGGAATTATTTCATATTTGTCATGGATTCTAATCTTTAAACCATCGATTCCTTCCTTTCATGTCTTATATGTAATTTTCACCATATATAGGATTTTGAGATGACTTACCTTTCAGTTCTTAGCTTTCTATCACTTAGGCAAATAGGTTAATAATAGAACTCGAACCTAAAACACGTGTTTGAACTCCAATCTTAACCTTTTCTTATATTTTGGAGGTTAAGGTTAGTTTTTGAGAAGTTTATCTTAACTCACTTTCTTGGTTGAGAGATTAAGATTTTGGATCAAAACGTGCATTTTCTACTAGGGTTAATGATGTGGATGAAAAAAATAAGTATTTTAACACCTTTCATTAACCTATGATATCTTGAGACTGGGAGCTGGAGATGATTGAGAGCCATCAAGACCACAACTCAATTAAAAATGCAATGAATCACATATTCATTTAAAGATTGAATTTCAGCACACTTAACTCTTTTTGATTCAAGATGATGAAATTTTTAGAATTTTGGTAGGCACAAGAACTATGCCAACAACACATAATTTATGTTTACCAAACATACACACATAATTCATGTTTATCAAACATTCACAAATAATTTTTTTATCTACAATTAGCTAAATGCAAGTGATCAAGAATGCCCTTAAGTATTTATCCCATCGATTTAGTAATGTCATAAATAATCTATACTCACTAAATGTTCACACGTAATCCATGTTTACCAAACATTCACACATAATCCATGTTTACCAAAAATTATTAGCTAAATACAAGTGGTCAAGAATGCCCTTAAGTATTAATCCATGTCTACCAAACATTCACACATAATCCATGTTTACCAAACCTTCACACATAATTTTTGTAATAGATACATATCATTATAATCATGTAAATAAAAAACAAAAAAAAAAAAAAAAAAAAACATATCTTTCAATCACATAAGACCCCGCAAAAAACAATTCTTTACCTTACTATAAAAACTCTTTTTCTTTCCCTCTTTTAAGGGTCGATATTTGTATGACATGGTTTAATGGTCCACAGCTATATCAGCGGGCTGGTCTCTATTTAGTGCTGGTGGCAGCAGATATCGGAATACTCTTGTAAAAATATACTATACAGCTACATCATTGGGCTGGCGTCTATTTATTGCTGTTTGCTGCGGTTCTGGACAGGGTAGCAAAGGGAAATGAAGACAGTGAAAGTAGAAGCAAAGGATGAAGACAAGGCGAAATCGTTCTCCTCTTCATTGTGCGGGGATAAAATAGTGGTGAGTTGTTCATGTTGCATAGTTGTAGAAGTAACAGATCTTTCCGTTGTAAACTTCTCGTCATCAGATCTTTCCCTGTTAAAATTCTCGTCATCTTATAAATACATTGGCGGTTTCTCAGGCATCAGGAAACATAGTTGTAGACCTGACAAATCTTTGCAACTGGACACTCAGGAGTGGAGCGGGTGTTCGTCAGGTACTTCATTCAGAGCAAACGATATTAATTTTGTCTATTTTGATCTCTGTTAACATTAAAACGAGAGTCTTTGCAGTTCTAGAAAGATTATAAGAAGTGTCTTAATCTTATGGCATGATACATAAAGTGATAAGTTTCGCCCACATAAGGTGGGAAATAATGTCATAATGCTGGGAATGTTCCAATGTGGTCCCTAAATATACCTAAATAACATGCTTGTTTAGGACCTAGGAGAAGAACTTGCAAGTTAGAACACTAAGAACATATTGACCCAACAATATTGATAATATGACTTAATTAAGAGTTAGGGTAACCACATGCTGACTACTCATAATCATTTTACCCTACAGGGTTAAGGGCATAGCAAAATGCTAGAATTCAACAAACACTCGAGAGGGAAGCTTACTTTCATAGAGATAAACTTTATTGAGATATTTAGGCTTTGTTATAAAAGATAGCAAGATTATGTGTTTAAAAAATTTGTGTAGGAAATATTGAACAATAAAATTGATGTGTAGGAAAAAATGAGCAAGTATTATTGCATTATGAATACAATTTAAGAACAATATTGATTTAATTCTGATTCTTTTCCTTGAAAAGTGTCGCTGCTGAAACTCAACGCGCCTGCAAGGACAAACAGTCATACTACTTGAAAGAATTGGTAATCCGCAGCAGAGAGGCAACACCAAGTTGTGCACAAGACATGGAAACAACTGTGGAAGGGAGGAAAAATAACTGCGGAAAGCGAGAAAGTAAAACCCACGCAAGAACAGAAGAAGTCCGTGGGAGGAGAATAGCCATAGGAGGAAAACACCCGCGGGGAGAAAAGAGAAAGCCCGCGGGGAATTAAAAGTCGTGAAAAGCAATAAAGGCCGTGGGTGAAGAACGTAGAGCCCGTGGACACAAAGCAACAGCTCGTGGTGAAGAAACAAGGAGCTTGTGGACATAGAGCAACTACCTGCGGGGAAGCAAGGCACCTGCGGAAAAGGAAGGGAAATGTGATGCAAGGAGATACCCTGCGGAAAGCAAAGCTTAAGTGCTGCGGAGATAGCTTAGCCGCAGGGATTAAAACAAGCCATCCATGGGAGGATTAAGGACATCCGCGGGGGAAAGAAAGCATCCGTGGGGGCCACAAGGATCATCCGTGGGGAGAAATACTTCAAATTTGTAGTTGTCTAGTCTTGGCTAGGGAGACTCTTCACTTGTCGAATTGGTGACTCCCCATTTGACACTATTCGTTTTTAGAAACCATTGGAACCATCCATTCAACTTTAGTAGCAATTCATGAGGCTAGGTACGCGAACAAATATTCATAGGCATTTGAACCATCTATCAAGCATTAAGGATTCTAAATATTAAACTCAACACAAAATATTGAATATTTACCCAACAATAACACTTCATGGTAGGATCACTTGCATTTTTTTTTTGAAATTTTTAATTTTTACAACAAATTCAACTCTGCCTCCGGATCCCGTCGTTCTCTGAGGGAATCATTCCGAATTCCTCCTTCTGTGATGATGCAGGAGTCTTCTTGGTATGATATATTTTTAGCTTAGATCCATTCACTGTTTGAGGCACCTCTTGCCCGTCTAGAGTCCATAATTTGATTGCTCCATTATCACCTACCTTCCGGATCTGGTATGGCCCGACCCATCTGATTATGAATTTGCCTGGTTTGACTTCGTTCCTTCCGTCATACTTTAACACCCACTGTCCCGGCTGGAATTTATTCAGCTTCAGATGTTTGTCATGCCATGCCTTACACCTGTTCTGCATCACCTCTGTGGCCCATTGTGCCAGTAACTACTTCTCCTCGAGCTTGTTCAATTTGTACAGCTGCTCCCTTAAGCTTTCCATGTCGCCTAGCTTATTCTCCAATGCTATCCTCAGGCTCGGTATCATGAATTCCATCAGTACCACTGCCTCCTGTCCGAACATTAATTGGAAAGTTGTGTGCCCTGTCGTCACTTTGTATGCTATACGATATGCCCACAGAGCAGAAGGTAGCTTTTCCTCCCAATCCTCCCCTTCGACTGCACAAGACTTGTAGATAGTTGATACCAGAATCTTGTTTGTAGCTTTGGCCTGTTCGTTTACTCTCGGATAGTACGGGCTCGATAATGAATGGCAGATCTTGAATTCAGTGGTAAGCACTCTGATGACATGATTAACAAAATGTCCATCCCTATCACTTGTTAACTGTAATGGAATTCCATACCTGGTAATGATCTGCTCATAAATAAACCTTGCTGTGTTGACGGTTGAGTTATCTGGTAGTGCGTGTGCCTCCACCCACTTCGTTAGGTACTCCGTTGTGGCAATAATGTACCGGCACCATCTAGTCCTGCTCACCTTCAAGGGTCCAATGAAATCCAATCCCCACTGTTCAAAGAGTTCTTGCGCGTGTGAGGGATTGAGCGACATAAAGTCTCTCTTCAGCAGCTTCCCGGCCCGTTGGCAAGTGTCACAATTGACGACCCATTCCCGCGCGTCGTTGTACATCGTCGGCCACCACAATCCTGCCAGTAGTATCTTCCTCGCCGTGGTGTCGGGTCCCATATGTCCACCTGTTGGTCCCTCATGTGCTTCCTTCAGTACTTTCGGTATTTCCTCCTCCAACATACACTGTCTGAGAATATGATCTGGTCCCATTTTGTACAGTAGTCCATTAATCAACTGGAATGTGCGGCTCCTTAATACCAATTTCCGTCTTTCACTCTCTGGCATCTCCCTCGATGGTTGTCCTGTGGACAAGTACTCCCCAATACTAGCGGTATTCTTCTTCCTCCACGTTGCGTATGTGTCTTCCATGGTGGTATTCCTTCCTCTCCACGGGTGTTGGTTTCTTCTCCCATCCTGTGGCTTCTTCATTGACGTCTTTTATCCCGTAGTTGAAGATTATCTAAAGCAAGGCGGAGTGCATTTTCTCCAAGCTCAGTTGCTTGTGTTAGTGCTCGCACACCTGGAGAATCAGGAATGCCCTTACCTGCAAGATCAACCCACCCTTCTCCTTTCCGCAGGTAGTGTTAAGGCAAATTATTCTTCTGCGGATTGTTATGAAGCTTGCACTTTATTCTTGTAGCCGCGACTTCCTGCCAGTTCGTCTTTCGCGGAGTTTGTTAGTTTGACGGGTTGTGGCGCTAGAACACGAAAAGCTCAATATCACTTCCTTGCTGTGCAATTGTCGGAAAAGAAGCACGCAGCCAGGACATATTTTTGAGACATATTAACCGCCGGAAGAACCTTACATTATAAAGGCAAGAAAGAAGCCATTATTGCATGGAATTGGCTGGGAAACGGAAGCAGTGGAAGAATTAGCTGAAGACTAGTATGGAGAAGAATGCAAGGGTTTTAGCCTCTGGAATCCAAGTCATAGGGCCATCCGCTTCCAGTAGCAAGAAACAGAAAGTCAGGGCAGAGCTCACTCATCTCACTATCCAGTTTGAGGGACTCAATGGCAGCAAATGCCAAAAGTGGTGACAGGAAACTCCCGACACCAACTTGGTTAAACAAATTTTGATACGGGCACAGGTGCATTGGGCCATCCAACTTCCAGTTTTTTCTATCCGATTATTTGAATCAGTTTTGCAGACCATGGTAGAAGCATATAATTGGCACAACAGAACGAGCACATTTTTGTACAAAAAGCATCGGATGACAGTTTCTTTTAATCCTAGGGATTTCATGAGGGTTTTTGGCATTCTTGGTCCTGGAGGTAAGAAGGTGGAAATCAAGAATCACAAGCTCTCTCAAGAACGGAAGGAACACTAGATTTGATTAGTAGGTCGCGATCTTACACGGGAGGAGATGGAGTCAGTAATAAAGGGGTCTAAATGCAGAGGGCTTCGGCGGGATCTTATTCGGGAAGGCCATTGGAGGTGCATTATGGACGTTATCAAGAGCAAGTTGATAGGAGCAACTTGGGCGTTAGATATAGCATTAATGTAGATAGTATTCATGAATGGCATCATGAATGACACGGTGTATGATTGGGCTACAATTCTTGTTGACAGGATGGAGGAGTTCATGACACTCCAACACCGCACATTCTTTATACCGCATAGGTTAATTGATTAATACACACAGACAATGAATAAGGACAGCAACAACAGTACTCCTTTATTCAAATATGCCAAGAGATTACATACAGAGTATAAGATCAGATCCGATAAGATGATTTACAATGATCTCAGACGGGGTATAAATAATTTCTGTCGAACCTTCCTGAAGGGGTCCATCGGCTACATAACAATCCTAATCTAGTCGTCGGCTACAAATACAAAATCTCCAACGACATAACCCAGTTGGCTACAGAATGCAAAATCTACCCATCGGCTACAAATACAAAATCTCCGACGGCATAACCCAGTCGGCTATAGAACGCAAAATCTACCGACGACAAAAAGCATTGAAAAAGTCATGACATTTGATGCATCATTAATGTGTATCATTTTTTAAAAATGTGGATTTTAATTTTTGACTATATTAAAATAGTATCTTTATTATTCCTTATTTAATGGTCAATATTGTAGATCCTGTAAATATTTGATAGTTTCTAATTCTACGATTGCTTCATAATAGAAAACACCGTCTCTTTGTAAACTATAAATGTTAGCTTGATCATTTACTCAATTCATTCAATATTTAACCAATTACTTGGATAATATGGTATCAAAGCAATAATTAAGATTTAAAAAGAAAATATAAGTTCTTCATGAAATTAATTTTTTAATTTTTTTTTGAAATTTGTTTGCTTGGGTTTCTCGGAACTCATGTTTTTTCGAGTTTGTGTGTTTATTATGCATATAGTGTTTGTATGGGTGGAGAAACCTTATTTGCAGATTTTTTGTGGCTTGTAGCTTTTTCTTTGGAGATATACATTGCAATTTCTTGCTCATGTTTGTCTGTTTGTACGACCATATTTTTGGTTGTTTTTTCTAGGTAACGACTCCAAATTTGCTTTTCTTCTCCATGCTCGAAGTCTTTCTCTGGCGTGTTCTATTTGCCTGAGTGCTCCATGTTTCTGGCTCAAACAATCATTTTTTACGAATGTTTTCTTTGCTTATATGCTCATGGCACATTTCAGGTTGGTTGTGGTTGCAAACTAGATGTAAGTGTAGTTTATTTGCTTCTTCAGCTCTCACAATCATAATTTGGTCATTTTCTATTCGTAGATAGGTTTTTTGTGGTCTTGTAGAGTGATTTTTATGGCTAGGATTTTCAAAACTTATTTTTGTTGGTCTATAGTCTTCTATTGCAAATACTCTCCAATTTCCATAATTTCTCAAGTGACTTCAAACTGTGTTTCTCAATCCACTAGGGCTTTTAAATGAAACTCTGATTTTTTGAGAGAATTTTTTTGACCTTCATGTTATTTGTGGGTTTTTCATGAAGATTTCAAGGTCTTTGTCAAAATTTATGGGTTGTTCCAAAATCTGTACATTGTGATTTGTGTCATCAATACTTCATCTTCCTAGAAGTCTGTACTTGATGCCTATATTATTACATTGGGATCCATGCCTTAGATTCAAACAACCATTTGTCACTTCTTCAATGTTTCTCCTTTTTGTGCCTTGAAAAGTGTGCAGATGACATCTTTGACCAACGTAATGTTGGAAGGCAATCAATGGTTTGACGATAAAAATTACAACACACGAAAGAAAAGGATGATGATGATGATCTTTAAATACCGTCGCCTTGATGAAATTGTCTTGGGTAAAGAGACTCGTCTGCTGAAGTTGGACAAGATCAAGATAAGTTTGACAAGTGCAACTAAGAAGTGATAATGCTTATTAAGCTTTCTATCACTGATGATCAGTTGCCACAAGTTCCATTAGGGAAGAGAGGTGTAGAGATTTGGACTATGTTGAAGGATCTTCATGACATTAGATAAGAGCCATGTGTATTACGATAATAGATAAGCGTCTATTATTAGTTAATGGTAATCTATTTGTTATCTATTGTAAATATTAAAATGCTTCTAATATTCAGTTAGCTGTAGATAAGTGCTAGTTTTCTTTTAGTTGGAATAGAAAGTTTCTATTCTTTATGATCGTTTCCTAAGGAAACATCGTTCCATTCATTTGTATATATAGACCTCTTGGTCTCTGTTAATAACAAGCATTTTACCAATTATATCGTAATATGGTATCAGAGCCTAGTTTATTTTTTGAAAATAATAATTTCTTGTGGAAATTATCTAAACAGTATTTTTGAAACTATTTTCTTCTATATTCTTTACTTGCTTCCCAACACCCAGTTTCGGCTAGGGTTTCAAGAACGAATATCTGGAAATTGCAATTGGTTTTTTTCATGACAATTTGCATTTTCAAGTTTGCAAATCGTGACTGTAAGTCCTGACATCAAAATCGCGAGCTTTAGAGGGTCGTTTTGTTTGCTAACGCTGGGAAAGTACTTGTTTTTACTGAGAATCTCTACCCAACGCCGTTTTTCAAGTATTTGGAAGCTGTTTTCTCCAACATGGACGTTCTATACACCATCTTTGGTGTCATTTCTGCAATCCTCAGCCATAGACACCCCTCTTTGAAACAAAAAAGAACGTACTCTACCAGAATCACCATTTTTCTGCAACTTTGACCTTCAATGGCCACCGACTAGAGTTTTCTTCGAAAACACTACTTTTTGAGCTTGATTTTTTTTCTAAATATAGATTCTTGATGGGTTTTTTGAGAGCTCAATTGGATTGTCATTAGATTTTTCTAGGTGCCTTGATTTTTGTGCCTTAATTTTTGAGCTAGTGGATCCAAAAACCGATAACATATTCTTTTTGGTATTTCGAGCTCTCTTCTGGGTCACCCTTCAAATTTTTATGGGTCTTCCGATTTTTGCCTCGAAGTATCTGCCTTCATAGTTTTTCACATTTTTCATTGAAAACATGCCATGGTATCTCTGACAAATATTCTACTCGAGGTCAATTCAAAATTCAATGGTTGGAATTATAGCACATGGAAGTAGGAGATATTAGCAATCTTTGAATATCAGAATGCCGATCAAATTGTTCTAGGAGTCGCACAGCGTCCAATTGCACCTGGTCCTAATCAGGGTACATGGGATTTGAATAATCGGGAGGTGGTGATGCTTCTCAAATTATCCGTAGTTGATGGTTAGCTCCCTCAAATCCCATCTGACAAGACAATAGTTGAGATATGGGTGTATCTCAAGAATCTATATGAAACTTCTGACAAAAGCAGAACCTTCTTTTTGAAGAACACTCTGTTTTCTATTTTCATGGATGAGCCAACATCGTTCCAGGCTCACCTGAATCGGATTTAGGAAATCCGCGATCAGTTGCTTGCCATTGGTCGCAAGATGGAGGAAGAGGACATTGTGGTCGTAACCCTCAAAAGTTTGCCCAAGTCCCATGAGCATTTTATTGAAACTCTCAACATCACTTCTACTGGTGTTGATTTGAAGTTCACGGATCTCTGCACACTTCTGCTTCAGCAAGATTAGTGGAAACAACAGTTTGGTAGCAGTTCCAGCTCCACCTTCGCAGAGCAAGCCTTTGCTGCCAAATCCTTTCAGAACGATAAAGGCAAGTTTTAACAATCTTCTCAAGAGAAGTCTTCTTCTCCAGCTTCCGAAGGCTCCCAGAAGAAAAATATTCAATGCAACTATTGCCACAAGTTTGGTCACATGAAGGTTGAATATCGGAAACACTTAGCTGCCCAATCTAAGCAATCTGGTTCACAGCCCAAAGCGAATAGTGCAGAGCACACCGAGCAAACAGAATCTGCCTTTTATGCCTTCATGGCTAAAAGACCTGTAGATCATGTGAAATCGTCTGCCTAGTACATTGATTTAGGTCCCTCTCGTCATTTCACCCACCGCAGAGACTGGTTTATTGGCTACTAGCTTTATTCAGGTTCTATTACTTTTGATGGCAGAGAAGAGTACACTATTGTCATCAAAGGCAACGTTCAGATTCAATCTGCTGGGAGGAATCTCATTTTGTGTGTACTATATGTTCCAGGGATGGAACTAAATCTACTCTTAGTTAGTCAGTTACAATGACGTTCTCCACACTTAGACTTCACCTTCAGTTCACATCAATTTACCATCACCGATCGGGCGATTCAGTCTACTATTGCAGTAGGTGTTGAGGATCATGGTCTTTTAAGACTTATTGATTATGGTGATTCTCGGGACTTAGCTATGGCTGCTAGGCGGTCTTCTGTTAGCACACTTTGGCATCAATGATATGGGCACTTAAATGTGCATTATCTTTCTCAGCTTGCTCGGGATGAGCTTGTCCTTGGATTGCCAGAGATTCGGACTCAGAAGCTTGGAGTTTGTGATGCATGCCAGACTGGGAAGCAACATCACACACGTTTCACCAGTGGCGATTCATGGTGAGCTTCGCAGATACTTCAGCTTGTTCATGCCGATATCTACAACCCTATGGCCACTCCTATTCTTGGGTCCAAGTATTTTCTATTGTTTGTTGATGATTTCAATAGAAAAATGTGGGTGTATTTTCTTAAAAAGAAATCAATGCATTTGTTGTATTTCAGAAGTTTAAACCTTTAGTTGAAAAAGAGTCTAGGAAATCTCCTATTACTCTTAGGTCAAACGGGGGCGGGGGGGGGTGGGATTTTGTTTTGATGAATTCTCTAGCTTCTTGGATACTCATGGCATCAAACGTCAGTTAACCACACCCTACACAACTACAACAAAACAGTTTAGTTGAATGTTGGAACAGAACAATCACCAAGATGACTTGATCCATGCTTGAACATAGACATGTTCCGAAGAAGTTTTGGGTAGAAGCAGTTAACACTGTAGTTTATCTTTTGAACCAGTCACCCATAGTGGTGGTCAAAGGTAAAACTTCGGAAGAGGCCTAGTTAGGTTGTAAGTCCAGAATCAACCACCTGAAGGTTTTTGGCTCCCTTGCTTTTGTTTGAATCCTTGATGTGTCATGCACCAAGTTGGATTTTAAGAGACAAAAAATCATGCTTGCTAGATACACTAGTCTTCACAAAGCCTACCGCTTGATTGACATTGAGACATCTCATTTCCTATATAGTCGTGATGTAGTCTTTGATGAACAAAGAGGATCATACATGCATGTTTCTCCAGTTCCTGATCCAACAAACCAGTCTATGAAGGCCCATGATTTGGGAGTTAGGCTTCCATTAGGTCCACCTAATGGGAGGGCTCCAGTAGCTCTTGCAACACTAGTTATACCAGTGATCCTTGTACAAACACCTCCAATTTCTCCTACAGGATCACCCAGATTTGTAGATACTTCACCTTAGTTTGTATTACAATAATAGATAAGACGTCTATTATTAGTTAATGGTTATCTTGTAAATATCTTTAGCTTTAGTTTGCTTTCGTTTTTTGCTTTCTCTGGAATAGAATGTTTCTATTCTTTACGATCGTTTCCTAAGGAAACATCGTCTCTTCCTTTTGTATAAATTGACCTTTCGGTCTCTGTTATTAATAAGCAAGTATTTACCAATTACCTCGTAATATGGTATCAGAGCTAAATACTTAAATTTTTTCAGAAAAATTTATAATTTCTTCTTGAAATTATTTGTTTAAATTTTTCCAAAATTATTTCAGCTAATTTCTCCAAAACCCACCTAGGGTTTTTTTTGCTTGGAGAAATTCCCGAATTACGGGTCTGCAAATCGCGTGGAAATCGTGGCCATTTTTTGGAGACTCGCGTTTTTGGGGTGAAAATCTGCATGTTTCTGTATCAAATCTTCATGCTCTTAGCCGTCTTAGTCTTTCATCGTGCTCTGGGAAGCAGATTCGACCATTTTTCATCAAGAAATCTGAAGTTTTTTCAAGCTTTTTTCAGCTAGGGCTGTTTTTTTTCGAAACCCTAATTTTTGGGGTCGAAAAATTTTTTTGTTTGCAAATTCTTGGTGGGTTTTTTGAGAGCTCAACTGGGTTGTCGTCCGTTTTTTTTGAGTGCCTCAATTTTTGCACCTCGATTTTCGAGCCAACGGATTCAGAAAACGACAGCAGATTCCTTTTGGGTTTTTCGAGCTCTCTTTTGGGTCATTCTCTGATTCTTTTGGGTCTTCCGTATTTTTGCCTCGAAGAACGTGTCTTCACAGATTTTCACAGTTTTTCATTGAAAAACGTGCCATGGCATCTATGACAAATATTCTGCTCGAGCATAATTCCAAATTCAATGGTCGCAATTATGGAACCTGGAAGCAGCGCATCATCGCAATCTTCGAATATCGAAACACCGATCAACTTGTTCTGGGTGTTAAGCAGCGTCCGACTTCTCCGGGTCCTGATCAAGATACATGGGATCTGAACAATCGAGAGGCAGTAATGCTTCTCAAACTCTCCGTAGCTGATGACCAGCTTTCTCAGATTCCATCCGGCAAGACAGCGGCCGAAATTTGGACACATCTAAAAGGTCTTCATGAGACTTCCGACAAGAGCAGAGCCTTCTTTTTGAAAAACACTCTGTTTTCTATTGTCATGGATGAGCGCACCTCGCTCCAGGCACACCTGAATCAGATTCAGGAAATCCGTGATCAGTTACTTGCCATCGGTCGCAAGATGGAGGAAGAGGATATTGTGGTAATCACTCTTCGGAGTTTACCAAATTCCTATGAGCATTTTATCGAGACTCTCAACATCACATTTACTGGTGTTGATCTAAAGTTCACTGATCTCTGCACCCTACTACTTCAGCAAGATCGGTGGAAACAACAGTTCGGTAGCAGCTCCAGTTCCACCTCCACTGAGCAAGCCTTTGCTGCGAAATCCTTTCAGAAGGATAAGGGCAAGTTTCAGCAGCCATCTCAGCAGAAGTCTTCTGCTCCAGCATCCGATGGTACCAAAAAGAAGAACATTCAATGCAACTATTGCCACAAGTATGGTCACATGAAGGTTGCATGTCGGAAACGCTTAGCTGCCCAGTCTAAGCAATCAGGTTTGCAACCCAAAGCGAACAGTGCAGAGCACACTGAGCAGGCGAAATCTGCCTTTTACGCCTTCATGGCTAAAAGACCCGCAGATCATGTACAGTCATCTGCCTGGTACATTGATTCAGGTGCCTCTCGACATTTCACTCACCGCAGAGACTGGTTTACTGACTACCAGCCTTATTCAGATTCTGTTATCTTTGGTGGTGGAGAAGAGTACACGGTTGTTGGTAAAGGCAACATTCAAATTCAATCTGTTGGGAGGAAGCTCATATTCCTTGATGTGTACTACGTTCCAGGGATGGAACTAAGTCTACTCTCGGTCAGTTAGTTGCTGTGACATTCTCCACACTTGGCAGTCACCTTCAGTTCACATCAGTGCACCATCACTGATCGGGCGACTAAGTCTACTATTGCAGTTGGTCTTGAGGATCATGGTCTTTTCAGACTTACTGATTCTGGTGATTCTCAGGACTTAGCTATGGCTGCTTGGCGATCTTCCATCAGCACACTTTGGCATCAGCGATATGGGCACTTAAATGTGCATTATCTCTCACAACTTGCTCGGGATGAGCTTGTTCTTGGTTTGCCAGAGATTCAAACCCAACACCTTGGAGTTTGTGATGCATGTCAGGCTGGGAAGCAACATCGCACACCTTTCCCCAATGGCGATTCTTGGCGAGCTTCTCAAGTACTTCAGCTTGTTCATGCTAATATCTGCGGCCCTATGGCCACTCCTTCTGTTCTTGGGTATAGGTATTTTCTGTTGTTTGTAGATGATTTCAGTAGAAAAATGTGGGTGTATTTCCTTAAAAAGAAATCTGATGCATTTATTGTATTTCAGAAGTTTAAACCCTTAGTTGAAAAAGAGTCTGGGAAATCTATTATTACTCTTAGATCAGACAATGGGGGGGAATTTTGTTCTAATGTTTTCTCCAGCTTCTTGGATACACATGGCATCCAACGCCAGTTCACCACACCCCACACGCCACAACAGAACAGTGTAGTTGAACGTCGGAACAGGATAATCACCGAGATTGCTCGTTCCATGCTCGAACACAGACATGTTCCGAAGCATTTTTGGGCAGAAGCAGTTAACACTGCAGTTTATCTGTTGAACCGGTCACCCACAGTGGCGGTCAAAGGTAAAACTCCGGAAGAGGCCTGGTCAGGTCGCAAGCCCAGAATCAGTCACCTGAAGGTTTTTGGCTCTCTTGCTTTTGTTTGGATCCCTGATGCTTCACGCACCAAGTTGGATGCCAAGAGTCAGAAACTGATGCTTGCTGGATATAGCAGTCTTCACAAAGCCTACCGCCTTATTGATGTTGAGACATCTCGTCTCATATACAGCCGCGATGTAGTCTTTGATGAGCAGCGAGGACCATTCATGCCTGTTTCTCCTGTTCCTGATCCAGCAGTCCAGCCTATGCAGGTTCATGATTTGGGAGTTCGGCTTCCATTAGGTCCACCTGATGGGAGGGCTCCAGTAGCTCCTACAGCTCCAGTCCTGCCAGTGATACCTGTACAGCCACCTCCGGCTTCTCTTGCAGGATCACCTCGTTTTGAAGATGCTTCACCTGAGTTTGATCCAGATTCTTCTGATCAGGATCCTGCTGATCAAGCATCTCCTAGTACTACTGTTGGTCATTCTCCTCTCCGGCCTAAGTGGTGGGCTAAGACACTTGCTGATCTTCATGATGATGAGCTCATTGATGGGAGAACTACTCGGAAAAAGAGCAAAACTATAGATTCTGTTAACTTTGCTCTTATGGCCAACATTCACAGTGTGTTTGAACCTCAAACATATTCCGAGGCTAAAGGAATTCCAGAGTGGGAACAGGCCATGCAATCTGAACACCACAGCCTACTGAAGAACAACACTTGGGTCCTTTCTGATCTTCCCCCAGGGAAGAAACCCATTAGCTGCAAATGGGTCTACAAAATCAAATACAAATCAGATGGTACTTTGGATAAGTACAAAGCTCGTTTAGTGGCAAAGGGCTTTTCTCAGCGTCAGGGCATTGATTATGAGGAGACCTTTGCTCCTACTGCAAAGATGAGCACCATCAGATTAGTCCTAGCCATGGTAGCACAATTTGGCTGGAAGGTCCATCAGATGGACGTAAAGAGTGCTTTCCTGAATGGTGATCTCCATGAAGAGGTCTACATGACGCAACCTCCTGGTTTCAAGGTTGCTGGTAAAGACCATCAGGTTCTCAGATTGGTAAAAGCTCTCTATGGTTTGAAGCAGGCCCCTCGGGCATGGTACATCAAGATTGATACGTACCTCAGTGATCAAGGCTTCAAGAGGAGTTCTTCAGACTCAAATCTGTACATCAAGACTACTGACAGTGACATCATCCTTCTGGTTATCTATGTGGATGATCTGATCATCACTGGCAGTTCGGCATCTTTGATTCAGGGAATCAAACAACACTTATGCCAGTCTTTTGATATGACTGACCTTGGGCTCTTGCATTATTGCTTAGGTGTTGAAGTTTGGCAACAGTCTTCTGGTATATTCATCTCTCAGTCCAAATATGCCAGAGCCTTGTTAGACAAATTTCGAATGCAGGATTGCAAACCTGCATCTACACCTATGGAGAAAGGTCTCAAGTTATCAGCCAAATTTGATTCTCCTTCCGTTGATGATACTACGTATAGGCAACTAGTAGGCAGCCTCATCTACCTATCTGCTACTAGGCCTAATATCAGCTTCGCAGTCAGCTATATTTCACGCTTTATGACAGCTCCTAAGGCTGATCATTGGATGGCAGCAAAGCGTGTGCTTCGTTATGTGAAGGGCACTTCTGATTATAGACTTCTGTATTCTCGGAGTTCTAATCCTAAACTCAGTGGGTTCACAGATTCAGATTGGGCAGGCTCTGTTGATGATAAAAAGTCAACATCTGGATATGTGTTCAGTTTGGGATCCAGTGCAGTCACATGGACCAGCAAGAAGCAACAGGCAGTTTGTCTCTCTTCTATAGAGGCTGAATATAGAGGGACTGTTAAGGCAGGATGTGAAGCTGTCTAGCTTCGTTGGATGCTTGGGGATATGCAAATGTCACCAGCAGGACCGACTACTCTGTTTGTTGATAACGAAGGCGTTATCAAGTTAGCACGGAATCCAGTCTTCCATGAACGAACCAAGCACGTAGATGTTCATTGTCATTACATACGACAGCTGGTTGAAGACAGGACTATAGATCTGCAGTATGTTCCTACCTCAGATCAGACTGCAGACATTCTCACCAAGCCTCTTGGTCTTGATAAGTTTGTCAAATTCAGAGGACAACTTGGTGTGTTAGATAGATTAACCATTAAGGGAGGGTATTACAATAATAGATAAGATGTCTATTATTAGTTAATGGTTATCTTGTAAATATCTTTAGCTTTAGTTTGCTTTTGTTTTTTGCTTTCTCTGGAATAGAATGTTTCTATTCTTTACGATCGTTTCCTAAGGAAACATCGTCTCTTCCTTTTGTATAAATTGACCTTTCGGTCTCTGTTATTAATAAGCAAGTATTTACCAATTACCTCGTAATAGTTTGATCCAGATTCTTCTAATGAGGGACCTGATCACCAAACATTTCCTAATACTAATGTTTGTCTTGCCTAAGTCGTGGGCTAAGACACTTGCTAATCTTCGTGATGATGAGCTCATTGATGGGAGAACTGCTCGGAAAAAGAGCAAGCCTACAGAGTCTGTTAACTTTTCTCTCATGGCCAACATTCACATTGTGTTTGAACCTCAAACATACTTCGAGGCTAAAGGAATTCCAGAGTGGGAACAAGCCATGATATCTGAACACCAGAGCCTGCTAAAGAATAACACCTGGGTCCTTTCTGATCTTCTACTAGGGAAGAAACCCATTGGCTGCAAATGGGTTTATAAAATCAAATACAAATCTGATGGTACTTTGGATAAGTATAAAACTCATTTAGTTGCAAAGGGCTTTTTTTAACGTTAGGGCATTGATTATGAGGAGACCTTTGTGAATTGAAGTTTATTGGTGGAGGAAATTGAAGTTGAGGAATAGAGTAAATGTGAAATTTGCAAGAAATGGGGACATGGAAAGGAAACATGTACTTCTAAAGGAAAAGGGAAGGAGAAAGAGGAAAACTTAGTGGAAACCATTTTAGCTAGAGCCACAAGGGAGGCCATGGTTCAAGAAGGTAGGGTGAGATCTATAGTAGAGGTCATGGAGGGCTTCGGTGCGAGAATGGCAACCAAAGATAAGGGTTAGGAAAGAGATGTAAGTGCAAAAGTTGGGACGATGGTGGAAGGAGTCTTTTCCACAGTGGAGGTGGCAGGAAATAAAGATAATTTCTTGACTTGCCCTTCTTAAGAAGATGTTAGAGTTTCTGACAAAAATAAGACAAAAGAGGACAAAATAGTGGAGTAGGAGTTTGGAGGAGCTAAGGTGACAGAGCTTGTAGTAGCCTTGGATGGTTTGGGTTTGGGTAGTCAAATCCTAGTTTTCTAGTTAGAAAAGACAACAATGTGTTAGAAGAATATGCCCTTAGGAGATTGCCCTAATGCAGAGGGGAAGGACAAAACGAAAGTGACAATTTAGCAATTAATAGTTCCGTCCATGGAGAATTATTTGGGCCCTATGATAGAGGACAATATTGTAAGAGAGGTAGAATTTAAAGACATTCAGGTCTCTCTAGCCCGGGGAGAGGTGTATGAAAATTCAAAAGATACAAGGGAGGAAGTACCTTTCGGGATGATCTAGCAGAGGATCAAGAGGAATTGGATTTGAATCCTTAGAAGAGGAGGTTGTTCTTTCCTCAAGATCCTTGAAGAAAGAATCGATAGCTGAAGGCAAAAATGCCAACGGGAAACAAAAGAGAGGATGCAAATTGGTTTAGAAATTGTTAGAAGAAGCTGACAGTATCAAGGGCCAAACGAAACTTAGATCTGGGAGGGACCTTTTCTCTCTTGGGGAGTAATGAGGTTTCAATATGTGGAATGTCAAGGGATGCAATGCCCTTGACAAATGTCGTTTGATCAAGCATTGCTTTGATCAGACAAAATCAAATGTTGTTTGTTTGCAAGAAACTAAGGTAAACAAAGAAATGGCGGAAAGGTTTTTAGGAGTAAGGATAAGGTGGTCAGGTTGTTTTATGGATTTGAATAGAGCCTTGAGGGGTTTGGGGATATTGTGGAATCCTAGAATAGTCAAGGCAGAGTTAGTGGGTAGAACTGGATTTTGATTAAGATCCAATTTCTCTTGCAGCACGCGAGTTTACAACTGATCAATGTATATGGCCAACAAAGACATAAGAGAAGAAGGCTTTGTGGTGCAAACTCACAAAAATAATTGAGCCAATTCAACAAAACCATGTTATAGCTGGGGACATTAATGCAATGTTGGAGGTGCCTGATAAGCGTGGAGGTGTTGGGCAGAATAGGAAGAATCAAAACTGATTTTCAGGACTTTGTCTGAAAATGGTCTTTGGGAGATTAATCAAAGAGTGGGAAATTTACCTAGACTAATAGGCGTGCAGGCTTCTCTGGCATAGCTGAAACATTTGATCGTTTTTTTATGGTAGGTGAGTGGGATAGGCTTCAGGTGGTTTTTGATGCGGCTATCTTTCCATATTTGGCTTCAGATCACTTTCCAATCTCCATCAAATTGACAAAGGACAACACCCCTCCTAGAAATCCCTTCAAATTTGAGAAGATATTGTTCATGGAAGAAGGTTTTTTTGACATAGTAAAGAGTTGGTGGGAAAACGCCCTGGTAGAAGAAGGTAACAAAAGCTTTATCTTTTTTAAGAAACTTCTGTATTTAAAAAAATGTTTAAAAGTTTGGAACAAATCCCATTTCAAGAACATTTTCAAGGAAAGGGAAATTCTAGAAGGGTAGTTAGTGGCACTAAATTGTATAGTTATTGAGAAAGGGATGGATGATATTGATTTTGAGACAAAAAGGATCTCAAATCAAAATATGGGGAAATCCTTGCCAGGGAGAAAGTTTTCTGGAAACAGAATTCTAGGGAGGCTTGGTTGAGAGAGGGAGCCAAGAACACCAAGTTCTTCCGCTGCTCTGTTAAAAGAAGAAGACCAGTTAATAGGATTTTTAGCCTACGACTTCCAGATGGAAGAGAGGTTTCAGAGGCTGACGAGATTAACGCTCAGCTTGTGGAATTTTTTCTGAATATTTGGAGTGCTGGTGTTGCTAGTAGGGATAGGATGAGTGAACATATTTTGGATGTAATACAACCAGCTTTGTCTGAGGAGGATAATCTTATGCTCATGGAGCCTATCAATATGAAACAGTTGAAGGCGATGGTCTTTGGCTTGGTAGGTAACAAATCCCTGGGTCCTGACAGGTTTCAGGCATTCTTTTACCATAAATTTTGGAATGTCTTGAAAAATGAATTGCTTGGAGTGGTGGAGGAATCCAGGTTTGGAGGATTTGTGTTACGTGACTTCAACAACATTTTGGTTGCTTTAATTCGTAATGAGAAAATGCAGATAGGTTGGAGGATTTCAGGCCAATTTCTTTGTGTAATACTACTTACAAGATAATCTCAAAAATTGCTGCAAATCGTCTGAAACATGTGCTGGATAAACTCATCTCCCTAGAACAAAGTGGTTTTACGCTTGGTAGATGCATAGTGGATGGAATCATTGTGGCACATGAAGTTATTCAAATTTCACACCATCTCTATCAGTAAACGCAGTGCAATGCTATTAAAACTAGATATCAGAAAGGTGTATGACAGAGTGGACTGGGGCTTTTTGTATGAATTCTTGAGAAAGTTCAGTTTCAATGGGAGATGGATAGCCTAGTTAAAAAGTATGATGGTAGACTATAAGCATCGGTGCTGGTGAATGGCAACTCACAAGGGTTCTTCGCTATGACGAGGGGCTTGTGTCAGGGGGATCCCATTTCACCTTTTTTATTCATCCTGCTGGCTGAAGTGTTGGGAAGATTCAATGCAAAGCAAAGGATGCAGGGCCGGCTGAAGGGAATCAAGATTGCAGAGGGCTTGGATCCTTATACTCATTCTCAGTTCGCCGACGACACATTTATGGTTGGTGAAGCATCCATGATAGAAGCTAGGGTCATGAAAAATGTGCTGGACACCTACAAAGTGATGGAATATTGATATTGATGTCAATAGTATAATGAGAAAATCATTGATGTCAAAGATGCAGAAACTAAAAAAGGAGATTGATGAGCATGATAACGATAGTTGAGATCTACAACAGTGATATATTGAATGATGTCTATGAAGAAAAGAAACAGTGCTTGTATTTGAAGAAGATGTAATTCATAAAAATATGAGTTGAAGCTATGGGTGCTACTAAATAAAGATATCAAATATGAATATACTTCATATGTGAGCAAGGATATATAAGATATAGAAGACTACGTGAGATACAATTTGATTAAATAGACCCAAAAAATAGATACTCCAATATGTGTTGTACACACAGAAGAGAAGACTTTAGGAAGTTTTATTGTTATAGATTGGGCTATGTTAAAAGACCAATAGTCTAATATGGATGTTGATCAAAACCTGGCATACTGTTGTTGAAAAGCTAAGCACAAGTTCGAGCAGTGTTGAAAAGAAATCAAATACAGGCTATGATATCTCAATTACAATGATATATAGTTTGAGTCAGTTACAATTAAAATAGAAGTCACATGTAAGGTAGCATCGAACAAGACAAAATGTAGAGGTGTCATTTATTATCAAAGAAAATTATATTTGCAGATTGTGCGACACATAAAAAGACTTCCATTTCAGATTTCATCAATTTATAAAGGTTGTCACTGAGGATATTATACAGCAACGTGAAGAAAGAATACTTGGCGATAAGTGAAGTGCTGTAGATACACAAGTGTTGAGAGTTTCCAGTCAGCAGCAATACTAAACGGCAGCAAAAGAAAGGAGCCACGTTAGTAATTACACAGTGAGTTAGATGTATTGGAGACAAATACATCTGCCGTGACACTTAGTATGAAACAAATTCTGTTGAAGCATTCAGTGACTGTATATACCGATAAGGAGTGACACCTTGTTGATAGCTGACTAGCATCTTTCAGAAGTTCTGTATTTTACGTAGACAAAATCTTCAAAGTATCTAACGACACCAAAATCATTGATATGGATTTATTAACTGCAAAAATAAACCGAGTGTGACACAGTGATGCAGCGATGTGAGAAGTCTGAACTATAAGAGACAAATCAGTATGTAGTAAACACAAGCCAGAATAGAATGAAGTTTCTGCTACAAGCAAAGTCAGAAACTTAAAGAACAGAGTCTGATAAATATAATAAAAGCATGATATGTGAAAAAAGCATCATCAAGTCAAATATGATAAAAGCCACGATAATTGGAAGCCAATAGGTGATGCGATCGCAGAGTAAATAAGACAATTAGTTGAGTATATGCCAAACGTCATTACAGAACCTGCAAGGGAAATAAGTAAAAGATGAGAAGCGATAAAATGATAAGCGAGAGTTTTTCATGACAATCACAAAAGACCATAAAAGATGACAAATGATTCAATACATATGATGGCAGCATCAGATATTATGCTTCTTAACTGGGCACGAGAGTGTCTCATTAAAAAGCTCTAAATAATCACGATTTATTAAAGGAACATTATGTTAAAGAAAAATTATTTAAGGAGGTGCGATTGTTATTAGAGAAGGTGCAGTTCATTTTTTAAGAGACATGGCTTTTTGGATGTACAAATAGATAAGATATAAATATGAAATTATTTGAAAAGAAGAAGTATGAAGTCAGATGTGGAGAAGAAAAAGAAGAGAGGAGGAAGAATAAAACTAAGAAATATATAATCAGATAGAAATTGTGAAAAATAACAATAAGAAGTAACATATTTGGATGTTTTAAATCTGGTATCTATATAAATATTTGTATAATGATAGAAAAAATAAGAAGAAAAAATATGTTATTGAAAGCTAATTTGAAGTAAAATAAACATAAGAAGGGTGTGTGAATAAGCAGGGATTAAAGAAATCATAAGTATCAGATTGAAGAAGAGAAAATGTGCAATAGAAGTATCCATTATCAGTTGAGCAAGCAACACTATCAAGGTGGAAGAAAGTTTGTGTGTAGTGGGTTAGTGCTCACAAAGACAACAATGGGGGTTGGTGCTTCCAGTAGGTCGGTGCCTGCAAAGTGTGGGAGTCGGAGCTTCCAGTTAGTTGGTGCTCATAAACATTGGGGTTTGAGCCTACAAAACATTGTAAAAGAAGAGTTTATATAAGAAAGAATTTACTTGTCGTGGGTTTCCACATAAATATTGTGTTATTGTGTTCATGTGCATAATTGTTGATTCCAACATTTAAAGTTATTAAAGTTATTGTTTGGATAAAAGTTTTTATTATAGCAATTCCACCCACCTAGCCTACTCACGTGCTCTTCATAGTGATGTGTTAGGTCCATGTTGTTATGTGGAGCCTAATCAGATTCAAATGTATTCTTCCTACTTTATTTGGTGCAGTTTCCTACCAGAATATTCTACAGGGGTTTGGGGGTAGCGCCCCTTGCGTAGTCCTGGGGTGGCGCCCTTTGTAAACGATGTTGTCTGCTATTTTTCTATTGGATGACTTATTCTAGTCCTAATTTCGTAAGTGGCAAAAAACTTGTATAAAATGGCTTAGGGATTTCATATTGTATGATTTAGTAGCTTCTTGCAGTGGTATTGAGCTGTAAAGGATTACAGATTGTAATAAGGTTGTAATCATAGGATAATAAGAATATTGGACTTGCTATTTGGTGGACGTAGCCCAGGGATTGGGTTGAACCACTTTAAATCTTTGTGTCTTGTGTTCTCTTTTGTGTGGTTTATTATTTTATGATATTGGTTATATTTGCATGTAATTGTTATTTTTGTCCTACTAATCCTAACTGTCAAGACATAAATTGGGCAAAGTCTGAGATATACTTTTTCAAAGTGCCAAAGAACCTTCAAAAGGACATTGAGGGAGTGTTTGGAGTTCAAAAAGGGACTCTTCTAGGAAAGCTTTTGGGTGTTCTTGTTTTTATTGGGGCGAGGAGAGCAAACCTATGGAACCAGTTGGTTGATAGATGCTCTAAAGTCATGGAGGGGTGGAGGTGAGATGGTTAACTTTGGCGAGCAAGATTATTCTTCTTAATTTGGTAGTGTCGGTACTACCAATTTACTCCATGTTTTGCAACTGTCTCCCACAAAAGGTTATTAATATTATTGAGCAGAGAATGAGAAAATTTCTTTGGAATGACAATAGTGAACAAGATAAGATCCTGTTTCTAGCTTGGGACAAGGTTTGTAAACTGAAATTGGATGGTGGAGCAGGGATAAGGAATTGGAGAAAGATGATTGTTGCTTTGGGGGAAAACTAGTATGGGAAATGTACAACAAACCAACACAAAGATGGGCTCAAATTCTTAATAAGAAGTACTTAGGAGGAGCAAGCTGTGAAGGAATTTTGAAAGTGATTGACCCACTGAGGGGTTTAACCCTGTGGAACTTCAGGGTCAGTTGTAGACTGATTATTATAGATCATGTGTCTTGGCTTCTTGGGAATGGTAGAAAAGAAGATTTATGGGGAGATTAATGGAATGATAAGGAGCCGATGGAGTCCTTGGTAAACGATGATAGGGTGGTTGAGATAGCAAAGAGAGATGGGGAAGCAAGGTGAGGGATTATGTAGATTTGGAAGAAAGAGGAGATGGAGATCCAGTGAGATGTTAAGACTTTAGCACGTTAAGGATTGAGGTTGATAGGACCAATGCTTTAAAAGGGTTTCTTGATCAATAAGATATCTCTCTTGTAGAATCTGAAGATAGGATTATTTGGTGCTGTTCAAAGAGTGGGGAGTACTCAGTCAAACAAGGATATAATTTGCTGGAAAAAGAGGAGGCTAAAGAAAAGTGGGCATTGCGGATATGTTGGCACCAATCTTGCCTTTCAAAGGCAGGTGCTTTCACGTGGCTGGCTAGTGAGGGAAGTATCTTGATAGGATAGAGACTTAAGAGGATTGGATTTGCAGACCCCTTCAAATGTTTTTAATGTCACGAGGCAACGGAGAACGTAGATCATCTGCTCCTTAGTTGCAGGTTCTCAAGGAAATTTTGGGAATTTGCTCTAAGTAAATTGGAGTAGGTTGGCTCACTGCCAAGTAGATTAAATGATTGGCTAGTTTCATGGTCAAGTATTAGTCACAAATCAACACTTGCAACTTTATGGGTGGTCATCCCTTTGATTGTAGTGTGGGAAATATGGAAGGAGCGGAACATAAGGATTTTTCAAGAAAAGGAAGAGGATTTGGACAAATTTTCATTAAGATTAGCAATCTCACAATTGGTTTCTAATGCAGCCTCGCTTGTCAATGTAGCAAAAGTCCCCTTTACTACTTTTGACTCGAGGATTTAGTCTAATTGGCCTCTAGATTTGGTTCCAGCTTGTTCCTGGGCTTCCAAAGGGTAATCTTGTTCCCTCAGAGGGGAATTCTAGGGAGCAAGAGCAGAAGTGGAAGAAGGTTGGATTAGAGTTCATTTTGATGGGGCTTCTAGAGGCAACCTGGGTCGGTGTGGAGTTGGTTGTGCAAACTTGGATGTAGACAATAATTTCTTGGTTCTAGGAGCAAAGTCTTTAGTGGATGAGACGAATAATGTGGCAGAATGCCAAGCGACAATCTTTGCTCTCAATGTTGCAACAAAACATGGAGGAAAGAAGATTCAAATAGTAGGTGACTCACTAATTATGATTAATGGTATAATCAAGGGCAAAATGGAGGCTTGGACTTTGGACAAATACATTAAAAGGATCTGAAGATTGCTGTTGTCGGTAAAATGTATAGTGTAGCGAACGGGTAGAGTAGTATCCGAACGGGCGTGTGACGCTTGAGTCACCCCTTCTACGTACACGTCCGAGATGGACTTTGGAATTAGGAGTTATAATCGATAGATCATTGTAGTCATTGTAATCAGCAAGCGCATACATGAATAAAGTACCTGCTCTGAATTGAATTGTGTTATACATGTGTTGAACTTCTTACCTTATGCGGTAAACATTTGGCACCATTGCTAGACGTACCTGGAACGAACGAATGATATGAAGATTAATGCCGAATTTGCCAAACAAAGATCGGAATAAGGTGAAAGATAAGAATGAACTAATTACAACAAAAGAAATTTTAATTTTAACACAGCAAGCAGAATGCAGACAGACTTCAGCAAATTGCCGAGGGGCACCGAAGGGGTGAAGAGGCACAGACGGAGGGAGTGCACTCACCTAGTAGGCTGAGGAGTGCCGAGGAATTGCTGGAAGAAACTTGACAACACTTGAATTTGGTGGAGGAAACAAGGGAAGAATTCCTTAACCTGTATACGTTGAGGGGAGAGTGTCCAAACAGAAGGGAAGCAACTCGCACGGCTCGGAGTGCCGAGGGAGCACGAGCGTGGTGGGATCTCTTCGTTCCCGATACACCGGATGAACGAATACAGGGGGAGAATAGAACGTCACTTGGAGACTTTTCACCAGACAACGCAGTTGTTGGAAACAAGACTGTTGTTCAGAACAACGCGGGAACACAGAACAACGCGAGAGTCCAGAACAACGCAGGAACACAGAATAGCGCGGGAACACAGAATAGCGCGGGAGTCCAAAACAGCGCGGGAGCTCAGAACAATGCGGGTACACAAGTACCTTTGAATCCAAGACAAGTAACGATGGCTGGCCCTAAAGAAAAGTTACCCAAGTTTCACGGTGATGGTTCAGTAGACCCTATCAGATATTGTAAAACGTGTGAAACCATATGGATGGCAAATGGTGTGATAGATGAGGATGATTGGGTAAGACAATTTCCAGCGACCCTGCGGGGTGTGGCGATAGACTGGTTTTCTGACACTAGTCCTCAGAAACTTAATACATGGGAGAATGTTAAAAAAGAATTTATAGCAGAATTCAGATTACTCCGAGATGATAATGAAATAGTGGCAGAAATCTACAGCACCAAACAAGGAAAGAATGAGACAGTTCAAACCTATGCCAGGCGACTGAAAGAATTGATCGGAAAGATGGAGAGTCAACTAGCGGATGGGTTGAAAAAACGGTGGTTCGTGGAGGGGCTACGGCTGGCTCTTAAAAAGAAAATGAAGATTGTACCACCGTCATCGTACACCGATGCATATACTCGTGCCATGGATTTAGAAAGCGAACAGAAGACGAGTAAGAAGAAGAAACATAAGTCCTCTGATTCAAATGATTCATCCTCGGAGAGTAGTAGTAGTGATGAGGAATCAAACAAAAAGGTGAAAGCGCTACAGAAAGGCATGCTATGGATGATGAAAGAATTCAAAAATTTGAAAAAGAATCCAGATATAGTAAAAGGAGAGCTGTGGTGTACAGATTGCAAGGAGGACGGCCATACAAAGGGTTCATGCTCGAAGAAGCAGTTTTGTGATATCTGCCAGGTGGTGGGGCATTCCCTGAAAGAGTGCCCGTTTAACTTGAAAACAAAAGGACACCAGCAGGTGTTACTAATGCAGGAAGCGTCGAACAATAGCAACAACGTGGGCAATGATGCAACTTCAGGTGGATATCGATATAATAATAGAGGCGGAAGGGGTGGAAACAATAACAATAACAATGGAGGCCGAAGTAGAATACAATATGATGCGAGTGGACGACCGATGATACAGTGCCGGGCATGTAATCTTTGGGGTCACTTCGCGAGGGACTGTACTACGGAAGAGACGCCCAGCTACTGTGCAGATGGTGTGGTCCAAGGGACCATGAAGATTCAAAATGTCCAAAGCAAGGCATAAATTTATTAAGTATTGAAACATTTGATGAAAACGTGTTGGCGATCACGCGGGAGCAGGGGAGGAAAGCAAAATATCCGAATGCGGAAGAAGAGAAGGAGAGGTTACAAAAAGCCCGAACAGAGATAGAGAAGCAAATGAAAGCGGAGAAGTTACAAGTAAAAGACACTGCTGAAACTCCGAAGAGAAACTTGGGGGAACAAAACATGGTGAAACAAATAATGCAAACGGAAGTGCCAATTAAATTAAATGATCTTCTCACCATGCCACAGCTGCGTACGGCTATTATAAATATGACACCGTCCCCGAGAGTAACGGAGGAAGCAAAAGATATTATGGAAACAACCACAGCAGCAGCAACAGAACCGATGTTATTAGCACTTACGACAGGTAGACACCCAGTAGTGGTGGAGATGGGCATTCTGGGTATGGTGCTAATGGATACAATAGTAGATGGAGGATCGGGAGTGAATGTGATGCTGAAAGATATCTGGAAAAAGCTTGGACAACCAACACTATGGCCACCCACCTTTCAGTTACTAACAACAGATCAACATGGGATAAAACCCTTGGGCACTCTGATGGTGCAGCCGGTAACAATTGGGACACAACCATTTTTATTGGATTTTGTTGTCATTCCATTAAAGAAAAGAAGGTATGACGCCATCCTAGGACGGGGGTGGTTGGTGCAAGCTAAGGTAAAGCATGATTGGAAAAGGAATACTCTGTCAATGGAGAAAGGAGGTAGGAGATTTATAATCGATTTGCATACATAGATGGTAGGAGAAGAAGCAGCGTCGTTGGACTCAAAAGGTGAAGGCAAGAATGATGACGAAGGGAAAAAAGGATGGAACTAGATGATGAAGGGGTGCTAAGATTGGAAGGAGGGTCAACTGATGATGACTTAGATTCCGTGAATGGACTGCTACGTTGGCAAATGGAAGATTATGAGGTCTTTCCGAGCTGCAATATTTTGAGTATCGAGGAAGGAAAAGAAGGCCATAAGTTTCCGAAGGAGTACAGTGAACTGAAGGAAGGAGAAGCGTAGGTGGATGAAACACCGGTCCATATGTTTAGTAAAGATAAACCGATAAAGTATGAAGAGCCGACAGTGAAAGCAATGAACTTGGGTGATGAGGAAAATCCGAAGAACATTTTTGTAGATGAGTGGAACCCAGTATTAAAGACAGCAACATTCAAAATATTTATGGAGTACAAGGATGTTTTTGCTTGGATGTATAAGGACTTAAAAGGAGTACCACTAGAGCTATGTGTCCACCAGATACCATTAATTGAAGGTGCGGTACCCTTATGGAAGCGGCCGTACCGAAGGAATAAGAACGATGCAGCATGGGCCGTGGAAGTTGCACAAAATAGGTGGAAGGTATGGCGTCAGAAACGTTTAAAATTAAACAGATTTCAACCTAGTCAGTTAGTACTAAAGTATAATGGACGAAATGAAATAAGGCCTGAAAAATTTAAAGTTAAATGGGTTGGACCGTACAAGATACAGGAAGTTGGGTATAACGGAGCAATTAAATTGTGGACACTGGACGGAAAAGAAATACCAGATGCCGTAAATGGATCAAAGTTGAAAATATATAGAGAAAGAAAGGATCCTCCGCCGACAGACAGCTGAACGAAGAAAAGATGTCTGTAAATAATGTATATATGTAGGAAGTGTATATTTTGAAACGAAGTTAGGATAGTTTAATTTATTAAAAATAAAAATAAAAATAATAAACATGATAAAAAACTAAGCAAGCAAAGTGAGGAAATAAGAACAAAGTAAGAGTTTTGATGACTGTACGGCCCCCCTAGATGACCGTACGACCTTATTGAACGACCGTACGGCCTCAAACGGAGTTATGTTGGAAATAATAATAAAGCAAGCTTAAAATTTAACATGACCGTACGGCCCTAGATGCCCGTACGGACCCAAGACTTATGTGATGGGGAAAAAATGATAATGAAGTAGAAGAAAAGACTGTATGGCATATCCCGTACGGACTGATAATGAAGTAGAAGAAAGGACCGTATGGCCCTATCCCGTAGGAACTTGGAGAGCAGTGGAAATTGGCCATATGGCCTTAAGAAGAGTTGAGAAGAAGTTTACATGACCGTACAGTCTCAAACAAGTAGAAGCAGATTTCGCCATACAGATTGTGGCAAGGAAGCACAGGAGGGGATGAATTGAAGCCGTACGGTCAAAGAATATGAGAAGAAACTTGGAACTGTACGACCAAAAGTAAGAAGAATTAAGACCGTAGAGCCAGAAGAAAAAACATTGTAAAAGGAAGACCGTATGCCAAAGGGGAATAAGCGATCCATGTGGGCCATACGGTGTCACCGTACGGCCAGTAAGGAGTAAACGTACGGCCAAAAAAAAGAATAAGCAACGTACGGTTGAGAAAAGAGCCTTAAACTTGAAGATGCATGCATGAGCCAAAGATAAAGATTGTGCGTTAACAACTAGTAGAAAGAAGGAACTGAGGAAGGCCATAAATTAAGATTCGTACGGATGCATAGAAAGAAAGATACATAACCATACCAAAGAAAACCGTACAGCACATCTGAAGGAGAATTAAAGGGAAGAGTTAAGTTGTTTCGGAATAACAAGGAAACCATACAGAGCAGAGAGGAAGCCAAGCCATGCCATCATAGGAGTCGATTCAGTAAGGAAGAGGAATTGCAGTGGCCGATTCACAAAACAAGTCCGCAGGAAAGAGGAAGTGGAAGAGCAAAAAAAAAAAATGACGACAGATTGAAACAGTTCGAAATGAGTAATGCATGATGCCAAAGGGAAGGGTAGACATAAGCAGTTGCCAGAAAGAGTGTGGAATCGGAAAAAATGACAGAAATGGTGTGTTCCGTGCAATTTTGTGTGGGTTTCGGAGTGCTAATTTGGTCTTGGCGGTGAGGGGCGCTGCCCCTCAACCCCGCTGGGGGCATTACCCCCTAGACCCCCAGTCGTTGCGAATATCAGTCATGGGAAGTGTGACCAGTTGATGAGACCTAGAGCTGTTGCTGTAGGCATGAGTGTTTGTGTGTTAGAGGAGGCACTTGGAGTAGGTGTTGGGCATGAGGCTGTCTTGGTGGATGCGTAGAGAGCTCGGGAGGAGCTGATAATCCAGTTGAAGGCAGTATGGCGACACTTGGCTCAGTGTAACCAGGAGTTGGAAACAGAGAAAGCAGCACGGGTGGCTATCAAGGTCAGCTAAGGAGATAGTATTGTGTTAGCAGAGGCTACAGATGCAACGTGGGTTGGAGATCAGTTTGGTGCAGGCATAGGATGAATGTGAAAGTGATGCGACAGAAACGGATCTATCTTGTTGTAGTTAGTCAATTAATGTATTTTGTTGTTAATTTGTCTTAGATATTTTGTAATTGTCGTCCTGAGAGGACCTTTCTTTTGGGGGGGGGGGGGGGATGATGTTGTCGGTAAAATGTATAGTGTAGCCGACGGGTAGAGTAGTATCCGAACGGGCGCGTGACGCTTGAGTCACCTCTTCGGAAAGGTATATGTACACGTCCGAGATGGACTTTGGAATCAGGAGTTATAATCGATAGATCATTGTAGTCATTGTAATCAGCAAGTGCATACATGAATAAAGTACCTGTTTTGAATTGAATCGTGTTATACATGTGTTGAACTTCTACTTCTTACCCTATGCGGTAAACAATTGCTAGATGGCTTTGAGAGCTTTTGTGTGTCTCACACTAGAAGGGGAGGGATGAGTTGGTAGACAAAATGGCCAACATTGGTGTTAGTCTTGGGGAGTGTCAAGAGATGGTTGAGGACTTTACAAATTTTGATCTATTTGAATTTCAGAACCCCCAAGGTAATCAACCAAATGAAAGGACACTGCAATGATGGAGAAGTGAGGTGGTATGTTGGCGATCATTGTCCTTCCTTTTGGCATGTGTTGAGGCTATGGAGATAGTGAGCAAAAATCAGACGGAGCAGGCACTAATTATGATGACGTAGGGGACTGGTGAATTTTCTAGAGAATGGAAAAAGTTAAATTGCAGTTTTTTCTAGATGTTACTATCTTTCCACAGTGAGCTGGTTCAAGGATTAAAGAGAAAACGGAGGCGAACTTTAACTTTTACCTGACTCCTAAGAAGAAGCAAACTTTGGGTTTTATTAGTGAAATCACTCTATGCCATTTAGGTGAGGATTTTTGCATTCAAGAAGATGAATTTGAGTCTTATTGAGCGACTGCTAGGCAAGGAATTTATGGGCAAGGGTTTCCGCACACGAATAAACCTGGACGTCTTGTCCCTTTTTTGTGCGTGGGCTTTTTGTTACATCCCAAATTTTGCCCTAAAATTTTAAACTGAATTATAGCTGTTGAATCAATTATTTCTTCATGATCGTATGAAATTGAGTTAGTTAATATAGCCGTTGTTTACTTCATAACAATGTGAAACTGAGATAGTTAATTATAGTCGTTGTTTATATCTTCATGATCATGTGAAAATTAGTTAGTTAATTTTAGCCCTTGTATCGATTTAATTATCATATGAAAGTAAGTCAGTTCATTATAGCCGTTATATCAATCTATTCATGATCATGTGAAATTGAGTTAGTTAATTATAGCCGTTGTACGTATATGATGAGGATGTAAAGTTAGCTATTCTAACATTGATGAAATCCTTAACGGTCACTTGATGATTTTGAATTAGCAATTTATAAATCTTGAATTGATGTCTTGGTGAGAATGTTGTTTTGAATGATTACATGATGAGGACTGAAGAGAGAGAGGAAGCATTGCGAAATGGGGTCATCAGAAGGGGATGGTCGAATAGTTCCGTCATCAGAATCGACAGGTTTGACCTAAAACTATCTTGGCAAGGTTACTAGGACTTGGCAACATATTTCATGGTGTAACCACATGAGCTATAAAATGGAACATTATAATAAATCAATGTTAAATAAACGTAAATTCTTACCTTTAAAATATTATCAAATATTAATATTATTTAATTATTATTTCACATTCTCAATATGATCATATGTAAATAATAATAAGATGACACCATTACATTATAAATCAATAATCCAATGATGACATCCTATCATTATGTACACATAAGCATAGTAAGAAAATAAAACAATAATAAAATAATATTAATTTTAAAAACCTTTCATCTTTTTTCTTTCTCATCTTTCCCTCCTTTCTTTCTTTTTCTTTTAAACCGATTTGAAAAGCTTTCGAATATAATCTTGTAACTGAAGGAAGCCGAAAAGTCTGGCTCATTTTATATTATGGATTCCTTGGTCGATTATTGGCATTCTTTCCTCCTTTAGCCATCATGTTATTTGAGCAATTGAACTCCCTGCTAGTTATCCTTATTTGTATGTAGAGTTAACCCGATACATACTGTGCAATCTGACTAAACATTCAATTGGCGCGGGTCTCATAATAGGTTGGTGGATACAACCCAAAACGCAGGGCTCTTTACAGATATTCAGGCAGTCACGTAAGACAACTTGTGGATTCCTCTTCACTCTTTTTATTGATAAGTTTGTTTATCAATTTCAAACCTTAAGCTGACATCTCTATTCATCGATTCCCATATAATAACGTATGATGTTATGATATGGTCTTAGCATATAGCTTGTCGTATCCTTCACTTAAGTCTATCATTTTCCATTAAAATATAAGACACTGTTTAAAGCATAACGATTTTATTTTCCCTTTTCCAAGTCTGAATTTTTCCTTGTAATAATATGATATTGCCCATAATAGTCTGCTGTATATTCTTGTGACAATATGATATTGTTTTAAGCATGAAAGTCTGCCGACTTTCTCATCCATTTTATAATCGTATATGTGAGATGACTCAATAGAAGTACTCTGAAATTCGTTTGCATAAATGTTGTCTTTCCAAATAGAATCAATCTTTATATATATATATATATGTTTGAGAGAAGATATTAAAACCAGAACACCAAGGATTTCACCAGGCTAAGATGCCAGTATGTGGTGAAGAAGGTGTAAAGCATCTTCTGAATAATAATCTGAAAGCACCAAGGAATCACCGGCTTGATGGCCTGAATATGGTGAGGAGGTGTAGAGATATTTGCAAAACAAGAATGATATCATAATTAAATAAATAATAAAATAAACAATGCATTAGCTCATGCATGTTCCACTCATGAAGTAAGTTGTCAAGCCGAGTGGTGGAGATCGGGTTTGTCAACCCACATTTTGAAATCCTTGGCTAGGGTGGATTTAGGCAGATTTGCTAGAACAAGTGATATTTGTTGATTGTTTAGACGCTTAAGTTATTTTGTCGAATAATTGTTGGGACTTCAACCCACCTGGATACTTTGATGGCTGGATTAATGAACATCCCAAGCTCGACCTCAGGGTAGGGAGGGCCGTTCTATTAAATTAGAATAAGTGGGGATAAGTAATGGTCCGCAGTTGGGAGGTTAAGCCTATGTCAATGCTTCTCCTCTCACCAAAGCCAGGGCTTGGACAACCAATAAAAGAAGCTTCACAAAATAATCTGTATGTTCTTTTAACCTCTGTATGTTTAGTTATTTAATTTCAAGATGAAAGTTATTTACTTTATAAATAGCTATTATGTTAAAGTAGTTAAATGATCACAAATATCTCAAATTGTATTTCTTTTTATCTGCTAATTAATTTTGGATAAAAAACTAGAGGTAGTTAAATGAATACATCTGATATTTACTTTCAGCTGATTAAGTTAGTTAATTGTTAACATCTCATTATGTATTCTTGGTAATTCAGCATTGTAATTAGATTTTAATTCAGTTTAAACAGCCGTTGGAAATCTTAGTCATGTTATTAGAAAATCAGTTTATTTCTAGATTGAAACTTGATTAGGAAAATTGGTATGTTAGACTTTCCTTCTGGCCTAGAACAAGGAAGGCTGCAAAGATAATTGAAATGTGTGTGGAACCTAATTGGCGCCAAGGATATCAAAGGTGGCTTGACATGGCAAAAGTAGTGGGATTCGGTTTTTTGACTACAGAGGGTGTTTGGTGCTGTGTGGAAGGACCCAAGGAAGGGTTCAACTGTTCCTCATTTTCAGCACTTCGGTCCCAAGTTGGAAGCGAAGGGGTGAGGCTCTTACAACTTGGATGAATCTGCTCCAGTTTTTAGCTAAATGGGAGGAGGACCAAAAGCGTATGGAAGAGGAGAGGAAGCGGAAACAAAAATTCACGCTAAGCAAGGTCAGGGAAAGGGACGCAGGGGAAATGGGAAGAGATTTGCCACCTTCGGTGCTGGGATGCAAGATGGGGAAGATGCCTATGGTGGATGAGTGATCATTGAGTCTATTGGTTCCCAAAACTGCAGATTGGAAATCCAAGAACCTGCCATTTCTTCGATAGGATTCCACAATAAATTCTGGCCAACAAACAAGAATCACCTTGATTCCCCTGCAATTTGGCTCCGCTACACCCAAGTGGGTAGATCTTCACCTCAAATGCAGACTGCCCGATTCAAGACTTTTCTATAGCGAATTTAAGCTTTGATGAGTTCTTTAGTTGACAAAGTCCTCGAACTCGATCTAAATGAAACTGAATGCTTTGTATAAGGTTTGTTAATAATGGATTTGAGGTTTGTAAGTAGGAAGTTATAGATTTTTTGACTTCAAATATAAATCCAATACTTCAATGATAAAAGGACCAATACAGTCAACTTCAGGGAAGATTATAACATACAACTTTATAATGTTCTACGCACATAAACTATATACAATTTATTTAGAAACGACTAAATACTTCACAATATCTGTGATGTTTGAGTTTAATATGCCATAAATGACATCTTCCACTTATCTGACATAAATT
Organism: Cupressus sempervirens; assembly: GCA_028749045.1. NCBI lineage: Eukaryota > Viridiplantae > Streptophyta > Pinopsida > Cupressales > Cupressaceae > Cupressus > Cupressus sempervirens. The sequence continues at coordinate 4,021,793 of CM053784.1, read as the reverse complement.
GTTTACAATTTTTTTTAAAAAATGATTATAAAGGACAAATCAACTGTAGTCTAATTCTCCACGCCATTAAATAATAAAAAAAGCATCAAACTTATATAAATCATTAAAATATAAGATTTGAATATTATATTACAAAGTCATCCTTAAGTACCATATTCCTCCTTACAAATAAAGTATAAAATGCTCTTCTTCTTATAAATGTTGAATGTGTCTTGCTCTTTCAATACATCCCCTATTTATACATTGATAAAAGGGTGTAATGAATGAATGAATGTATTTCAATGATGTCCACGAGACCAGCCAGCCTATGGGATCCTTTTCATGTTCTTTTCATGTTTGTAACGATTCTTTACAAACCATTGCACATTTTAAAAAATTTAAATCTCTTAAGCATAGATAATTAAGGGTCTCTTAAACACAATTATGAATATAACTTTCAATGATCTTATAATAATTGCACTCATCTAAATGAACTGGTACTTGCACATTGACAAACGCGTAGATGTATTTTGAACTTCTCCAGAAGGCCAAGGTTATTCCTTGCTTCCAGTTTATAATATATGGACTGGTATTCTATTTGTATTCTTCAACATGATGACGCTATCTAAATACTATGCCTGCTGTCATAACTCTCCAATACTTCATCTTGCTTATCGGAATTTTATTGAGAATAATAGTTTTATTTGTCTCGATAAATAGAAGGATCATTATTTCCAGTTTTTGCCATTGGACCAAGGCTGTGTTCTTACTCTTCTTCCACGTCTCACAAAAAGCCTTTTATCTTCACAACCAACTCCTTCGTTTGGTGTTCTTCTATATTCATTCCATAGTATCAAATATGATATGGCTTCAAAATCACCGTTTAAGATAGCACATGATGTGTCATTCTGAGATTCCATCCATGTATTTGATATTATCTTGTTAATACTGAACTCTCGACAGTCGCTGCTAGTACCGCTGCTTGAGTGTTTGATGGCAGATGGACATCGATTCATATTGATACGAAGTTCAATTTCGTCTTGAGAAAAACTTTGAAGCTTTCTGAGTGTGTCTATGTGGAAGAAATCGTCATGTTTCTCCCTATCATATTTGCTTAGTGTTACATCACATGGTTTTGTGAATTATTCAATCTTCAAACTCCCTATAATTTCTTAATCTCATTAATTAAGTTTTAAGAAATCAATTGCCAACGTGGGAAGGCATAAAAAGTGCGGAAGACATGTAGCTTAGTAATTTTGTGTCTCAACTCCTCGCGAGGCTTTCATATTTCATTCCAGTGCAATTTTCTGACGATGCATGATTCTTATATGTAGAATGAGAGACCGAGGGTCATATGCCGGCAACAATAATCTATTCGTTCCTTCTACCGTGCATCCTTTAATACCAGACCAGAGGTGTTATTGATTGGAGAGTAATAATTTCATCTCTGCACACTACCTCCTTCATCGGTTTCTAATTCTATATTTTATTGCTCAAATATTCTTCATTTAATATGTTGTCTATTGACTTTGATGTCTGTATATGCTGTTTATTTCCTCCATTCGTCATTGTCTAGATTATCCTCCAAGAAGCTTCCGACACTTTGATTATTCAACACATATATCACGATATAAATGCATAGATAATTTTGTTCGTGTTTGGATATTGATTGGATAAATTCTAAGTTGCCGGTTCAGGTTCGGTTCCAAGTTCGAAGTTCGAGAACCAGTTCGCAAGTTTGACAAAATTTTGGAAAGGGGTTTCGGTTCGTTAGTACAAAAATATGTAAAATTGAAAAATAAATAAATAAATATATACATTTTTATGAAGCATGAGTTAAAATTAGAATGTAGCATAGTAGCATAAACACATTTAAACAACAAAAACTTTAAAAAACCATAAACAGTAACATATCGTAGTGATCATACCATCATATAGTAACATAGTTCAATCAACTTCAACATCAAATATTCAAAACATTTAAAATATCAAGTTCAAGTATCATTGTTTCATGTTCATTGTTTAACAAATGGAATGAAAATCTATTAATATTCAAAATTCTTAGTTCTAAGTTCTTCAATCTTCATCTTCTTTGTCATATTCATCTTCTTCTTCATCTTCTTCTTCTCTGCCTTCGGTATTACTTGCACGAAGGCCAATGGGATCAACAACAGAATCAACAATGGTATTTACAAACCTATTTAAGACAAAATAACCTATTTAGGAACATCAAATGACAATGAGAGGGCACAAAACCAATTAATAACACCTTTTTAGGTTTCATGGATGCCAAAAAATAATAAAAAATTGCAACTAAAATGCTTTAAATGCCGTCCATAGCAGCGGGTTCGAACTGGGTTTGTTTTTTTTAAGGTGGTTCGCCCAAGTTCGAGCCCAGTTCGAACTAGATTGAACCAGGTCTAAAAAGAGGACCTTGGTCAAATCAAGTTCAAACCGGACCTGAACTTCAAACCAGTTTGAACTTATCTTGGTCCGGAGGGGGGGGGGGGAGGTACCCATGCAACTTAGGATAAATTCTGACGTTTATCAATGCTGGCTTCTTCAAATCTCAATTGGAGTGGTCTTTCAGACTTGCTAATGCTATATTCAAAACATATTCTTGATGACATCCTCCATTTGATTCATCTTTGCTTATTGGGTGCTCGCAGCAATCATCTACGGCTGACCAAGCTCTCTTTGACTTCCAATATTCTCTGGCTCTAGTAAACACATGATACCTTTATTTCTTATCACTGGCCTTCATTGCGTATATATCAATTGATTTTGTTATTGACTGCTACAAAATTGGTGACTTCAAATTTTATCTTCGACGTCACCCTTTAACTTGGGACAAGATAATGATTTACATATCCTTTTTCAATATACCAATCCTAGTCCACATTTTCTGATACATCAGTCATGAACTTCATGTAAAGATCCTTGACAGTTGCTTGGTAAGCCCATGTCTATGAAATCAAAATATTGTTTGTAATTATGAACAAAGAGAATCTACAGAGAAAAGATAGTGGATTTGGTCAGCCTTTGAACTGATGCAGATGCCCCATATTATGCTTCAAAAGTCACATGTATTCATCTTGTTGTGCCTTGTCCAATTATTTATCGAGCTATCTTGAAACTTAATGATTCACATCAATCTTTTAATATTATGTGAATGTCATGACACTCCATTGTTTCACAGCGGAAGACTTTATCATTATAATATGCATGGATAACTCTATCCTTGCACAAACATTATTGTTTTCCCAGGATCGAACAATCACTGTCCACCTCTAAGAGTAATTCATTTAGTCTTTGTATATTCATCACCAATCTATACTTAAGCATATCCATCATATTTGTATTTACTTCATCTTAATAGCTTTAATATATATTTCAGTATTTTCTTTCTTTTAAAATGGAGGTCCAATTTTTGTAAAAAATAGGGCTCCATTAGAGTTTAGGGAGGAAATTGTTGGGTGTATATGAGAAGCCCAAAGTCTTCCATTTATTATTGTTTACCTCCAATTGTTTATGTCTCTTCATTTCTTTCGAGACTCTATATATATCTATTGGAGGTTTATTATTATATGTTGTATTCGAAGAGTTGAAGCTACAGCTGTGATGTAAAGTTCATACTTTAACATTAATAAGAGATCTTCCCTACAGTGTGGATGTAGCCACAATATATGGTGAAACACGATAAATTCGTGTGTTTGTGCTTTTCTTCTTTCTTGCTGTTCTTTTCTTTTCAGTTTTCACTTTCAGTGAACTTCACAATTGGTGTTAGAGCTTGGCGTAGACACTGGGATCGATTGTGGTGTTTGAAAATCCGGAGTCATGGGAGATTTGCGAGTGCAAAAATTCTTAGGATAGAATTTCAGTTTGTGGAAAGTTTAGATGCGTTCATTGCTAGTCAAGCAAGACTTGGCGGTAGCAATTAGAGGAAAAGCTAAGAAATTAGCTACAATGAAGGATGAAGACTAGGAAAAGACTGATGAGAAGGCAAAGGTGACAATCTTTCTTTCATTATCACAGAATGTTTTGTTCAATGTATTGAACGAATCAACGACCAAGGAAGTTTGGGATAAACTTCAAAGTATGTACGAAACGACATCAATTGCAAATAAAATATTCATTATGAAGAAGCTCTACAAGCTGAAAATGAAGGAAGGGACTGCGATGTCAAATCATATAAACGATTTGAACACTTTATTATGTCAAGCAACCTTGGTTGGCATGACTCAAGGTGATGAATCTAAAGCTATCATCTTGTTGTGTTCCTTACCTGACAACTGGGATCCCGTAGTTACAGCAGTTAGTACTTCAAACTCCTTAAAGAGCAAGTTGGTTTATGATGAAGTAATGGCCACTCTACTTAGTGAGGATATGCGAAGAAGCAACAAAGAATCCTCATCAGTGAGGCTTTGACGGTGGTCAGTATTGAAACTAGAGGAAGAAGCCAAAATAGGGGAAGAAACAACCATCATAGGAGATCAAAATCAGCTAGGTGCTCGAAGTCAAATGAGAGGACAAGAGGAGACTGCTGGTTTTGTGGCAAAAACAGCCACGTGAAGAAAGATTGTAGAGGTTATAAAAGAGCACAAGAATGAGTGCAAGAAAGTGAAGCCAACATCGTCTATGACAAAGATGATGGTGTACTGACTTTATCTACAGCTGAGACTACTTCAGCCTCATGGGTTTTGGATTCCGGCACATCATAATTATCAAGAAAGTAAGTTCGGTGAAGTACATTTGGGTGATAATAAGGCATGTGAAATAGAAGGCAAAGGAGATATTTTATTATCCTTGAAAGGAGGTGTTAAATGCTTATTAAAACATGTGCATCATGTTCCAAAACTAAAGAGAAATTTGATTTCCATAAGTCAGCTATATGCACAAGGTTTTCTCACTTCTCTAACCGATTCATGGAAAGTCACAAAGGGTTCCATGTTAGTTGCAAAAGGAGACAAGATTGGGAGTTTATATATTGTAGAAAATATCGGTGAAGTGGAGGCTGCCATGATAGTTGAAGATAGCAATTCAGAATGTGGCATCAAAGGCTCGGTCACATGAGTAAAAAGGGCCTTGCTGTTATGCATAAAAGAGAGCAATTACTAGGGCTGAAATCAATTGATTTACAATTTTGTCAACATTGTCTTTATGGAAAATAGAAGCGGGTCAGCTTCTTGAGGACCAGACATGAAAAGAAAGGCACTAGTCTATTCCGATGTGGTCGGACCCACCGAGGAAAGCTCCATTGGAGGAGCAAACTACTGTCTCACTTTCTTTGATGATTGCACAAGAAAGGTATGGATTTACATGTTGCATTAGAAATCTGATGTTTTCAACACGTTTAAAGTTTTTAAGGCTTTATTTGAGAATTAGATTGGCCATAAAATAAAGTGCTTGCAAATGGATAATGGCGGAGAATTTTGCTCATTGGAGTTTGATTCATTTTGTGCAGATAATGGCATCCGTAGAATCAAGATTGTTCCATTCACCTTGCAAGAAAATGGAGCAGAGGAGAGGATAAATAGAGCAATCCTTGAGAAAGCTCGTTGTATGCTCTCTAATGCCAGTTTAGGCAAGGAGTTTTGGGTAGAGGCATGTAATACAATAGTTTACTTAATCAACCGAAGTCCCTCTACTCGGTTGGATTTTGACATACTAGAGTAAGAGTAATTGGGAAAGAGAATCTCATATTCTCACATCTAGGTGTTTGGGTGTGAAGCTTATGTACATGTTCCGAAGGAGAAAAGAACGAAGCTTGATCCAAAATCAAAAAGAGGAATCTTTGTGTGTTATGGAGAAGATCAATTCGGTTTCAAAACTTGGGATCCAATTGAAAAGAAGATAATCTGGAGCAGAGATGTAGTCTTCAATGAAAAGGTATTTCCAGCATTACATAGGGAAGAAAAAATGGTATGTGAATAATGCCCCTTTCTCTATTTTTGATAATAACACTAATGCTGGTAGAAATTAGAATACTGTTTCTTCAAATATTCTCTCTCCCACTTCAGTTTTAGCTCCTGCCCCTCTTTCCTCTTCTTCTACTAGCATGTGGAGTCATAATAATGAATTTGAAGATCAACATACCAGTGTTGATAATCACAGCTATACTGATAATACTCTAGTTTCAATTTTAAATTAGAACATAGATGATAACCCTCTATTTGAGTATAGAGACAATGGAAATTATGCTGATCAAGTCACTAACATCTCTCCTACACTCCTTGCCGATGCACTTGGTCACAGGCACTTTAATGCTCCACATATTTCACTCATGGGTAAGATGGACTCCACATAGGAGCCTCACCCTTGGTCTTCCTTACACTGCACAAAGAGTGATTCTGACATCAAGTTTGGGTAAGAACTTCCAAACGATGAGCCAACTCATACAACCGGCCACTTCCACCACACCCTTTAGATAGGCCACGTAGGAGAAGTTCAAACCGTTGACAGACAACATGCCCCAAAATGTTTTGAATTGAGCCTGCTTGTGGATGAAGTTGCACGGCATAATCACAGGATCTCCCATATTGATGGGGTTGAAATCAGGGATGATTTGTATAGATAGCTTGAATCTACTCAACCATAGGATCATCACCACCACACAACTCAGACAATGCATGAATTTGGTAATATTGTTGTCAGACCTGCAAGTGAGTTGGATGACTCGCGATCTCTTTCTCATGCTGGACCAAGTCCACCCACGAGTCAGCATGAATCACACAACTGCAACACATCAGGTCACGATGAAGCAAGGGCTCAATCTATAAATGAGCAAAGTCACTCACATAAAAATGATTCAAATATGGGGATTGTGCAAACAAAAATGAATCACACTAATGCTAAGAAGAGTTATTTCACATCTTCTAAAGACAATGACTATGAACTTCTGAGAAAGAATTCTCAAGAAATTAGAGAAGGGACACACTAATGATAGCTTTCAGAAGGGGAATAATGTGCAGGGATTTAGAAAATCCACCAGACAGAGAGGGCTTCCTGCCCAACTCTCTGATTATGAACTCTTGTATTCTGAAGAAGTAAAGCCAGAACTATTGCTTTTAGACCAAGTTGAACCAACAAGCTTTAAAGAAGCTTGCAAAAAATCAGATTCTCACAAATGGGAGGCAGCGATGTAGGAAGAGATGGATTCTCTATTGCAAAATAAAACTTGGGTTTTGGTTACTTTGCCACCAAATCGGAAAGCACTCAAAAATCGCTGGATTTATCGGTTGAAAGATGAAGGGGCAAAAGTTAGAAGCGTTACAAAGTCTAGCTTGTTGTTAAAGGTTTCGATCAGCAAAAGGGCATAGATTTCAACGAAATCTTCTCACCCGTGGTCATGATGACTACAATCCGGGCTATTCTTGGTTTTGTTGTTGTTCATGATCTTGAATTTGAACAACTAAATGTCAAAACGACATTCCTCCATGGGTACTTGAATGAAGAAATCTACGTGATGCAGCCCAAGGGATTCATTAAACATGTTAAGGAAAACCTATATTGCAGATTGAGGAAGAGCTTGTATGGTCTTAAGCAAGTTTTGAGGCAGTGGTACCTCAAGTTCGATTGATTCATGACTGAAAATAACTTTATTTGATGTGAATCTGATCCACGTGTCTACTGCAAGAAGTTACCTGATGGTTCCTTTGTTCTTTTATAGCTCCATGTTGATGACATGCTTGTCACCGGTTCATCTATGAAGTTGATTTCAGAATTGAAAGAAAAGTTGTCACGAAGGTTTGCTATGAAGGACTTAGGGGCAGCGAGACGAATACTTGGCATGAACATTATTCGTGAGAGACACAAGAGGGAAATAAAGCTTTCTCAAGAACACTATGTTTTCAAGGTATTAAAAAGATTTGGCGTGGCGGATGCCAAACCGGTCAGCACTCCTCTTGCTGATCATTTTCGATTATCTTCAGCCATGTGTTCCAAGACACAAGAGGAACAAAACTACATTAGGAACATCCCATATTCTTTAGCAGTGGGTAGTCTTATGTATGCAATGGTTTGCACTCGTCTGGATATTGCCCAAGCAATGGGGGTTGTTAGCAGATTTATGAGTAATCCGGGTAAACAACATTGGGATGCAGTTAAGTAGATCTTAAGGTATTTTTAGGGCACTTCTGATTTTGTATTGTGTTTTGGTGGCAAAGATACTTCACTGAGAGGTTATACTGATTTGGATATGGCTGGAAATTTAGATAATAGAAGATCTACTACTAGTTATGTTTTTACTTTTGCTGGAGCAGCGACCAGTTGGGCATCAAAGGTGCAACAAGTGGTCTCACTTTCTACTACTAAGGTTGAATACATTGCTCTCACCGAAGGAGCAAAATAGTTGATTTGGTTGCAACGTTTGTTTGGTGATTTTGATTGTCCTCAACAAGGATCAGCCTTGTATTGTGATAGTAAAAGTGCCATTGACTTAGCAAAAAATGCAGTGTTTCATAGCAGAACTAAGCATATTGAAGTGCGTTATCATTTCATTCAAAGTAAGCTTGAGGATGGCAAACTTCAAGTCATGAAGATTAACACCAAGGAGAATCCGGTTGATGCACTTACAAAGGTTGTTCCACGAGAGAAGTTCGAGTTCTGCCGAGCTTCTCTCGGCATTGTAAAGAAATAACAGTAGGGGAATTCAGGGGAGTCATACATTACAACGGTTGGACTTCAAGTGGGGGTTTGTTGGGTGTATGTGTGAAGCCCAACAGTCTTCCATTTATTGTTTACCTTTTATTATTGTTTCCCTCCAATTGTTTATGTCTCTTCATTTCTTTCGAGACTCTGTATATATCTATTGGAGGTTTATTATTAGTTCCTGCCATGGCAGGATACTATTGCATCCATTAGATGCCATATTAGTTGCTATAACTTTTTAACTAGCCAATGAGAGTCAACAATTTTTAACATATACGTCTATCAACTATATTTTGAAATTTTCTATCTATTTAAATGATTTAAACAAAATAATTTATCTCTTCTTTGATTGGCTTAGAGCAAAAATAGTAGGGAGTAAAATTAATTTTCTTCATACAAAATTAGCATATTTTGTACACTCTACTTTTCATATATTAATTATAGCTTATGTCATCTTTGCATTATTGATAGCTTATGTCATCTTTGCATTAATTATTCATACAAATCTTCTTTTACCATAGAAAATCATTTTTACAACTATTTTAAACATAAAGTAATTATATCAATGACATGACATGTTGACTATTTTCTTTATATAAGAAATAAAACTTAAATCTTAATATTTTTAAATATAGTTTTTATTTTATTTTTAGTATTTTATATTATTATGTTCAATTTTCTATTTTACTTTTTCAATTATTGATTGTGAACTATATACTTATATAAATATTTAATCACAATAATTTAATATAAATATATAAGATTTTATTTTATTCATAATTATTTATTTATTAAAGTTTATTTAAGAACATTATAAAAACTTGAATTTGGTGCTAATATACTAGGCTCAAGCTAGATTTTCTATCTAATGCAAATAAGCTATTTTACACTGTTCAAACCATAGCAAGTAATTATCAATGTTTGAATGGGAACATTGCTTCTTCTATTTTGTTTAAACTAAAAATTCAAATGGCAGGAACTATGACGCTTGCGTCACTTGTTGTATGTTGTATTCAAAGAGCTGAAGCTACAACTGTGATGTAAAGTTCAGACTTTAATATTAATAAGAGATCTTCCCTGCAGTGTGGACGTAGCCACAATTTGTGGTGAAATCCGTGTTTGTGCTTTTCTTCTTTCTTGCTGTTCTGTTCTTTTCGGTTTGCACTTTCAGTGAACTTCACAGAAACGATGGCACACTAGAGGAATGGGTGAGCCATCTTCTGGTTCACAATAGGCAGCCCATTTTCAGTAGTAGGGCATATATCTCGCAGGTGTGCTTGGTGTCGTATCTCTGTTAGTCTTTTGGTCTTTGTGGTTTTGTGGTGTCTCTGCTGTAGTGGGCAGACTGGGTGTTAATGATCTTGTTGGGTATTGATGTTGCTGCTATGCTGGTTTGTAATGTGTGGGAATTGAAAATCTAGGCATGTAGGCTTAATCTTGGCTGCATTTTATGGGGGAATATGAAAATCAAGGCTGGTAGGCCTGTTTGTTTGGCAATTTAATCGTTTTCAAAATATCAATAAAACCTATCACTTATCAAAAATAAATAAATAGAGAGGAATTAAATCAGCAACATGTGACTTTTCCCAGTCCTCTTTTTCGTGCATTGATAATGCATTTAGAATAATAATTGTGTTGATGCAATTTTTTTTTCGTATTATTTAAATAGATCAGAGATTAATGTGTCTCCAGTGCATAACTTATTCTATTATCAATAAATGAGAATGCAGATCCACACCAATCTTTTCACATTCAAGCCTATGAAGTGCAGGGGTATAAATCGGATGATGTCGTGATACATACATTCGGTGATCAATTTGCAAATATATCCAGCCGGATCATTGGGAATGTATTCCACCATCTGCATTCATTCTTTCTGACCTGAATGGCTGTATTCAACATAAATAAGTTAGTCAATTTACATACAACATTAAAACCATTCCAATTTAATCTCACAAAAGCAGCTATCAATGCCATAGTGCATTTGTCATATTTAGAGGTTGAACAAGAATAGAAAAGACATACCTGCAAAATTGACTCTATGTAAGATGAAAGGTGTCAGCCTTCACAGAGTTCTAAGCATAAGCTCCAAATGTATGTATGCTGCAGAACAAAGGTAAAGAAATGCACAAAGATTCTAGAGCAGCTAGAGTCTATAGGCGCACTAAAAGTACCCCAATTTTAAAAACTTTTAAGTTGCCACCCATGATAAATTTCCACTAATGTATTCCTTGATTCTAAGAAAGTTTCTATGAAGGATTGAATTGTTTTTAAGTCCAGATATGCAAAACGTGGAAGCAAAATGGTGAAAATCCGACAAAGTTTTAAAGAGATGGATAATTCATTTTCCGCTACAATTTTTGAAGTCAAAGTTCATTTTTCCACCATAAAGAAGCACTTCTTGAATTTTCCACAATGGAGTAGTCAAATCGGGATTTTCTACCGAAGGAAAAATGCGTAGTGGAAAACTCATATTCCGCTGCACCTTTCATAGTCATTTTTAGATTTTCCATTGGAGAAGCAAATGTTTCATTTTCCACCAAAAGGAAAAATGCGTAGCGGAAAATTCATTTTCCGCTATGCCTTTCGCAATCAAAGTTCAGTTTTCCACATGAGGAGAGAAAAGGCAAATCTCAATCCACAATGAAGGTATATGTGGTCTAGTATCAAGATCACTCCAGAAAAGTAATTTGTGAATCAATCTACATCAAAATTGTGCCCACTACATGGAAATGGAAAATTGAAGATTGGGTGCGCTTTTTGCACTCAAAAATGAAATTTCCACCAAGCGTCAAATCCACAATAGAGAGATGGAAAAGAGCTCTTAATTGATTAAACAGAGAATGGTAATCTCATAATGATTTATTGTTTGAAGATTTGGGCATCAACATGACATTAAATATGAAGCGGAAAATTCATTTTCTACTACGCCTTTCGTAGTCAGTTTGGAGTTTTCCACAAAAGGAGAAGACAAAAGTCAAATTTTCACAAAGGATGAATTGGAGTGTTCCATAACCAGTGACTTGATAGCAAAGAAGAAGTATTGCTTGTTAATTATATTCAAAGTGTAGTTACTAGAATGTGTGAATTTCACCTACAACAGAGAATTGGAAAATTGAGAACTTGGTACGCTTTTCAACCTTCATTTGGGATTTTCCACCACAAGCATTCTAGAGAATCACTCTCAAAATTCAGCAAGGAATAAACATGGTAAGCATGGAAGATAACATACTGACAAATTGAAGACATCTGAGTTACATAGCATGTGAAAGAAGAGTGGCTGGGAACTTTATTTTATCAATTCTGATTTTGTAACAGTCATATAGACCAGCATTTAGTAGCTCATATCTTTTGACTAAGTGATTATTTTTCTGATCGCTCCGGTCAGAATGAAGATAACCAGGTTTGGAAAAACATATCCAAAGATGAGCTCGATCCAACGGTGGAATCAAAAGATATGCCCCCCGCAACGAGACCCAAACAGGCAGAATTATTTTTCAGTCCGACCATCAAAGGAACATTTTGATTTGAATTTAATATATTTTGATATCACTTGTCCAAATATCATTCAAATATGTTAATGTATATCCTTATAAATCATAGTTTATAAGTATGTTAGTTTTGAAAAGGAAAAATATGGGAAATCAAAGAGACAAGAGTCAGTTATAGAACTGAAAAGTCACCAAAAGAAACCAATTGGAATGTGAAGAGAATCTCTAGGAAGAAATAGTTATAGAACTGAAAGGTCACTGTTGGAGAACCGAATGGTCATGAAGAAGTCTATTTATTGTATATCTTTGCTGATATGGAGGGTTCTTCTTTTCGGCGAGAGACAGAGAAAAGGAGTAGGGGGAAGAAACTTAGTTTAGTTTTCTGCATTTTCATTATGTATGTTAAGAGTTTGAGTTTTTGTAATAGATTTAGCATAAGCTGTGAGAAAATAAAATCTGAGCATTCTTATTTGTGATGTTCAAGGCAACAAGTGTTTTATTCTGAATTGGAGCATTCAATCTGAGTATTGTTATTTTCAATTTTGGGCATCATCTTGCATCTCGTGTTGAATAATGAATGGTTTGTATATCAGAGTATTTGCAGACATTCCTATTACAAGAATTGGGATAATTTAACCTTCTCTTTCATTTCATTTTTCATTGCATTTGCATACATAGCATTTACATTGCATTACCAATGCTAGGGAGTCATAGGAAGTGTGAATTCCTGGGGTTGGCTAGGTGTAGAACTGAATTCTCTGCCTGAGTTAGTTCTATCTAGGGCTGGCTTGGTTTTCCTCTTTCGTTCTCAGGTTAAGAACGTACCGAGTTAGTTTAGGAATAAACAAGATTCATTGAATATCATTGATAAGGGAGCTATACCTTTTAATTAAGAGGAAATCTATCATCCTCATGATAGATTATCCAACTGTTGGTATCAAATTATTTTTCACAGGTTTGGGCATTTAAGAGTTACATTGGAAAGAACAATCTGTTTACCAACAGAGTCATAGGACAGAACTTTTTCCAGGCACATTGAGCACAGAACGAAGCAAAACTCTTTATAAGCGTAGAACAGAATAGTCCAATGTAGCACATCCTCTGCCCAGAGAGAAAAATGAAAACCAAACAAGATTTCAAGAGTTGAGCTCTCTTCCATAAGATAGGTGGCAAAGATTAGCTTATTGCCAAAGGAGTTACTCTTGCTATCTTTCAAGATTGAAGGCAAGATAACTCTTGATCATATCAAACCATTAAAACATGCCCCCCGATCAGATAGGCAAGCTCAAGTAATAATATCTCCACATTAAAGAATGGGATTTAAACTTATACAAATTGGAGATGATTACACACACACACACACACACACATATTTATAATATATGTATGTGTGTGTGTGTGTATGTATTTTCCTATACATATATCCATCGAAGATAAAACATGAAATAAGCAAATACTTTGGATGATATGAAAAACATTCAATTAAAAATTAAATATTTAATTACTGAGTTTGTTAATTAAAATTGACAAGGTACCTTAAGCCTGGGGACTAACTAGACCAGCTAGACATTGGAACACCTCTATCTCAAACCTAGAAAACTGACATTGATCAAGGTTCTAATTCCTAACTTTTACCCTTTGCTCATGCATTCCTGCACTGATGATATTCTTTCCCTGCTCATGGGATGATTAGCTTCTTGCATCCACTGACCAGGATGAATTAGATATCCATTCGATCATAATAAACTCACTTTCCAAACTAATCATACATTAGCAGCAGCAATTCATTTTCCTATTTTTTCCATAAATGAGGATTCAATTCCTTCTATAATGAACTATTTGTTAGAATCCACATAACCAAAATTAACAAAATTTACATTTCTATTCTCATTAGATAATATTCATATACCGAAATTTGACTGAAATCCTTTTAACAACCATAGTCACATTTCACAGGATTGCTGTCCTATCTCCTTGAGCCTGCTTGTTCCTCATTAAAACCACTTGGATCCTCTCTTTTCACTTGCTGTTAGTCTTGAAATCTTTCTCCTTTTAATGGATCTTCTATAGCATTGAATATGCTGTTCTTTTTGAAACTTCATTGCTTTCAGCAGACATGAGAGACCAAGGCATCAATTTAGGGCCTGCTTTCTCTTTCCACCCTCCTTTGACCATGAGTTAGGGCTTGGAGTTAAGAAATCAGAACAAAAGGAAAACTAAAATTCCCTCCCAAAGAGAAACATGTGACCTCTTCATATTTTTTTGCTCTCAAAGTAGCTTTTACAAGGAAATAAAAGCATAGTATTCACACATTTGACATTTGGGGTAAGTAATAAAAGCCTTTGGCATATTTAAATGCACTATTAAGGTCTCTAAGGATATGAAGCTTTTTTGAAACAAGAAAAACTTGTCATACACCTAGAGCCATTCAAATGAAAGACTACATCTGGGAGAGAGAACATCCCAAGAATATGGCCAAATGAAAAACTAAGGCAAAAAGTGAAGCTGTAAATACAATTAAGTCCTAGGGACCGAATTGGATATAATTAAGTCCTAGGGCCTTCTCTTATTACTTCTGATTGGGCTTTTATTGAGTGGGTTCGGACATTGTTGTTACGACGTATCACTAGATGTCACAGATTCACCCCTCACAGCATTGTCTTGGCTGAGTTTGGTGCTCATCCTCTCAAACTTGCCGTCATTTTTGACTTGATTTGGTTTCTTCATCGGCTTTGTGCTTTTATGGAGACGTGTTGACCGGCTTAGATACTCTCATCTGGCATACTGTTCTTCGATGGAGATTATAAGATTTGAAACTTCTACTAGGTCTCGATGCTGGTATATTCATGCCACCTCTTTGTTGGGTTCGATCGGGATTGACATTGATCGTCTTTCTCCTTATCAGTTTTCGCTGGATGCTTCTGCTCATCTTCTCCCCTCACGTTAGAAGTTGAATGAGCATGTTTGATAGGATATTTATAGACAGTACATTACCACTACTTGGAGTAATCCCCCGGGGGGTCTACGACCTAGGATGGCCTTCTATGCTGAGCATTTTCTTGAGATTTAGGATGGTATTGTTGTTCGCCCTGCTTATCTCTATCGACACTAGAATTAGGCCTTACGGTTTTCTGTAGGCTCATTTAGAGTTGGTTCTCATCGCCTCAGGGTTTGGACTGACCACCATATGGATCAGGCTGATAGGTTATGTCAGCTATGTACTTTGGCGAAGGTTGAGACCGAGATCCACTTCATATTTCGTTGTCCTCTTTACTATGAGATCAAAGGGAGATTTTATTGCCTTTTCAGAGACTGTTCTTCTCTTTCGATGTTCTTTAGCTATATTGATTAGTGGTGTCTTGCACTTTTTCTTCAGGAGGCCACCCATCTTCGAGAGATTACCCTGCAATCTTTTATTCCTCAGGGGTGTACTTCAGATCAGCTCATTGCTGCCTTTTTCTCTCCCTTGTCTCCTCTACAGGGTTTGAAAAGGCCTTCCACTACTTCTCATTCCAAATCGGTCAGACATTGTACCAGTCTCTCTAGGCAGCGATAGTCCTATAGCGGTTCTTCATGGCATTCTAAAGCCATGGATAGTTCACAGGTGTACCTCTCTATTACTGATTTCTTTGTGGCAAGGAAGGACCCTTAGTCCTTACCTTGTCTTCTTTATTGTTTGTCTCTTGCTTTTGTTTCTTCTCAGTCACCATTTGGTGCTTTTGCTTTGGGCAGTTCTTCTGTTGTATGCCCAGTCCCATAAACCGTTTTGATTTTTCATGGACATTACTATTATTATCTTATCTTATTTTGTTGATTTTATAGCAGCGGGAGTTATCTTTTGTAACAAACGAATTTTCATAACCAATTTAAAACACCTAATAATCTGATTTAATAAGTAACTGATTCCATTTCACATGACAATGACTTTCATTAACTAAATATAACTATGATAAAGTAACTGATTTCTATTCTAACTGTAATTCATGTTCAGCTGATATAACGAAATAAAGAAATAAATACATTGCTAACATTTTAATCATTTCTAACTAATAACATATTCAGCTGAAAATAAAATAACGACTATCTTCTATATCAACTAATATATTCATTCAATTTATGCTATTAGAAAACTAAACTATCTAATTATTCTTCTAAGGATTTAAAGGTAAAAGTGCAAAAGAAACATACAGAAATAATGGAGAAATTCCTTTATCTTATTGTTCAAGCCTCGACATTGGTGAGAGGAGAAGCGTTGACATAGGCTTAACCTTCCAACCTCGGACCATACTTATCCCCACACATTCTAACTTAATAGAACGACACTCCCTTCTTCGGGATCGGGCTTGGGATGTTCTTAAGTCCAGCCATCCAAGCTACTCAATGGTTTGAGTGCCCCATCAATTATACCTATATAACTGATGTCTATGGATAAACAAAAAGATCTCATGATTGGCACATATGCCTATAACTACCTTGGCCAAGGAGTTCAGTTGGGTTTGTGAACCCGATCTCCACCACTCGACTTGACAATAGATTCTATTACCAGGGCATGCATGAGCTATTAATTATTTATTATTCCAATCTAATTTCATTGTTGTGTCTGCAGGTTTATTTCCACCTCTTCACCATTCATTGGCTTCTCTGTCGGGTGAATTCCTCGGTGTCCGCATGATTCTGATTTTGTTTTACACCTCTTCACCAATTCTATGGCTTCTTTGTCAAGTGAATTCCTCGGTGTCAAAGTGTTCTAAATATGCTTGGAAATTTTATTGAAGCATGTGTAATGATGTGGTTTCATATAATCAATCAAGTTTATTACAACTTCCAAAGGATTTCATAAATGATGTAAACTTAGGAAAACTTGGTGAATGATTTCATACACCTCGGATTACAAACAGCTAGTACTATGGATTGATCTCTACTTAACAGGCTTAGCCGGCTGTGGGTGGAAGTCGAATTAGAAAGAGAAAGAAAAAGATTTGGCAATCATATGTAAATTATTCTCTACCTATCTTTATGTATCAGCTGAGTTAGATATTGAATTCAGTAAGATCGATTTATATTTTGCATTGTTTCTATGGTATTCAATCTTGCAATTAGAATAACCATTCCAGTCGGTTTATCTTGGAATACATAAACAAGAAAATCATTATCAGAAATCGTGACTTGAGATTTGATTGTATCTTTTGCTCTAGCCAGGCCTCTTGTCCTCCCACAAATTTGAGGCTGATTCCAGACTTCAATTCGTCAACAATAATATACTGGAAGAACAACAGTGATTAATATATTGGAAGATCAGCAGGGATTCGGGGTATGAGAAAGGAAGGTATTCGGCTGAGAGCTCAAACGTAGACGTATGGGTTTTGGAGAGAACAGGAGATGGAAGGAGTATGTCTGCCTAATTCGATCATGGCTCCTTAATAACTTATCCAAGACTCCTCGGCTTCCATCAGTTTTCAAGATGACCATTCAGATGCAATA
This sequence comes from Cupressus sempervirens, assembly GCA_028749045.1. Classification (NCBI taxonomy): domain Eukaryota; kingdom Viridiplantae; phylum Streptophyta; class Pinopsida; order Cupressales; family Cupressaceae; genus Cupressus; species Cupressus sempervirens. The sequence goes on along the minus strand of CM053784.1, from coordinate 4,004,193 downwards.
AGAATTTTGATTTTGAAAAGAATTAAAGCGGGAAAAGAAATGAGGAGGAATTGAAGATTTTAATCTTTTATTTAATTATTATATGCTTTTATGTATGTTTACATATATATATTGATGAGGTGACATCATTAGATTACATTATTATAATTTATTGGTGCCATTTCGTTTTTATATTTGTATGATCGTATTTAAGTGTTTATTATAATGATAAAATAAGAAGATTTAATATTAAATTTCTAAAGGTATGAATTATATTTTAATTTAGATTATTTTATGTTTTTATTACATGGTTTTCCAAATAGCTCATGCGGTCCCATAATGCAACCTATGGTCAAGTCTTCGTATCCTTTCCAAGGGAGTCTTAGGTCATACCTGCCGATCCTGATGACTGAACCAAACAACCATCCCATTTTGATGATCCCGTTTAGCAATGCTTAACCTCTCTTCAGTCTCCTCCTGTAATCACCCAAGCAAAAGCATTCTCGCCAACACATTAATTCAAAAATATATTGATTGTTAATTCAAATCAAACAACTACTAATCATCTAATAACAGTTATAGGTTACTGGTTATTTCATCAATGTCTATAATAACTAACTCATTTCACATGATCATGAAAGAAATAATTCGTTATCAGTTGGTACAACATATATAAATAACTAACTCATTTCACATGACCAAGAAGAGAAATAATTTGTTAACATTTGATACAACATATATAAATAACTAACATTTCACATGATCAGGAAAGGTAATAGTTCGTTAAACCGACAGTTACGATCAAATTTAAAAATTTAAGGCAAAATTTGGGATGTAACATCTTTCTCTCCTATATTTGAAAGAAATAGATATATTATTGAAGACAACTCAACAGATAACATTAGTTTCTTTGTAATGTCAAGGCAATGGAGGTTCAAGACAACAAAGGGTCTTGTCTCCACTTTTTAATGACAAGACAATGAAGAGTCGAGACAATTTTATATATTCTTCCACGTGGAATTTGTATGATTGCACATTGATATTTTTTGTTTCAAGAAGATTGATAATAAGGAATTTTATTAGTGTTTGTACATTGATTGATGCAATAATCACCACCTCAGCTTAGCCATGTGTTTAGTCAAATTGTAAATCAGTTTTTCTGTACATTCATAAATATTTATAAGTGATATATTTGTGGCTGTGTTATTCTCCCTTAAGTTGGACTGTTTTCCAGGATAATTCATTTGTGTCAAATGTTGAATCTGTTGTGTCTTATTGTTCCTTTATTTTGTTTGTTGTTCATCTTCATTTCTGGCATGAAGCATTGACAATTTCAAGTAGTAGGAATATAAATGAAATACATGTGAATACAAAAATATACAAAACCTAGGTTTACAATTCAAAAATTAATGCATTCCCTAAACCAAGTAATTGGTTAACATTTGTTTACAAGTGAATTGTTTTACTTATGTACACCTTAAGATGAAGACATTAAGGTTTCTACACTATTTATCAATTAGTGTTATTGTGTGCTTCTTTTCTTTTCAAAAAGGCAATAATCTACTCTAGATTGATATCAATTGATTACCACATTTTTTTTCTAATTGATCTATTATATTTTTTGTAGATATTTTTCACACAGTTCTTGGACTATGACTAATTATACATGGAAGCAGCTTGAATTGGATGAATGTACAATCACTCTTGTGTTGGAGATTGGAAAATGAAAGAATGGAGTTATAGTAAACATTAAAATTTAATGTCTTATAGACAAAGTTGTTGTAAAGTGCATAAAAATGAATAATAATGATGCAAACATACAAAAAGTAAAAACTTTATTCAAGTTAGATTCTCACACTAATGGTATTAGCTATTATGGCTATACAAAAGACAAAGTATTTCTATATTGCATTTGAGAAATCTGATTGCACTGTAAGAGATTTTGTCACTATCCAAACAAAATTCATGTTTTGACCCAAAAAAATTACAAAATGAAACAAAAGATGTGGATGTAAGATAAAAATTCAAGTTTATTAAAGATATTTGTCAGTATAATTATATACAAATACTAAACAACGAGAGGTGCCCCGTGAGGATCCCTATTTATCACATATTGAAATTGATGTGGTTAGTTGGAACAACATTAATATTTTAATAATTATTATATGCTTTCTCTTAAATTTATTAGTAGATTTTTTTTTTGTTATTGAGTTATTTTAAAAAGTTTTTAGCTTTTTATGTTTTCAAATAAAAAATACTAATTAGGTTTTTTTTTCTTCAATGCAAAGCCATTCTGCACAGTTTTTCTTCTAAACATTAACAAAAAATTTATCACTGAGATTTGACTCTTGAGAATATTTTGTTCAAGTTTGATAAAAATTATCTTTGTGCGATTTTTTTTGATTTCAATATAAATAATTCAATTAAATATGATTCCAACTTCAACTACAAAAGAAATAGTAAAGTGTTTTTATTCTTCATTTTTATAATTATTTATTATTTCTACCTATTGATATCACTAATTTGTTTTAATTGTTTGTTGAGTCCAAAGTCCTCTTTGGATTACTGATCTGCTAACTCAACAAACAATTAAAACAAGTTTGTGATCTTAAAGAAGCAGAAATAATGCATAATTATAAGGAAAAGGATAAAAACATCTTACCAATGTTTTTGTAGTTAAAGTTGGACTCATATTTAATTGGATTACTTATACTGAAATTATAATTTTTTGCGCATTGATAATTTTTATTTAACTTCAACAAAATATTTTCAGGAGTCAAATCTCTGTGATAGATATTTTGTTCATGTTTAGAAAAAATACTGTGTAAAACGACATTGTATTGTAGAAACAAATTTCATTAGTGTCTTTTATACGAAAAAACAAAAAACTAAAGACTTTAGAAAATAACTCAATAAGAAAAAAACAATCTACTAATAAACTTAAGGGAAACCATGTAATAATTATAAAAATACTAATGTTGTTCCAACTAACTTAAGCAATTTCAATGTGTGATCTGTAGGGATCCTCACAAGGAACCTTTTCTTGTTCAACATTTGTATATTATTACGTTGACTAATTTTTTTAATACACTGAATTTTTTTCTTTCTTCCACATTTTTTGTTTCATCTCGTAATTTTTTCTATTCAAACATGATTTTTCTTTGGATAAATATAAAATCTCTTGAAGTACAATCACATTTCTCTAATGCAATATAAAAATACCTCATCTTTTGCATAGTTATAATGACTAATAAATTAGTATGAGAATCTACTTTAGATAAAGTTTTCATTTCTTGTATGATTGTATCATAATTCATCATTTTTATGTGCTTTATGACAACTTTGCCTCTAAAACAATAAATTCTAATATTTACTATAACTCCATTCTTTCCTCTTCTGATCTCTTGTTCAAGAGTGAGCAATCTTGATGAATAATAGCAGAGTTTCAAGCAAGAGCAGTGGTCATTCATCATTGAACAACAAATCTGGTCAATGGAACAATTTATGTAATGAAAGCAGTGAGTATCTTGTGAAAAGGGGCAGATTTACAATAGTGAACAACCGATGTCAAAGAATGGAAGGCAGTTCTGCAACTAGGAATAGCAGTGGACATTGATTTATCTTTAGAATGAGGTAGGGTTTAAGAAAACTCACAGTATCCAATGCATTCATCTGTTCTTTTGTGATTTCAAGCGTTTTCATCATTGTTGAAGGAATTATCACTGTTTTTCTAGACGTTTGTTGTTGTTGTTCCTTGTGTTTGCTAGAGATTTTCTTGAGATTAGTGTTTATTTCCAGACGTTATGTTTCTATAAGAGTTTTTCACTAGGATACAAAGTTTTTACTACTTTATTGAGTCTATATTTTCATAAGAATACTTTAATTGTCCATGCATAGGGATGCATTGTATAATATGTCCTGTCCATTTCTTTTGGAGAGTTTTTGTTTTTGGAGATTCATCATTGGCATGTGAAGAAGTTTTCTATTCAAGAAGGTGCAATATTGTCTTGATACTTTCATTAATAGAGTAGACGACAGTTTTGTAAAAGTTTGAAAAGCATTGTCATGGCAAGGTCTATGTACTGTTATAGGGCACAAAAGAAGACAAAGGGTGTAAAAGTTTTAGAGACCAACAACTGTTGATTTTTCTATGAAAGGATAAATCACTATTTTTTGGAGGTCTTTCTTTGTTCTAGAGGTTTTCATTATTTCCATAGCATGTTTGACTATTTTATCAACGCTTTTGGCTGTCACACAGTTGCAATCACTGTTCTAGGAGAGAGACGTTTGTGTGCAAAAGTAGTGATCCACTGTCACAATGCTTTACTATGAAAGAGTGATCAAATTAGCAGTAAAGATAGCATAGATAAAATAGTAAGTGAGAGATTAATATGCCATGATCTTAGAGAAAGACAATAACAAATCAATGTTATGAATGACAATGATATGAATAATGTCGAGTTGGTGGCCAACACGTCCTTTGAGATTCATGACATGTCTTAATCGTCTCTTGTGGGTTGGGTTAAATATAACAGTTATATTGGGCATTGACAGTGCAAGCTTTTGGTGTAATGAAAATGATTCTTACAATTGGCATCAGAGGCTTGGGTCATGGGTTCGAGTCTCCTTTTAGTGGGTGCTGAATGTGATGTCCCTTTACTGGTTTTGTATGATATTTCCAACCTCTAATCAGATCTTTAAGATCAAACAACTAATATCACAAAGATCCACCAAATTTCTCAAGAAACCCCAAATCGGGTATGCCAGAAATAGTGCCAAAAGCTTCACAGCTTCACCTATTATTAATAAATCCGAAAACCCACAAATCTGCACTGTTCAGCACAAAGGCAAACTCTGTATGAGCATGCACATGGAATGGCTTCAAACTCCCGTCCTTAGCCTTCCTGGAAACCTGCAAACTCCCGTTCTTGGGTCTCCCTGGAAACCTGCAAACTCCCGTTCTTGGGTCTCCTTCTCCACAGGTTTGGCAGCCTCTGAAGAATAACAAAAAATGAGCAAAAATCAAGTTCTGGAAATCAGCCCAAAATGCCTCCAAACCCCTTAAAAGAGGGCATAACTGTAACTCACGTCCAAGAGAGGTTAATGAAACATATTTTAATAATAATTTTCATTTATTAGTCCAACGGTTTCCAAAGATTAACCCCCTTTTTCCGAAACTTCACTTTCTTGGGCCTGCCTGCCTTAGCAAAGATTATTATTTTTTAATTATTTGAAAAGGGGACATGACAAGTCCTCCCCTCCCAAACATTGCTTGTCCTCAAGCAATGGTTGAACAATAAACCAATCAATCCACCCGGATCCCAAATGTAGTCATGAACTATACTACTACCAATTAACACAGGCTCCTGCAATATCCTCTGCAATATGACCAAGAGGAATCCATAATCAAACTGACAATTATAGCTCAACCAAACTCCAAAATCACCACTACCACAATAAAAAACCCATGAGACACAAACTCTTAGAACATCAGAACCCAAGTAAAGTGGACAAATCAAACTACCAACACAGTAAATACCATCAATGCATCCCACTGGCCTATACAGAATGTACAATCCAACTCTGCAACAATGGTGAACGCTCTCGAATGAACTGTACCAAGTATGGAGAATCCACACACTGTACAACTCCTGCAGTCAACACAACTTTGCAAATCACCGGCCACTATCTCATAACCATAACTCCCATGCACTGCTGATGGTGAAAAGACATTACAAGATAAAGAGTAAGAAATGGAATCCAAACCAAATTTTCCTGCCATCAACTCCTCAAAACAAGGATTAAATGCTAACTGATGTACATACCCTGCAATATAATGTTGATTAAAAAAACCAACCTTAGTCAACAGCTCACCATGAACAAGTGATACAACCCACTGTGACTGATCACTAGCTAAGTCAAGAGATGTCATAGCCAAAGGAGTAGAATCAATAACAACACCCACTGAAGCATCACTCCCAAACTCCTGCTCTAAGTCACATATTATCAAGCTGTCAACTGCAGAACCTATCACCATGTCATGCCCATCACAACTCTCATCTTGAGGCATCAAACTGTCCCATAACTGATGATAAGCACTAGGAACCAAAGTACATCTCTGTATCATCATCTCATCAACATGGTCATCAAAGGTAAATTGATGAGCGTACCTCATAGTGTAATGCCGATAGAATGCGCCAATCTCAATTAGTGGCTCAAACTGTAATCCAGATGAAACTAACTGCAATTGATCATTAACCATGTTGGAACTGACTACTACCTCTGAAGATATCACTAAGGGAGTAGTATTACTAGCAGGAACCATGCCAACTCCCGACTCACCAACATCACACATGATCTTTGATACATCTCTAGTCTCTGTGCCATCAGTACTAGAGGCCACCACCATGTCAGGCATACAACAATCTGCTACAACACCCAACTCAACTGAACCTGACTCTAGTGGGAATGAACCTGATATGCCAATGTTAGTATCAAGGATGGATGCATCCCCATCTGCACTGTCTTTGACAATCTCGGCCATGGACATCCTCGGATCACCAAACACCACAGCTTGTGACTGTATAGAATCAGGTAAAGACTGTAGTCGCTCTAACTCCATGGTCACCTTAGCCAAATGAAACTGTGACTCCTTGAAATCCAATTGTGTACTCTCAAGAATCTCAGAAGTCACCTCAAGCTGCTGAGTAAGCTCACTCACCTCATCTTCCTTGGCCAACAATGCATCGTATGCTGTACTGCCCCACTCCATAAGATAATCTCTATCGGCTACCAACTGCATATAATCCTGTCTCAAAATTCGGATAGCCTCCCATAAAGAGTCAAACTCTGTCAAGGAAAGATAACTGCCTTCCTACTCATCACTAGTAGGAGAACCCCATCCATAAACTGCTAACAACTGAAGAGCAGCATCAAAATGCTGGCAAGTGATAGCAATGTCTTGGTCACTAACTCTCAACTGATTAGACACATGATGGCACTGGCTTGACTTTCTCCGACAAACCTCCTCTGATGCACTGTCTAAAGGAGTATCCTCAAAGTTACTAGTCTCTAGAGTATTACCATCCATGTCCTGTGAATCATCTGTAAAGCTCATATCAACATACGGAGTATCAAAAACTGTAGCACTGCTGTCCAACTCCTCTGTACCCAAAGAAACTAAGTCTTCAAAACTGCCCACTGCATCCTCCTGGATGTCATCAATGCCAATATGATCCTGGGACTCATCTGTACACACTGCCAAATATGAAAGATCATCAACACATTCCAGAAAGTATGGTCGACTGGATATATGAACAAAGCCCAACACCGGTGTATAAAAACTAATACCAACATCGGACAAGCTGCTAGCACAAGAAAAGACAACACCGTGCAATCTGCTAATCAAATCCATGATAGCACCCAAACAAACACTGCTACCAAAAAGTGTTAAAGATCTCCTATCAACTGAATCCCAAATGCCAATATAACAATCTTGAGTCCATATCTGTAAACTAGAATCAACTGGTAACTCAAGAAAAATCCTCACTTGAGTAATATGACCAATACCAACTAACTCCACATACCTGTCATGATGAGATAATGAAGTCTCAATATTGTCTTCACTCACCTTCAGCTGGCTGGACAAATCATGTGAAGTACTACCAGCCTCAACCTTATGTGATGAAGCATCTAACTGTGCCTGGTACTCTTTCTCAGCAAAGTCATGAATGCTCAATGTCTGCTCATCTCTACCAGGTATCTCACCATCCTGCACAACAACATCCTCATAATCATCATCTGAACCCACTACACTGTAGTCACTACCTGTTGTAAATATACCACCCTGAATACCTGTGGCATCACCCTTTAACGACCTGTATACAATTGTCTCAATTTGAGTATCAAGTTGACCATTACTATCAATCTGTGTAATATCTTTTCTCACTGCCTCCTGTGGCGGAGTAGAATCTGAGACCTCTGCTTGGCTATAAGCTAGTTTCTCAGACTCCTCATGCAAATTCTTGGTAATTGTGTCATCTACCCTGTGAGAAAATTTGCCAAATAGAAATCTAGTCAACTTATCCACCTTAGCTGGGTCGGAAACCATGTCATTCATCATACGGTGGTGCTCAACCAACTGTTCAGACATGTCATGGCTTATTTTCATAAGTTTATCTCGAATGTCTAAATAACCATCCTTTTTACTGTTTTGACTCTGGACATCAATTGTCCAAGATCGTGTCCTCTGAGACTCTGTACTTGTCCATTCTGGATAAAGTAGAGTGTAACCCCAATAGGATATAACTTCTTCAAACACCAAGGACTAACATGCAAATGATTAGAAGTAGCATGCAACCATAGATTTTGACATGCAACTGATTAGAAGCAACATGCAACCACCAAATTCACCAAGAACTAACATGCAAATGATTAGAAGTAGCATGCAACCATAAATTTTGACATGCAGCTGATTAGAAGCAACATGCAATCATAAATTATGACATGCAAGATCTGGGTAGTTGTCAAAACTGACATGCAAGATCTGGGTAGTTGTCAAAACTGACATGCAAACTTCTACAACCACCAAATTCACCAAGAACTAACATGAAAATGATTAGAAGTAGCATGCAACCATAAATTTTGACATGCAGCTGATAAGCAACATGCAACCATAAATTATGACATGCAAGATTTGGGTAGTTCTCAAAACTGACATGCAAACTTCTACAAACCTTCAGGCTGGCAAGATCATGGCTCTGATACCACTGTGATGTCCCTTTACTGGTTTTGTATGATATTTCCAACCTCTAATCAGATCTTTAAGATCAAACAACTAATATCACAAAGATCCACCAAATTTCTCAAGAAACCCCAAATCGGGTATGCCAGAAATAGTGCCAAAAGCTTCACAGCTTCACCTATTATTAATAAATCCTAAAACCCACAAATCTGCACTGTTCAACACAAAGGCAAACTTTGTATGAGCATGCACATGGAATGGCTTCAAACTCCCGTCCTTAGCCTTCCTGGAAACCTGCAAACTCCCATTCTTGGGTCTCCCTGGAAACCTGCAAACTCCCGTTCTTGGGTCTCCTTCTCCACAGGTTTGGCAGCCTCTGAAGAATAACAAAGAATGAGCAAAAATCAAGTTCTGGAAATCAGCCCAAAATGCCTCCAAACCCCTTAAAAGAGGGCATAACCATAACTCACGTCCAAGAGAGGTTAATGAAACATATTTTAATAATAATTTTCATTTATTAGTCCAACGGTTTCCAAAGATTAACCCCCTTTTTCCGAAACTTCACTTTCTTGGGCTTGCCTGCCTTAGCAAAGATTATTATTTTTTAATTATTTGAAAAGGGGACATGACACTGAAAGCTCAGTCACTGCCAAGGGCGAGTTTGTTTACTTGGTGGTCAACTCCTTGAAGATTCATGAAATTGCTTAAACACCTTTTGTGGCTGAGGTTAAATACGACATTTGTACTGGGCAATAAAATTGTAGCTTTTGGTGCAACAACAAATATTCCAACAAATAAGACCATTATAGGATCATAGGACCATAATAGTGAAAACAAGAAGTCATGAAGCTTGGAAGCCCTAACAAAGCTAGGGGTTTCATATAAGAGTCAAGGATAGTCATTAAAAAATTCCTTAATTGCCATGTCTTATAGAAGAGAAATGTTTGAAGAACCTCATCAAGAGCACTAATACAAAAGAGTAATGATGAAGGCACTGTTTAGATCAAAGAGGACAAACACTTGAAGAATAGGGAACCACTGTAATAGGTCACTGTACCAACAAATAAGACCATTACAGGATCATAGGACCATAATAAGACAAAATAAATAATAGGACCATAATATTCCAACAATTAAGACCATAATATGATAAGAGAACCATAATATTCCAACAAATAAGACTATTACAGGATCATAGGACCATAATAGTGAAAACAAGAAGTCATGAAGCTTGGAAGCCCTAACAAAGCTAGGGGTTTCATAAAAGAGTCAAGGATAGTCATTAAGAAATTCCTTAATTGCCATGTCTTATAGAAGAGAAATGTTTGAAGAACCTCATCAAGAGCACTAGTACAAAAGAGTAATGATGAAGACACTGTTTTAGATCAAAGAGGACAAACACTTGAAGAATAGGGAACCACTGTAATAGGTCACTGTACCATGAAAAGCAGAGACCACATTTGGTGTGAAACTGTTTTTGAAAAGGAAATGTTTGTCATGAAGTTTAGAGGATATTGTTGTTATAAATGTTGATCTCGGATCTAGTCTCTCACTTAGATTGGGACAATTTAGAAGCTTTGTAGGGGCGGGATAGGGATGCATCTTGTGAAGCAACCTCTGGATGTTAAAGAAGCCGGCACTTTTCATGTGGTTTGAAAAAGAGAGGCATCTCAAACAAAACCAAGGCGATTTGCCAATGATGTTAAAACCCTTTGAGCTTTCTTCAACAATAATGAGAACACTAGACCCCCAAAATGAACACATGACACCACAAACTGTTCATTGTTAGGGAGAGAACGCGATGGCAAGATACTGGACACAGACCAAAGCATTCATATCCCCTTGTGAGAAGCATTTGTTAAGTTTCGCAGGGAAGACATTCTCATTATACTCCCCTAAAATAACAATTTAGAGAATCTCGTTCATTGTAATGGCATGGTATAACCTTAGGTCACAAGCATTGGAGTGGTAAGCAAACATGATGCAAGAACTTGTAAACTAATTCATTTGTAAGAGCCTAAAAAGCAACAAAAAATAACTACATTTGTTTAGAAATGACACAAAACCTTAAAACCATCCATAAGATAAGATAAGATAAGATAAGATAATGATATTAATGTCCAACAAAAGACCAAAAAGAGGTCTATGGGACTGAAAGGATTACAACAATGAAGCGAACACCAGTAGGAGCACACAAAGGTGTTTGAACAAAAATGAATACAACCAAAGTAATAGCAAGAAAGAATAGAGATAGGAAAAGCGCTAGTTGTCTTTCTTGGGCTAGAAGAAATCTGTCACTGAATGATACAAATGCCGATGTGCAGAGGCACTGCATTGTCTCTGGCCTCTCCTAGAGGAGTGTCGCTGGTGCAAGTAGTCAGAACAGGATCTGACACATCTGGAAAGCTTGGTAGACCGAATAGAGCTAGAAGACCTTTTCACACCACACAAAGGGGATAATGGTGTAAAGAAGGCAGTAATGAGTTGAGTAGATGAGTGCCGGTGGGGAAGCAGTGTCTGGATCGTGCTATCACAGAGCATGGCGGCCTCACGAAGATAAAGTGCAAGACATCTCTGATCATAATAGCTGAAAAAGTCATGGAGAGAAAAGCACTCCCTGAACAGACAAAAGAATCTCCCTCTAATCTCATAGTAAATAGGACATCGCAAAAGGAAATGAGCCTCATTCTCCACCTCCCCTAAAGTGCAAAGCATATAGATCCGCTCCCCACTATCAATATGATGATCAGTCTGGGCCTGAAGACAATGAGAACCAACTCTGAAAGAACCTAAAGAGATCTGTAGGGCATGAGACCACCATCGTGAAAGATAGCTGGGATGGGCAATAATCCCATCAAGAATCTCTAAAAAGTGCTCCGCATATAAAGACATACGTGGACATAATCCGCCAGGAGGGTTAACCCAAGTAGTAGTAATGTAACGTCTATAGATATCAAGACGAACATGCTCATTTAGCTCCTGTCAAGAAGGGAGAAGATGAGTAGGGCATCCAAAGAGAACTGAAAAGGAGGGAGACGACCAATGTCAATCCCAATCAAACTCAACGAAGAAGAAATCTGCGCATAGCAACATTGCGTGTGAGAACTAGACTTAGCATCCGCAATGGAAATAGAAGAGCAATAAACTAAATAGGAGTAGTGGTTCGGGTCCCCAATAGTATTAGGAAACCTACGAAGACGATGAAGGAACCAAACTAAATAAAAAATGGCCGCGAGTCTGAAAGGATGAACAACAAACTTAGCAAAAATGACACTGTGAGGAGTGAACCTATGACATCTAATGATGTGCCTCAAGAACAAAGTCTGAACCAGCTCAATCGAGGCCCAGTTTGAGCTAAGAAGAGAAGGGCCCCAAACCACAGAACCATAAAAAACAATTGGCCACACCAAAGTGTCTAAGAGGGATAGCTTAGACAAGGTATCCTAGAAGTGATGTCTGAAACACTGTTTCTCAAGCAAAGCAAGAGAACCCATTCCCTTATTAACTTTGGGCTGAATAGCAGGTCTCATACTGAACCGCAGACCGAAAAAATGACCCCCAAATATGTGTAGGATGAAGTGATCTCAATCTCCTTACCTTGAAAAATGAACTGAAGATGAGAAGTCTTTAAACAATTAAAGACCATGACCCGAGTCTTACCCAAGTTAACCACAAGCTATCTGTGATCACAAAATAAAGCCAAGCCATCAAGAAGTCTCTGTAACCTGTCTGGAGAGGAAGCAAGGAGAACCACATCATCTGCAAAAAGAAGGATAGAGATCAAAACTTGATGAAGAAAACAACCATCCCTCGGGAGTGAAGACTTCAAGAGAAAGTCCTCAAGCTCATCAATATACAACCCAAATAAAGAAGGAGAGAGAGGACACCCCTGCTTAACCCCAATGGTGCTATGGATTTGATCCGAGAAACCCTCAGGGGTCCGGAATCTATGAACCACAGTCTCATACAATCTCATAATAGCGATATGTAGCATCTCAGAAATACCAATCTCCCTAAGTCTCTCAAACAGAGCCACCCTAGGAACAGAATCGAAAGCTTTGCGAAAATCAACAAAGCAATAGTAGACCACCTCCGATCTATGTCTGGCCTCCTCAATAATAGCTCGTAATGTGAAGATATGATCCATAGTTTGATAATCTGACCAAAAACCGGCCTGCCCTCTAGCCCTACAACCAATCCTGTCGAGCTTCGCAGATAGCATAGCATTAAGAGCTGTCGCATATAGTTTGGCAAAAGTGTGCCCAATCATGATGGTTTTGTAGTTCCCCAGATCTGAGACAGGACTGGTCTTGTGAATGGGAAAAATTAGATGTCTAGACCAGGAGGTCGGAAACCCAGTGTGAATCACTCTATTAAAAAGAATAGAGAGATAGGGGCCTAGAACTGAGGCACTGAACTTGAAAAGCTCAGCTTGGAAACCCTCCTCATCAATAGCTCGACTACACTTCATGGATTTGATAGCCTCATAAATGTGGGAAGGGGTGAAAAGGCGGATGAAAGGAGGCAAAGAGGGGTGAATGGAAGGCTGTCCAGGAATGTCATAAAGAGCCATGGTGTGCAAGGTGAGGGAGCGAAAGTCGAGGGTGGAGGGTGGAGGGGTATGGGGGAAAAGAGTGCGCCAAAAGAGCTGGGGATTGTGGATCAGCGTAGAACAAAGAGATTTACACTTAGAAGCAACAAAGTTACACTTCTTATTCCGAAGAAAACGAAGATAAGACGAGCGAATACTGGCAAAGTCAGTGGAGTGAGCCTCAAAAGCAGATTGCGTAAAATGATGGAAAGATTTGCAGTTCGAATCAAACCACTGGTTCATGGGGCAGGTACTACGACGCTTGCTGCGAAGGAGCAAAGGAGGACGATGCAGACTTAAGGATAGCCGACGTGAGCAAGTCAAACATGGAGGCGGCCTCGCATGAGTCCGAGAAGCACGAAGGATTGAGGAGTCTCGAGAGATGAGCGGAATAGAGCTCAAAATCACCATCGAGAAAATGGAAGCAAATGAGTGAGCAAGCAGTGATAGATGAATGATGAGGTGACATGAGAGGGGAGAGGCTAATAAGAGTATTGAGGAGAGCATGATCCGTCAGAGGAAGGCGCAAAATGGTAAAACTGCGAATGCAAGGTATGAAGGAGGGACAAGCCAGGGTGTAATCAATGACACTAACACCACCACAATGAGGCCAACAAGTGAAGATCTTAGAACCAAGAAAGCAGGAGAGGCCGTTCAAGATCACCAAGCCAGAAGACTCGCAAAGCCGCAACAAATGTCTGCCATAAATAGATAACGGCCCATGCACATCCTCAGAACTCCTCTGAAGCCCTAAATAGGCAATATCAATCTCAGTGGAGCATATGGAATCCAAACTGCGATCATAAAGTGGAGTCTGGAGTATTCTGGTTCTCGCATTAAAGTCCCTGAGTAAAATAATGCCCCCTAGAGCAGCAAACTGAGAAATGGTCTCACAAAGATCGATAAAAGGGTCTCCGTCATCGGTAACATGAATAGCATAGTGAGAGGAGGTTGGTAGAAAGTAGCAAGCAACGAAATAAAGATCTCTCTGATGGTGACACTTACGGTCAATGCAGACCCACATAAATTTGGCAAACGTGTCTGAGTGTACAATAGAAGTGGTACTAAAAATATCATCCTTAATCAAACAAGCAACACCACCGGAGCCCCGTACACCTTCAGAAACACGAACCTCCTCACGACAAATAGATAACCACTAAAAATTGGCAACACTTGGAAGAGGACGTGCGGGACTCTCATGAGTCTCGGTTATGACACGAATATCCACGGTACCCACAACATCACAAAGAAGACTAGGTAATGACCATAAAGAACCATTACCATTCTAGCAGTTAACAAGAAGGGGGCAAGTGGGGGTCTCCCTCTTGTCCGATTGCTAGTGGGACCGTCATTTGGCCTTGGGGGCTTGCGTCTCTTCCCAACCACTGGGAGGGGAATCTCTAATAACTACTTTTAGGTGCCACCTCACCTCAGCAACAATTCTGCTAGCCTGTTTGAGCTCTATAACCTGAGCCTTCGTGAGATCTTCATCTAAGAAGATTTTAGAAGGAAGAGAAAATAGCTTCCTCTTAGCACATAGAGCCCAGAGCCTGTCAGCAAGTGAAAGGAATCTGATAAAAAGAACATCACCATGACCAAACTAGCACTGATCCATTGTAATGTCAGTAAGACAGAGAGAACCATACATAAAAAGCAACACTAGGCATAGTCTAGTATATTTTTTCTATTAAACATGCAAAGAATACAAGACTAGGGTTGGAAGAATACAAATATAGCTATATTATGTTGTTCTGCTAATGAACAATCCTTGTATGAATAAAAAATCTAGATCTAACTGAATTCTCCAAATGGCCTCCCCCCTTTTTTACAATGTTTAAATAGGTCTTTTATAGAAAAGATCCCTTAACTGAATCTCAAAAACATTGCTAGAATAGCTTGTGATCACACCATTTGGAAGGACCATCATGGTGGTTGTTACAATCATTTTGAGCATTTTGGCTTTGTAATCATTGTCCTCTTTCTGCGTGTGGCATACGTGATGACTATGCATTGATTGAAACTCCTGCCATCAAAATGAAAAGATGTTCATGTATTGTGGGAGTGCCTCGATTGTCACTTTTAGATGATCAAACAACATAGTATATTGCATAACTATTGGGGGCTCTTTGGATCTCGGAAAGGTCCTATCATAGGTTGGACACATGGCGAACCGTTAGACTTTCTATGGCCCTGACTGTCCTCCTTCCCTTAAAACTCCACAACTTCAACACATGGCATTCTCTGCAGTGAGTGTGCGATGGAAAGCAAGATGAGGGCCTATCGGGTTATTAGGGCTTTGTCGGAATTTTGCATGGTATCGTTGATGAAGGTGACTCCTGGAATGGCCTCAATTTTAGAATCAATGGCGAAAAAAACGTCAACAATAACAAAGGAAAAAAATATTACAAGGTAGTTTCAATCAAAGTAGAGGTTATTCAGAAGGTTTTAAGGAGTCTCTTCATAGTTTACATTCACTTTTGACAAACCATTCTCATTAATGAAAGTGCATCTCTTGAACAGTGATAGAGAGTAATGTGAAGGACAACATGAGTACTAGTAAATAAGGTAGTAATAATACATGATCATGACCATAAAAAGAATGGTCACTATTATTTACAGTGGAGAGGGATGCAACAATAGTGAAACACAGATATATGACTTGTAATAGTGGTACACCAAGTTATTACGAATATATTTTGCACGTTTTTGTCACAAAATATCAAAAAAATGCTTTTCAATGGTTTAGGACAACATTTTTGTAGTTCTAGTTCAATAAGGGAGATGTAAGTGTTTTGAACCTTGAAAATGTGAATGTCATGATGAAGTCAGTTATTTTTTGATATCATAAGCACTTAAAGTTTGAAGCAAAACATTAATCCTCGTAGTCCAAAATCCTTGCCAAGGGAGGGAAAATATAAAATTTGTTAAAGTCTCTACATTCATATCCTATGAGAAAATAGGGCTTTAGTTTCTTTACAGTTGGAGGAGTCTTCAATAACATGGGCATTCATGGCATGTTGCACTATTTGGGAGGAGAATAGACACGTCACAGCCATCAAACAAAAATTTAAGTCACATAGATGAAGGTTATGTTGCCCACGCTGAAAGAGTGGGGTTTTGCTGTTTGTTAATGAACAAGTCCTCATCTTTGGACATCAAGGAAGAGATAATGTTGGAATATTGCATGGGATGTTGGAAAATTTCCAGAAATTCGTAGACTTTCCGTCCACATTGCTGAATCCATGCTTTGTTTTTCTCATCTTTTGCTAGGTATGCCCTTGTCAAGGATTTAAGCTCTACTAAAGTTTTCAAGTCTGTGTGAAGTTTTCAAAGATGAGAGATATTTAAAATCCTTGAATCAGGTCTTTTTTAGCTCATAAAAGTTTCTTTTGAATACTTAATCAATGCCCATGGTTGTCTTGAAGGTCTAGAGTATCATATGGTTCAAAGAAAACGACGTATATCACAACAGTAATACTCATTGTGGCAAATGTAAATGATTGAATGATGTTGCTTAAAGTTATGTGGAGAGAGTTTCGGTAACAAGAGAACTGAGATGTGATAAGGTGGTCTGAGGAAGGCATAAGGGTTTGTGAAAGCAATGGATCTTTACATGATATCAAAGAAGACAACCATGATCACACTCAAAGCTAAGAAAGTGAGTAAAAGAGGAGCAGCTATGGCATTATAGTGGGCAATGTTTCCATCAAAAGGAAATGAGTATAAAAAATGAAACATGAACAACATTCAACAAGGAAGAAATGGCAGTTTCTTTACAAGGAAGAAATCATGTGTGTTGGAGTATGGTGTTCAAGAGTATTATGGGACACGCTTAGTAAAAGGAGATGAATGCATAGATAAGAGTCTTTTGAATAGCAAGAGTGGACATGTATAGAGGCATGCCAAGTGAAATTTGCCGTGGAAGAAGAATGGAGCACTGGCAGTCTGATGTGGCATTTCATGAAGACACATTATTGAGAAACAAGCACTATGATGTGAGTCAAGAACATGAAAATGATAGGCTCCTATTCGATAGTGACATGGCAACCAAAGGATGAGTATGTCAGGCTGAAATAGCCATGTTATAGAGATTTCTAAGGAAAAGCAACCTTGTTATCCATTGGTTTTTTTCTTTTGTACAAAGACTGGCCTTCTCAAGCAGTAAAGAGTTTCATTGTTCACTATCTCAATAGGTATTGAAAATCTCAAATGAAGAATATAAAGTTGTAAATAATCATCATTCATGACTGTCTTGAATAACAGAAGAGAAGATTTTAAGCATGAAAGATGGATGGTATAATGCACACGGTGATAGTGCTACGAAGTAATGATATGAAGATGATAGTCTTCCATGGATGAAGCAACAATTGAGAGTCTTGGGGTTTTCAAAGATTTGTTGATGCATAGATAGAAGTTGCAGTTCACAAAATTTCAAACATTAATAATCTACAGGGATTAAGAGGACAAATTATAAACTTGCATGTGTACATGTTCATAATACTTGATAAAAGTCCACACATCATCATAGAGCATAATAAATTCAATCATGTAGTGTAAAAGTAAGGCTTGGACCAATGAAATGTTGCCCCAAACAACAAATGGCATCATAAAGCACCCATGCATTCAAGGAACTCACAAATCCTTTCAAATATATGTGGTTCAGTCAATGGATCAAATCTATATTGCAATGAAGTTGAGACCACAAATAGCTGCCACAAATATTTGCATTCAATCTGGCCAATGCACTATCCAATGGGAAAATAAAATGTGTCTGAGAATGATTCACCGAACACAAAGAATCAATGGCAGGAGCAATTACTAAACCATGTGCTGGAGCTGCTGGAGACTACGCCATTTATTGACAGTCTAATGCAGCGATCCAGGTGCACAGAGTAATCATGCTGATTGCGACTCCGAGCAAATGTTCTGTTCAATGAAATTATTATTGACAAATTTGAAACTACTAATGTGAAGACCATAGTTCGGTCTGATGAACAAACAAGATATGAAATGCAACATATTTGAGGCTTCTTATAAAACACCACATGCCAACAAAATGAATGCAACACAATATTCTCAATGAGCAAGATTGAATGGGCTGCTGCTATCTCAAATTGCTATTATTCTTGATTCAACACAGACATTTCTGCCTAATTAAAATCTGCTATGATTGGCCTATCCTTATGCTTAAGCTCTAATACCATATTAGGAAATATGGTAAAGATAGTGAAGCTAAATAATTAACAATATAGTACATCCTGCACCCTATTATTGAATAGACGTTACATATATAAGATTTTGATAATCCTTTTTTGCAGGAAGCTCAATAAGCAACTTTCCTAAATATAGTTGAGTTGTTTTAACAACTCAACACTAACATGCCACTAACACAATAGCATATCAAACTTAATAAGTTGTCATATCTTCTAACAATAATACAAAGTTATTTGTCAACAAGTTTATAGCTGTAATGCCCCCATTTTTGGAAAGTTTGTGTAGTTGATGGAGTTAGCTCATCATAGCGACCCTCGTGAGTTGACATGGTGTTTTGGGGGTCCTAGTTCTTGACTTACTATTTTTAGTAAGTCTATTTTTGGCAGTTGCTATTTTTGGTAGTGTAGTGGGTGGCTCTGGCAGTTGGTCGTCACTTGCAGTAAACGAGGTTAACAATTGCATGAACTTTTATTTATTAATGAATTATTAAGTTGCATTATTATAATAATATTTATGTTATTATAATGACATTAAGAGATATTTCTAAAAAGTATTTTGGAAAGTTTCAAGTGTTGAGTTTGATGGAGCCCTACTTTTTAACAAAAATTAGAGCCTCCACTTGAAGAATAAATTTTGAGAGTTGATGAAGTTTTGTTATTGATAAACAAAGATGGGGAATATCAAGCAGTTAATAAATAGAAATAAAAACAGTAAGTTCAGATTGGAACAACGAAATTCAACACAAGTAAGCAATAAAAGGCAATGCTTATTGTCCACTGAAAATTACTGTTGTCAAGATACAGTGTTGAAGCAATTATTATAGTTGTATTAGACTCTGAATTCATTCCCCCCTGTTGCTTGTTGAATGAGGGTTTCCAGATTTGCATTCTAAATTCTAATACAATATGACCCACTCAAGAGCATCTTCTACAATAACATGAAATATTCTCATTATTTAGCACTTTCATCCATATTCCATCCTCCACCTTTAGTCAGATTTGGACAGGCTAACTCTTTGATGTATCTAGCTACACTTGCAGCTTCCCTGAAGTTGAATGAATAAAACCTATCCATCACCAGATTCAAAACTAAAAGTCTGTCTATTGTATTCTTGAATCCTTGAAAGCATGAATAGAAACAGTGGCAACGAACATGCAATCCCATCAGAGAATAGACAAGCATCATCCAGGAAGCAGGCTTGAATGGCTTGAAATTGCAGAAGATATTGCAGCCCAATCAGGGAGATTAATCAGAATATTGATACCAGGGATGCTGAAGTCAAGATGTCGAGTCACAGAGATAATATTTGTCCAACTATGGTGAATTAATCATGCACCTGATAAGGGTTCAATATGTATCTTGTGTTAAACAAAATAGAGTATAGCAAAATTGTCCAGCCGCACATCAATATTGGCCCTTCAGTGTGCAATTTGAGCCCTCCAGCCAGTCACTTGTATATGCAGAGTTAATGGACACCAAGCAACCCTAAATTCGATACCCAACATTTCATATACCTGTGGCGACAATGTAAATGAAAACTTGTTCCTGCAAAATGTGTTCATCTCGTCTCTACTGATGCACTGTTCAATAAGGAAAACAAACAATACGTGGATATACAAATGGATATCAAGTCACAGCAACGGTGAAGTGGTAATAAGTAGATGTGCGTATTTTGGTGGGCACGAGTACACTGTGGTACCTTCGACATTAGCAGAGGAGAAGTCATCCATTTTTGTGTATTTTCAGTGCTGAGATCAGGGGTTCTTTAAACACACCAGAAACTGCAAGTGAAGCTGAAGCTTTGGGTCGAATTCGCAAGGCAGAGGACACGCTTTAATCAGTCCATTATTTTTCAAAGTATTCAAAGAATATCAATATAGATTGTGACGGGTATGTTTGGAAAACCATACGATATCAGAGATCAATGAACTAGAATTGAATAAAGTGTCCTTGCAATGGGAATAATTAAGTCGACTTGTTAAAGGGTGAAATAAAATAATATTGGAATTAGCGATAACATGGTAGTGAAAATGTTTTCATGTCACCTATTAAAGTCAGATTAAAAGTTACGAAAATAATTTGTTAAAAAAAAATGGGACACGACTTCTGATTTGAAAAGTCGCATCTTACAATGGATAAGATATAAAACCTATTTCATTTTTGAAGAACAAGTAAGATAGGACAACTACATTCAAATTTACTCTGAGGAAGCATTTTTATATTTATATATTTTGTAAGGAGGAATAAGGGCTCAATATGACTTTATAATGAAATTTCATTATTTTATTATTATAAAATTATTTTATTTTAATAATAAAATAAAAATGTTCTTTGTTTATCATTAATGGCATGGAGATTTAAACTACAGGTGAATTGTCCTTCGTAATTATATTTTAGAATTCTGTATATGATTTTGATATCAGATAAGTGGACATGGTCAATTAGCATTTTAAATTTGATTATCATAGGTGTTGTGAGATATTAAATTGTTTCCGTACCTCTGTCCAGTTTGTCTCCTTCTCAGCAGAGTTAAAATTCAATCTGGACTAATTTAAGATTGCATTATAATTGGTTTGTTGCATATGGATTATTAAAATTGTTTGCAGTATAAGTGCATTGAACATTATAAAGTTGTACGTGAAAGTTCACCGAAGTTGACTCTATCGCCGGGATTAGTAAAGCATTGGTCTTTTGTTATTAAAGTCAGAAAATTTAAAATATCCTTCTTACAGAAAATCAAATTCATTATTATTAAAATTTTATCCAAATACTCAGCATCCAGTTTTCCAATCGAGTTCAAGGGATTTGCCAACCAAAGAACTCCAAAATTTTAAATTCGCTAGAAAAACCTTGATATAGTAGTCGGTGTTCAAGGTGAAGGTCTACCCGCCTGGGTGTAGCGGAGCCTGAAGTGCAGAGGAATCGAGAAGTATTCCCGTTCGTTGGCCAGAATTGATTGAGAAGTCCTATCGGAGAAGTGGCAGGCTCTTAGATTTCCAATCTGCGGTTTTGGGAACCAACAAAGTTCTTTTGGGAAACTTCCACAATTTTTGAAGTGGACTTCTTTAGGAAACTTTGGCCAACAAAGGATTATAAATAGGAGCTCATTTCATTGGGAAACATGCGTGGATATTTATTTGCTTTTGTTGCCTTTGTGGCTTTTTCTGATGTCCTGAATTTTGCTGCCCTTGCTGAGGTATAAGGATCTGAAGCTGAAAGTTGTTCTAAGATTGTTTTGCAAATCGCTGCTGTTGTATAGCAATCTGCCATCACTCCTTACTGTTTTACTGTGTCTAAAGGAGGAGTTTGTTCTGTGGTAATTGTTTGATTGTAAGAGATTTTAATTCCTGGAGATTGTTACTGAAGCTGGGAAGATATTGGTATCTGCTGTTGGATATTCCTGCCCGTGAGCTAGTTCTGGAAAATTATTGTGCTCACATTGAGGCTACCGTCACCCTTTCAGACAGTAGTTGTCACTTTTCTCTATTGTTGCTGCCTTGGGAAAGGCTGTTAGTCAACATTGAGGGCCTGCATTTCTTCCCACAAGAGCTGAAATCAGATTTCTAGGGCCTGCGATATATTGCAGGGTCCTGTTGCATGCTTCACGGCCACTGGTAAGGGCCTGCAGTGATTAACTAAGGACCTGCATTTGGATTGAAGATTGCACCTGTACTTTGTGTGATTAAAGCCAGCAAATCTCGATGCCAAGCAGACTCCTGAGTTGGTAGTTGATGTATATGATTGGGTGACTGAAATTCTGATTTGGAATGCCTGTGATTGATTATTCTTCAAGCGTTTTGTGTCAATGCACTGTAATTGGCGTTTAAGCTAACTATAATCTTCTACAGCTGGGTGGCTACACATCCAAGCATTGACACCATTGGGCATGTGCAATCTCTGCCTTCATGTGGGACAGGACATGACATAGCATGTTACAGGTTCATTTTGTTTAAGTTCCTTTCCCTCGAATTCTAGACAATAACTCTGCTGCGGTAAACATTGTATAAGTTGTTAGCTGGCTTAAATTTTGAATAGTTTCAGAACACTGGATAAGGAAATTAAAGTTCCAGTAGAAGCTTTGAATAATTGAAAGTTGGGATTGTTTGTAATGTTCGCTTCCGTAATTGACTCTGCAAATCAAGGGCAAATACTTGAAAAGCTTCAATTATCAGACTTGTATGCAAATTATGATAAATTATACATAACCAGCTGTGGTCGGTTATTTCCATATTCCAGTATTGCATTTGTAATTTGAGCATTAACAAATATTTGGTATAGCGAACCAGTCAGGGTTATTACAATAGCTAACCTAAAACTCTAATGTGAATCTAATTCCCACACCCCCCTCATGCTTCATCCTCCTCAATGATTATTTTATCAATGCACTAGAAAAATCCAATGTGGTTCATTACACAAATTCAAAATTCAAAAAAGTGAGGAAATCTCTGAAAGATCTCATCTTGATCTTGTTGGAAGCATTTTCCGTTACATCAGAAGCTTGAACTGTTAATGCCTGATACAAATGCCAGAATTAACTCGATCCATGACACGAATCTCCAAGGAGGTTCTAACCACCATGTCAACAATCTCCCTCAACACCGAGCCTTCAGCACCAATTGCAGGGAGACTTGAACCTGTTACCTAATGCTTTGATACCAATTGTTGGAAGCATTCGCCGTTGCATCAGAAGCTCAAACTGTTAATGCAAGTTTTAACCTGATCTACAACACGAATGTCCAAGGAGGTGCTTACCACCAAGTCAACAATCTCAACAAATCCCCCCAAGTAGCACTATCTTCTCCGTGTTGGCCCTATTGGAGCTTGCATTGGTTCACCTCATAGTTATCTTAGTGTAACTTACATACCTCAAACATTCTGGGTAGCTCTATCATTACTATTCCTGAATCCTGTACCTACAAGGAATTCTAGTCAATTCAAGCTCAAAATTTGGTTTATATTTCTTTAAATATGAGACATAAAAAACATTGTGCAACTGGGTGAGAGCTGGTGGCAGAGCAATTCTGTAGGCAATCAGGTTGATGACTTCCAAGATCTCAAATGGTTCAACAGAGTGGGGTGAAAGCTTGGATGACCTTCCACACTTAATAGAGCTTTAGTGGTCCTTAACCCTAAGAAAGATTTACTCCCCAATCTCAAACTGTCTAGGGGTGCAATTTGCATCAACATAACTCTTTTGTTTGTCATTGGCTTCAGCTAGCCATTCCTTAATTAGTTGCAAGTGTTCTTCCATTTTTGAGAGCATCTCAGGCCCAAGAACTATTTTATCCATTCTTAAAAGAAATTGATAACATCAGATACTTAGAAATATTTCCACAACCCTTCATCTGCACTCTTATAGCTTATCTTTTATTGATACCTAAAAATTTATTTGGTTATAATCATCAATAGATCACTGCCTTACAGGAATATGAAATTGAACCTGGTATAATTTTCAAACCTAAAATATGAGAGAATGAGATTCTGAAAATAGAGATCTGGATTGAAATAACAAATCTAAATTGGAAGGGGAAAATGAGCTGACTGTAGAAATTTGAAAGTACAATATGATGAAATAGGAAGCAATGTCATATCTGAAATCTGAAACCATTGGGAACTCAAAACTAAAACTTCTGAGTTTAATCTGAAATAGTTGAAATTGATATAATTCTGAAACCTAGTAGTCTTACAAATTTTAGATTTTTGGAAAATAGATTTCCAAATTGAAACAACAATCTAAACTGATTGAAAATCTCAATAAATTGTCAAAACTTGAATTGCAGTTATAAGATCTGGACAATGTAATGTCTGAAATCTATTATATAACTAAAATCTAATCAGCCGCACAACAAACATCCTTATAATTGCAGTTTTTAAATCAACTAATGAAATATGCATTGTGTAGATCAATTAATAAACATGCCAAAAATTAAGAGAATTAGGGGAGAATTTCTGAAATTAGAAGAAAACTTCGCCTTATCTTGACTATTCCAGTTTCTGGCCCATTTATAATAAACTAAAACACAGGAAAAAGAAACAACTTTAGCAATTAATTTCTTAACACATGTTAACAGTGGGCAAACATTTTTCTAAAAGCATGGGATTGAGGTTCTGTAATGCCTACCACCAACCATATTTATCTTGTTTTTTTTAAAACTTTTGTCATTAAACTTTGAAGTTTAAAGATAAGAGACAGAAAAAACAAACATATGCTGCCCACTGTTGAAGATGGCAGCTGCAATAGAGATCTTTATCTCTGGAAATATGGACGTTATTACCGTTATTGTTACCTTCATCTGAAAAGGACCCTTATATTTAATTTATAATGTAATGCCATGTGTCATTTGACATGTGTTGAGGCATGGAAAATCGTAGAGTTGTAATTGTAATTATAATAAAGAGTCACGTTTTTGGAATTTGGAGAGACTTTCGGTTGGAATGTGAAGAGTCTCCCCCTGAGTTTTATATATTGCATCAAGTGATAGGCATTGTAAACTTTTGAACTTTTATGATTACTAAAATGATATTTTGTTGTATGGTTGGGTTTTTCTCTTCATTCTACAAGGGTTTTCCCAGGATATTGCTGGTATTTATTGTTTCAGTTCTGACTCCTTATTGTCGTTTACTTTCATTGTTTTCCAGGCTCTAGATTTAACATGGTATCAGAACCAGGTTCTGTCAAGAAAGGAGCTTTCTCATAGCATCTTCAAGAGGACTATGGTCTTATTGTATTGGATGTAGCAAGCTATCAAACTATTCGATAGTTACTTCTCCCTGTTTTCTGTATGGTTTGAAATGCCGTCCGCATCACTCCAATTGCACCTAGATTGCACTCAGACCAGTTGCGGTCTTCAGGACACCTAGCAGGATGATTTGTTTTTATTGCCGTTAGTTTTCGTCTCTTCTTTTTCGGCTATTTCTTTGTATCCTTCGAAAGATGGAGGACTCTACTCTCTTTCTTGTTGGGTTATTTATCATTCTTGTTTATTTAAGGATACCGGTTGTTGAGTAGAGCCGTTGGTTTCAATTTCAGTATCACATCATCTGAGATTAATTCTTGGCCTCATTGTAACCACTGATTCCTCTTCTCCTTCGTCAGCTTGTGTTTGTGGTGCAGGGCACCTCTCTAAAATTGAGTTTTTGGTGTGATTAGGGGTTGGTTAGGTGTGAGTGTGTTTAATAAATTCCAAATTTCCTTGGAAGACAACTACTCCAATTGTAAGAGCTAAAATGCTCACTAGGTATTAGTTGCTCAAAACTTGCTCAATAGGGAAAATATGGGAAGGGATGAGTAAATGGGGTCTTTGATTAGCCAAATAGGTTTTAGGTATTCTATCTAAGGTCCTAGGATGGTTCTAGGTGGACCCATTTGGCCACAAAGCATTGTGAGCAAAAAGTTGCTTCAAAATTGCAAAATTGCTCAAAAGTTCCTTGAGCAACTTTTGTAATTTTTTCAAGAAAGTGCATTTATCAGTTTTAGAGGTTGTAACTACCCATGCTCGGGTATATGAATAGGGTAGATCATATTTTGAAGGGTTGGAAGAATTACCATCAAGTTTGCACGTGTGACAGTACAGTACTGTCACGCGTACAAAGAATTACCATCCAAGATGAGATAACCATGATGGCTCCTGACAGTATGCATAAATGCTTTCAAATGGCCTTGAGAGTAGAGGAAAAGGCTAAAAGGAGGGATGAGTCATATCAAAGAGGGAGAGGCAATAATAGAGGGTTTAGAGGCAGAGGTAACTTTGGAAGAGGACAAAGTCCTAATAGGATTGATGAAACACAATTTGTTGACAATAGTGGGAACAACCAGTATAGGGAGTTATCTCAAAGAGGAGGATTTAGAGGAAGGGGACCACCAAGAGGCAGATTTTAGTCACAATGCAGGGGTAACACTGTTTTTACTGGCAGGTGTTACAACTGTAATCAAGTGGGACATACAATGGGGAGATGTCTAGAGAAGGCTTCTTCATCCATGGGAGAAAGGATGAACCAATTAGTGCAAGAGGATGATACTCAAAGTGTTACATCACCCATTTCTAAGGCAGGGCCAGTAGTAGATGATGAGAATCTAATGCTAAGGAGGACCTTGCTGAAGGTACCTAATGTGGTTGAACCACCATAGAGGAAAAGCTTGTTTAGGACAACTTGTAGGTCACATGGCAAGATTTGCAAGGTAATAGTGGATTCAGGTTCCACTGAGAACATAGTGTCAACTAAAATGGTGGACAAGTTGAAACTTAGGAGAGTACCCCATACCACAACATACAAGATGTCTTGGTTGAGCAAAGGTCAACAAGTAATGGTAGATGAACAAGCCTTAGTGGAGTTTGAGATTGGGGAAAACAAGGACAAGGTCCTATTTGACATAATGCCTATGGATGCATGCCATCTCTTGTTAGGGCGCCCATGGCAATATGATGTAAAGGCCATCCATGATGGTGAGAGGAATAGTTATGTTATAACCAAACAAGGAAAAAAGTATCAAATGGACCCTTTTGTAGAACCTAGTGGAGAGAAGCAAATAGGAATTAGTGTTATGCTATTCAGTGGCAAAAAGTTCTTAAAGGTCATGAAGAAGGAGAAAGGGGTATGTTGTGCAGTGATTGTGAAGCCAAAGGAAGAGACCAAGGGAAAAGTTAGTATGCCTCAAGAAGTGCAGCACTTGTTGGAGAGATACCATGAGATAGTGGATAATGGGATGCCAAGTGCACTACCTCCTATGAGGGAAGTGAGTCGTCAAATAGATCTAATACCAAGGGAAAACCTACCTAACAAGGCAACCTACAAGATGATACCAAGCCAAAATGCAGAGAGCAAAACAAATTCAAGATTTGTTGGAAAAAGGGCTCATAAGGAAATGTTTGAGTCCTTGTGCAGTCCTTACAGTCCTTGTACCCAAGAAAGATGGCAAGTGGATGATGTGTATGGATTCTCTAGAGCAATAAATAAAATCACCATTAGATATAGGTTTCCTATGCCAAGGATTGAAGATTTGTTGGACAATCTAGGAGGCTCATGCTACTTCTCCAAGGTGGATTTCAAGTCAGGATATCATCAAATCAGAATGAGGCCCGATGATGAGTGGAAAACAACCTTCAAAACAAATGAAGGGTTGTATGAGTGGCTAGTAATGCCATTTGGCCTATCAAATGCTTCAAGTACCTTTATGAGACTAATGAATGAGGTGCTAGTGGGATTTATTGGTAAGTTTGTAATTGTGTATTTAGATGACATTTTAATCTTTAGCAGGTCCAAAGAGGAGCATATGAAGCACTTGGAGATTGTATTGAGGAGGCTACACAAAGAGAAGTTGTTGATTAATCAGGACAAATGCGAGTTCCTAAAAACTGAACTAGTATACCTTGGTTTTGTTGTTGCTAATGGATGTATCAAGATGGATCCTGATAAGATCAAGTCCATCTTAGAATGGCTAACTCCCAAATGTATAGGGGATGTTAGAAGTTTCCATGGATTAGCATCCTACTATAGGAAGTTTGTAAGAGGTTTCAGTCATATATGTGCACCTATACTGAACACCATCAAGGGGGGAATGAAATGTCAGTTCAAATGGACATGCAATAGATAGGTGATTTGAAATGTTGAAGAAAAGGATAGTAGAATTGCCTACTCTAAGGTTTCTTGATTTCAATCAATTGTTTGTGGTGGAATGTGATGCTAGTAAGCTAGCCATTGGAATAGTTCTAACCAAGAGGAACATCCTGTGGCATTCTTTTCAGAGAAGCTAAATGAAGCCAAATAGAAGCAATCCACTTATGATTTGAAGTTATATGCAATGGTGCAGGCCTTGAAGAAGTGGAGGCATTACCTCCTTCCAAAGGAATTTGTGGTTTATATAGATGATCATGCCCTTAGTTTTTTGAATGGGTAGGAGAAATTAAATCAAAGACACCTCAAATGGGTGGAATATTTACAAGCCTTCACCTTAGTGATCAAACATAAGAAAGGTGTGAGCAACAAGGTTGTTGATGCTCTTAGTAGAAGAATTCTAGCCATCCAAGAGTTGCAGTTGCAAAGTGTGGGAATGAGGGATCTAAGTGACCTCTACAAGGAGGACAAGGATTTCGAAGAAGCATACAAGGTATGTGTGAAATTTCAACAAGGTTTTAAAACTGATTTTACTAAGTATATGTTGTAGGAGGGTCTGTTGTTTAAGGGACATCTATTGTGCATTCCCCAATGTTCTATGAGGGAGAACATCCTCAAGGAAAAGCATCAAGGCAACTTGGGAGGACATTTTGGAATAGACAAAACACTAGAGCAAGTTTCTAGGTACCATCATTGGCCTAGATTGCAAACTGATGTAAGGAAGTTTGTGGAGCAATGCCATGTGTGTCAGAGAGCTAAAGGACATAGTAGTAATGCAAGATTATACCAACCACTCACCATACCACAAAGACCATGGGAGTGCTTGAGAATGGACTTTGTTTTAGGACTTCCTAGAACACCTAGAGGGCATGATAGTGTGTTTGTGGTTGTAGACCATTTCAACAAGATGACACACTTCATTCCATGCAAACAAACAAATGATGCTTCACATATTGCAGGTCTATTCTTTAGGGATATAGTGAGGATCCATAGTTTGCCACTTAACATTGTGAGTGATAGGGACACTAAATTCATAGGACACTTTTGGAGGACTCTTTGGAAGATGTTGAGAACTAATTTATCATTTTCTTCAGCTTACCATCCTCAATCTAATGGGCAAACAAAGGTAGTGAACATATGTTTGGGCAATCTATTGAGGTGTTTAACCAAGCAGCATGGTCAATCATGGGATCATATTATAGGACAGGCATAATTTGCTTATAACGACTCCATCAATAGGAGCATTGGAAGGATCCCATTTGAAATTGTGTATGGAGCTCAACTCACCCTAGGACATGACAAGAGGAGTGCATAAGGGGAGTCATTTGTTGAACAAATGAAAGAGCTACATGACCAAGTGAAGAAGACATTGCAAAACCACGTGGACAAGTATAAATCAAGGGAAAATAAGAGAAGGAGGGACTTCCAGTTCAAAGTGGGGGATTTAGTACTTGCCTACCTCAGGAAAGAGAGGTTACCAAAAGGACATCCACCAAAGTTGCTGATGAAAAAGACAGGGCCTTTGAAAATCCTACACAAATATGACAACAATGCCTATGAAGTAGAACTTCCTCCAGACATAGGCATATCTCCTATTTTTAATGTGTGATTTGTTTCCATATAAGGGGACTCCTGTAGATGCTGATAACCATACTCCTGCAGATGTGGAAGGGGCTGATTGGGTACAAGACTTACCAATGCCCCGACCTTTACAACTAGAATGCATTGTGGATTCTAAGGTGATCAAGAAGACTAGGCAAGGTACCTACAAGAACTACTTGGTGAAATGGAAGGGACTACCAGATATTGAGGTCACTTGGATGATTGAAGTAGACATACTAAAACACGGGGTCACCATTGAAGACCTCCTAACTCAAGGGACTTGAGTTCTGTGTCCCAGGGGAGTATGGTGCAGGGCACCTCCCTAAAATTGAGTTTTTGGTGTGATTAGGGGTTGGTTAGGTGTGAGAGTGTGTTTAATAAATTCCAAATGTCCTTGGAAGACAATTACTCCAATTGTAAGAGCTAAAATGCTCACTAGGTTTTAGTTGCTCAAAAAGTTTGGCTCAATAGGGCAAATATGGCAAGGGATGAGTAAATGGGGTCTTTGATTAGCCAAATAGGTCATAGGTATTCTATCTAAGGTCTAGGATGGTCCTAGGTGGACTCATTTGGCCACAAACATTGTGAGCAAAAAGTTGCTCCAAAATTGCAAAATTGCTCAAAAGTTGCTTGACTTTTGTAATTTTTTCAAGAAAGTGCATTTATCAGTTTTGGAGGTTGTAACTACCCATGCTCGGGTATATGAGCAGGGTAGATCATATTTTGAAGGGTTGGAAGAATTACCATCAAGTTTGTACGTGTGACAGTACTGTACGAACATTTCTGCAGGGTCTTCCTTTTGTTTCATACAGTAGTACAGCCTTGTACGGATTGGCACAGTAGATCTAATTCATGTTTTTGCTAGATTAGTTTTTGCTAATTCTTTTCTATATTCACATTGATGCTGGAGCTCTAGGGTTTGCAAGTTACAAGTTTTTCTTGTTGACTGGTTTGTGAATCAATTCACAATG
The DNA here is from genome assembly GCA_028749045.1 of Cupressus sempervirens. NCBI lineage: Eukaryota > Viridiplantae > Streptophyta > Pinopsida > Cupressales > Cupressaceae > Cupressus > Cupressus sempervirens. The sequence goes on along the minus strand of CM053784.1, from coordinate 3,973,481 downwards.
CTGTTTGCACAAAAATGTCTCTAACCTAATCACCCACAGTGGAAAATGCATGAAACTAGGTGGGGTGATAGGTTAGAAGGTGTACATAATGCTTTGCTTTTGTTTTGCATTTGTTTGATGGGATTCTAAGTCAAACAATAAAGCCCTAGGTTGACTACTTGGAGTATGTGAGCCTGGACGGTTTTGCAAATGCTAATGTAGGGCACATCCATGATCATGCTAAGGTGAACCAGTGCCATACCTAGAAGCCCTAGGATGTTAGGTTGAACATGCAAGTGGAATGGAAGCTTGTTGTGAAGTTTGAGGAGTTGGAGAGATTTTTGTTTGCTGATTGGACTAGAGGCCTAATATTAAGGCTGAAAACTAGGGCTTGGTACTAATTGGGGTTGTGGGTGTCATAGAGCCTTGAAAGTTTGGATTCTTGGTGTGCTAGGGGATAGCTACGAGATTCCTAAGTTCATTGTGGGGATTGTTTGGGAAAATTTGAAGAATGAGAGCAAAACAAGGTCACTAGACCTAACAGAGAATAGGCCTAATTAGCCTATGCGAAGAGTTTGAACTTCTTGGTGCTTGTTGTGACCAAAAGTGTTGAGTGAGACCAGGAAGGTCATGAAGAGCATCTACATTATCAGTAGACTCCAGGGCGATGGAAGGATAAGATCCTAAGTAGGGGTTAGTGTTCTATGAAGAGGAGGATTAGTGAGACTAGTACCTTAGAAGAAAGTTTGAGTCCACACCAAATCAACTATACCTAGGAGGCAAGTTGGTGAAGGAGCCTTGGAGGCTTGTATTGGTGAGAAGGACAAAGGACAAGAATCTTTGAAAGGTTCAAGATTAGACCTTAACCTAAGGTTGTTTGGATAGGATCCTAAACCCTCTACATCAATTTGTTGAGTGTGTCATTATTTTGTTTGGTATTCTGAAATGCATATCATGGCTTCTTCCTTGCAATTGTGTTGGTCTTGCTGTGCTTAGCGTCAATTTTTTATTCCCTCAAATGCTATTTATTGACATAAATCATCTTTGCTTGGCGAAGCTTTCTGAAGATATAATTTATTGAGTCTCACAAGAGGATTCACTCCTCGTTCAGGGAAGACGTCAATATTTTTGCCTTTGTATATTATGCGCGAGATTACTATTTTTGAAGAGCTTGTTGGATTTCCTTGTTGGGTGTGGAGGTAGTGCCTTTCCAAGAGGATGGTTATTTGTCTTAAGCATTGGAGATTCTTCTATGATTGCACATCTCTGCACTCATCTCATCAAAGTAGCTGTCTCTATTATCAAGATAATTTGTCATCATCATTGCCTTCAGAGAACCAAACATATCAATACAATTTTGACGATTTTGTGACTAGTTTTAGACAAAAATCTATAAGGAAAGTGTAAGGAGCTGAGGCAGGCTGTTCCTTCAACTGTCAGAGCATTATTCGCGTAGATAGGGTGATTCTTTAATAAAATTCATCTTGCATTTTTTTTTAGTAATTGGCAAAGTTGTTGTGTCGAGAGTGACTTATACCCCATCATGAAGAAGCGATCTATTTTGATGTGAGAGTGGGCGTTATGTCAAACTAGCAAAGAATAAGGAATTATAATGCTACTATAGTTGGGTTGTTGGAGTCGCTAGTTGGTGCTTGGCGATCTTCATGAACATCTAGTGAAAGTTGGGGAACAAATTGACAGAGGTAATTGTATGCCTTTATTAGGCATAGTGGTTTTATTTTAAATATTGTAGTGAGTTATCTTGCAATAAGTATGGTTTGTTGGTCTATCAAGTATGTTTTACAACCCTTTGTGGCCAGAAGAGGTTTGAAGGTATATTTACTAATATGATATTATATTCACATTTCAATAAGTGTTTGATTATGTTTAGTCTGAAATAAATTTGTAGATGTTAGACTTCTATTGTATTGGTTGAAATCTGTTGTAGGGTTGTGATTGTTATAGTTGAACCATTTTGCATTAGAATATTTATTCATGTACAAGGAAAATGTCAAAATGGAATTATTATGTTCATATTTGAACATAGGGGTAGTTTTGTCTTTGACATTTTTTTATAGTTGAATTTGATTTGGAATAGGAGCATTGCAGTAGACCATATTGTTTAAATAGGGAAAAATATGGAGATCAAAATTTGTAAAGTCAATAAAGAGATAAGTTTTTCACATTCTTGAATGTTGATTTATATTATTACTCTAGGAGGAATAGTGTATGCTTTTAGCATTGATCTGTGTATATCTTGTCATGAATAGTATGATTTGGGAACTTGTTCTTGCTTGCAGGATAAATCAAGAAGTAATGAGGTGATAAGAGAATGCATGCAAAGGCATGAAAAAATTCCCTACAAGCATGGAACTGAATTTATGATACAAAAAAAGTATATCAAGCTCTAGAGGGAGGATGCAACAAGATAGGGATTTTAGCCTCAGAGGAAGTCTTTGCAATTAAGAGGGAGTGCCTATGAAATTTCCTTCATTTTCATATATGCTTTTAATGCTTGTGATATTTGTAGAATTTGAGACTTAAATGGAACTAAGTCTTGTTTTGTTATGTCTATTTCTATTCATGTGAAATCAACAATAAGATTGTAAGAACCAGCTATGATAACTCTTTCACTATGCGATAGTGAAAATCATGTCGAAAGAGTCCATGATGTCATCACGTTGAGAGATTCTTTGATGGAGTTGGATGTCATGTTGAGAGATTTCATGACACTAAATATTGAGAGAGTCTGTGATTAAAGGCTTAGCTGTGAGTCTTACAAATCTTTTCATGTTGAGTGATTCCATGAATATGAGTATTTGTTGCAAATCTTTTCATGTTGAGCGATTTCATGAATATGAGTATTTGTTATAGGTTTTCATGTTGAGTGATTCCATGAATATGAGTAATTTTTACAAGTTTTCATGTTGAGTGATTCCATGAATATGAGTAATTATTACATGTTTTCATGAATCTTATGGGATCTATGTGATGAGATTTTATCATTGACATTTTGGTTGCAGTTTTGTGTGATTGTTCAGCTAAAGATCTCTCTCTGGCTAAGAGGGAGCATTGAAGATGGTTGCAGTCTTATAGGATTTAATTTGTAATATTAAATGTAATGACATGTGTCATTTGACATGCGTTGAGGCATGGAAAATTGTAGAGTTGTAATTGTAATTATAATAAAGAGTCACGTTTTGGGAATTTAGAGAGAGGTTCGGTTTGGAATGTGAAGAGTCTCTCCCTGAGTTATATATATCGCATCAAATGATAGGTATTGTACACTTGAACTATTATGATAAATAAAATAATATTTTGTTGTGTGGCTGGATTTTTCCCTTCATTCTAGAAGGGTTTTCCTAGGATATTGCTGGTGTTTATTGTTTCAATTCTAACTCCTTATTGCTGTTTACTTCCATTGTTTTCTAGGCTCTAGATTTAACATCACTAGTTCATATGAGAAGTCTCCTTTCGTGACTTTGAAAAATGAGAAAAATTTATTTGAGTTTGTTGAACAACTACACAAGCATTTGTAAATGCAGCTTCAATGCCATTATTTTGCTTCTCTTCTCATTACCCGTCATTATTGTATTGTAAACAATGTTTCAAAACTATCATTATATAAGTGTATAAAATTTTACATTTATTTTACAAGACAATCTTTGTATTCTCTAGAGACAAGATATACTTCAAAACTTTAGCTTTTATAATTTAGAGTATTTAAATGAAGTCTTATATTACATATTGGGATTTCACTTTGTAAATCAATCATCGGTAAAATCTTTCGCATAATTCATCTTAGTATTATGGTATATCTTTATCTCAATATCAGTGGATTTCTCTTTGTCATCTAAAATTGATTATTAAAGTAGACATTATAAAAGGAACCGAACCTCTACTATTTTATTATTTTAATGCACATGTATTCATGCTCTTTATGATTTCATGCCAGTGGAAAGTAGACTTTCCTTAATAGGTTAATACAATAAATTGCATACAAGATGCGTATAATCCATTTAGATTAATTAGTGACAGTTGTGGGCAAAGAATGTTGGTTGATAAAATAATGTTACATAGTTCATAGAAGAAGAATACTATATGTACTAAATAATTTTGGATGTCTGTAACAACTAGTTTTTTCGGGTCTAATTATAACATCTGTCATAAGCATAGAATACAGTTTTAACTTCGACTTCATAAGAAGGTAGTTACATCATTCATGTTCATGTGAAGAAGATTACCGTTAAAGTCAGTTAAACAAAATTTCTTAACTAAATACTTGAAATACCTTTTAATGAAATTACTTCAGAAATTGAAATCACATACCTCGGAAAAACTAAGACTGAAATTCATCTAAGTATGCTTCTGCAACCACCTGGGTTAGTCCACAAATATACTATATCAATTTCTCAAATCGATTGCTAACTCAAAAATCATTTGATGAATACCACTAAATACCAATATAACTTAAATTAGGGCATCACATATCATCTTACTAATTAGGGCATCAATTACCATCGGTTTATTTAGGGCTTTTGGTACTACTTTACCACTTAGGGCTTTCGCGACCACAGATTCAATTTAGGGCTTCCGCGACAACGGATTTTATCTAGGGTTTTCCACGACGATGGATTCAATTTAGGGCTTTCGCAACCACGGATTCAAGTAGGGTTTTCGATACCACGGATTTAGTTAGGGCTTCCAATATCACCATATCAATCAAGGTTCCGATTGTCACGCAATCAATCAGGGCTTCGGATTTCTTTTCCTTGTGATTGCTTATCTGTGACAATTTCTCAAGATTAGATGATTACTTATATTCAATATGCATTTATATGAAGTAAAATGATGATAACAATGAAATACCTCAAATTAATCTTACCTTCTCATAAACAAAAATGATAATACCTATTTCCGATAAACAATTGAATTCATGGCTTATCTCTGTTTGACGCATATCTAACATCTTGAGAGAGGTGTAACATTGCCAGGGGCTTTACCACCCAACCTCAGACCACAATATATATATCCCCACATGATCTCTAATGAGAAAGGCCCTCCCTACCCAGAATTCATAGGGAACATCTTACCATTCACTGGGCATCATGATATATAACACACCATACGACTTGGCAACATGAGATCATCATAACAGGAATATGTATGAGCTATTATTAATTCATATTAAATGATAGCTATTAAAATGTCATAATTGATATTACTGGTTCTTATTGTTGATGGATCTTTCCTCACGCCCCCTCAACCTCATCAGGCCTCCAAGCCTGTGATTTCCAGGTGCTTGTTTAATATTAATAAATTCACTCTTGCAGGGTATGAATGTTTGTAATACATTCTGAACTGAATTAGTTAATCACAGTTTTTCATTGCATATCCATATCTTTTATACATGTTTAATACTTTCTTATGAATAAAGAAACATTTATGGTTTAAGGCAGTTTTCCAAGAACTAGAATTCTTTTACTGACCACCCCGATTCAGTCTGCAATTATATTAATGAAAAAGAGACACATTGAACATTCTTGATTCAACAGTTGCATTAGAAAGAAAAACACGATTGACCATTCTAAATTCGGCAACATTCTTACTTGTCTCCTGTGCTTATATCTTCAACCAAATTTCAATATCTATATCCTTGAAAAACAAATTCTCAATACACACAGATATAGCAAATGAACTCATATTATATCCAACTTGCAAACTAGAAAAGGACAACTCATTGCACTCACTAATCATCAACAGATCTTTAGTTCGGGTCTCCTCGGTGCCTGAACCGTTACATCTTATACCTATTCATAAAATTAAGACTACATTCTCAGAAATTTCCTTGGTATTCAGAGTTGATCATTAATACTGGTTGTTTATTTGAGAACAAAACAATTTGAAGACAAAATCTACAGATTCTAGACATACGTGATTTGATAAAGGTATAATCTACATTCAAAAGTATTTTTTGAATTGAGTGATGGCAAATAGTATTATCGGACAATGAATAAGATGAGAACATAAAGTTTTTTTATTACTTCCATAGTCGGCATAAACATCAACTACTTCTTTACCACCCCGTAAAACAAGCTCTATTGGCATTCTTTAAATAATCTGGGCATATAATAACAACAAGACTCAATAGACCCTTATGTCTAAATCAATCCGACTTAGAAAGGACAAAACACGAGTAAAAGTTGGAAGATAAAAACAATTTATCACATCCTTACTTGGCTTTGGCTTCACAAATAGTTTACTGGATCTGTTGGGCGGCCTCCTCTGATATTTGCTGAAACCAATGAACAGAATGTGCAAAATGATTTCGTGGAAGTTCAAAGATTATAATGTCGCGGCAAGGTAGGATGATATTGCAGGTGATGGATGTAATTGCAGGTAGGTCGACTGATGTTTCAGGGTGATAAATGTGAGTGTAGGAAGAGCTTGAGACGGATATCTCAAGATCAAAGCAAATGGACACTCTCTGATGACAAACTCAGGTTGCAGAATGGTAAGTTTCTGAGACTATGGTGGAACCAAGATCATACGGGTATCTTGTTGATGGTGTCCCAAAATGACAAAGGCAACATATAAAAAGATATTGAATGGCTTTTCAGCTTCTGCCGTTACAAGACTCAAATGCGCTTTGAATTCCATCAAATGGAAAAATGAATCATTGGAACAAAGGTGAAAAAGTTTTATTAATATTATTATAATTCGACAATTTATTAAAATCTTATAAGTATTTTAAAACATCAATCTATTAATTTATTAACATATAAAGATGCCAAAATATTTTTATATTCAAATGCAAATGCATAAACTATTAAAAAAAATAATACGACAAAGGATAATTTAAATTTTTTTAAGAATATGTTTATATTTAAACCTTAATTAATTAAATTTAATTAATTATTAACAACTCATGCAGTTCCAAAGATGAGTCCTGTTACAAATCGCTTGGTTCTCTACCTATCTATCCAATGATGGTGATGTCCTACCTAATTCTTTTCTGACAATGCTTCCACCCCCTTCGACAAGCTCCCTGCGAGGAATTTCTCTGTAATTAAATTATAAATTATAAATAATCAAATTAGTTAACCTTTCGTCTTAATTCCATGAATTCGCAATTAACGAATAACTAGCATGTCATCTTCACTTGAAATCATAACAACTAACTATCTTACCATTTTGCCAGATTATATCAAATTAAACTACCAACTGACTTCATGTGAACTTCAACGTCTATATTTCAAGCTAGGTCAAAAATTGGGATGTAACAATGTCTCATTGAAATAAACAATGGAATATTAAATAATTTCAGATGTCTCATTGTAAGTAAAGGATGGAATATGGCAATTTGTAATTAATTCACTTTGGAATTTGGATGGTAAGTATTTGTCAATACATGTATGTATTGAAAAGTTTGATTTGTCTTTATTTATTTATTTATTTGCATTAGAAGATGAAACACCATCTTTCCCTGTGATTTCTAGTTGTGACTTCCTGCCAAGAGGACCAAAACTTCCACAATTTAAGCCCATCTTAGGATTTACTCTTTTAAGGCCTTTCCTTTTCAACCATTTTTTGGTGTTTACTAAGATGGATTGAAATCTGTAAATGATAGACGCAACTTCCTTTTGTTGCCATTGGATAGGAAAAGGGCACTTCTTATCAAAATCGACTTAATGAATCTTCGGATCAAGGATGTTGCCATCATTTTCAACTTGGAAATTTGAAGGGATTTTCAACATGTTAAGATCAATTATCTACTGCAAAGTTAATCTACAATAGTCCATCTTCATGATGTCAAGCTCTGTCCTCATATCAATCCAAATGTCCTCAATGCGATGAACATGAGTGTAAGCTCTTTTCATTTGAGAGTTCATCTCTTAATAGTCAAAGTCAAATCTGGCTTTGAACTTTTTCAAGGTGACCAACTGCAACTCTGCTTCCATGTTCTTTGCTTTAGGTACAAAAATAATCGAATAGTTGCCAATGGCCAAAGGTTTAGCTGAGGTAATGCCGAAACCTGGCCTATGCATTGCATGCTGATCACTATGCACATCCATGAGTTATCTAGCTAGCTCCATCAAGATGATTCGATCTGTAGCATACCTAGGTAAGGTATATGGCTCACCTTTGAAACATTCTACTCTCAAGTATGTGAACATGGAAAATTGAATGAAAATACAACCATATTGGTTCACCTTCTCCCATGATGCATCAGATACTCTTTTGACAGATAACTGTTTATTGAATAAGCATTGAAATTGCGCAAAGAAAGCATTTTGGATTCTTCTATAATGAAATTTACTATTTTCCAAAGTGATTTGGTCATAGTAATCCCAAATAGAAACCTGAAGACGATCTCCCTTGGTAGAAAGACTAGAGAAAGGTCCCATGGTAGCAACAATGTAAACAAGATAAGAATTATGTAGAAGGGCGTTGATGTTCCCATGTTGCCTATCTATTGGCAAAGTGCAGTGCTGATGAGCTTTCCTCAAAAGATGTGTTCTTTATTCTCCATGATTTGAAACATGAATTTATACATCCATGGCTTGAAATCAGTAGAATCTTTAAGGCCACAAATTCTACTGAGAAGGATGATGAGATCCTTATATTCTTGTTTAAAGTTAGACCAATGAACAGTCTTTGGCCATTTGGAGAAGTTGCTTCTTTTATAGTCTAACCAGTAAAGGTTGACATACTTCTGATAATCACCCTTTTGCCCATTCTAGCATGCCAAAGATGATTCTTTGATCAAATCTACACATTCTGCTTTATGTGGAACCTTGAAAATTTGTTCTATGACCTTAGGATCAAGGCTAATGATAACCTTGCCATCAACATCTTTGATAGTCTTTGTCTTCAGAGTAAAATGCTGTGCACATCCGAGAATGATGTCAGGTTCTATAGCCACCATAGGAAATGTAGACACTAGGTGAATGTTGCTTCTCTTGATACACTTCATTTCATGACCAACTAGAGTTTCAACTCTCTGTAGAAAATCAACCATGTCCACATGACCAATCTTTATGTCCATCACATTATCCAGAATATATATGACCGATGAAGGAGCTGCATGAGCCAATTCTTTATCATACTGATATTTCATTTTGCCTTTGGATTTTGATGGTGAGGACATTTCTTGTGCTCGTACTGCAACACAAAAATCCCAAAACATAAATACATCATCAGATAAAATTGCCATACAAGTTGATTTGTGATCAACAAAGATTTGGAAACAAATTGGAGACTTGGTAGATCCAACGAAATGATCTAAAAGAAATCATACGCATATGCAATGGATGAAAATGAAATGAACGGAATATGGAATGAAGTGTTATGGAAGTGAAAATATGGAAGATGGAATGAAACAAAATGAAATGAGAATTTGTGAAGGTGGAACACATGGGAATGCATGCAAATGAAGATTGCTGATTTCAAAAGTGACTTAGTGTTTTCAAGACATTATTATGTGAAAAATGAATACATATAAGTGCAACATGTAAGGAGAGACGAAAGGTGAGATAAGATGCGAATGCGGGTGGAGGATGCACTTCACATGTAAGTGCGAATGGAGGATGAGATGGAAAGCATGGAAATATGCAAAAACACGTATTTGCTTTTGGAGGTGCAAATGCATATGGAGGGATGAAAATGGAAAATGGAAGAGGGATAATGAGTTTTATAGTCACTATTGGTGAAAAAGGAAAGTCAAAGTACATGAGAGATGAAAATGACATCTTTTTGACTTTTCAAAAAGTGACTTCTAATCAAAATCGAACCTTTTAGATGCAATTACACGTAAGACATTCCATGTAATTGTGTCATGTGAATGAATGTGAAAAGCGAGATGAGTGAAAATAGAAACGAAAAATGAGATTACATGCATGTATGGATGGTGAATGAGATGGAAAACATGTAATCACATTTTTCGGATGAGAGGTGAGCTATTGTGACATGGAAACGAAATATGAAATGTGATGATGCTTTTGCATGAAGTGAAGCAACAACAAGCTCTTGAGAAAGTACTTGTGACTTCTCCAAAGTGGAGAAAACCAACAAGCAAACACAAAACACAAAAACACAAAGGAAAACATACCTTTAGAAAATGACTCAAACATGCCAAGATGCATAACACTTCAATACTCAAATTCAAAATTGGGACTTGGGAAAGAACCAAAAACATGAAAATGAACAAAATCTTTATTTTTAAAGGAAAAATGCACTTTCTATTGCGAAGATTTCAACAAATGGCAATTATCAAGCAATTACGTGCATAAAATTAGCAAAATAAATACAAATTAAATAGCAAGAAAGAAAGAGTCCATTTACATGAAGATTAAGTGCCAAAAATGAAGGATAAAGATGCTCCAATGATGAAAAATTCTCCAAAAACGTTTGAATCTTTCAACCTTTTACAAATTTGAATTGAAGAGGGCATAAAACAAGGAAAAGTTGTTGAAAGATGCCAAAACGTGCCCTAAGATTGCTCCAAAATCCAACGTTTTCAAGATGCATGAGCTTGGGACATTTTTAGCAAAAAATGTTTTTCACCATGGTGCATGAGCAAATCAACTTGGTGTTTAAACCTTAAATCATGCACCAAGATGCCATGTAAACACCAAATAAATCCAAATCAATTTGGTATGGAACAAAAACATGGATAAAAAATGAAGTTATTTGCTGATTTCTTCAAAAACGTGCCCTAGATTGGAGGTTCCAATTTTTTTTTTATAAAATTTTATAATTTTTTTTTATAGCTTGTTGAATCCATTTTGAATGCAAAAAAACCCATTGCCCACCAAAAATGCCTCAAATGGAAAAGATTTCATGTAAATCCATCAAGAAAATCTCCACTTATGATCAAAATTGGGTTCTTGGAAGACAAAAACATGGAGTTCTTCAAAATCAGACTTTTTGGGGGCCAAGACATATATTAAAACATGCTTTAGTATAAAATTGAACCTTTTGGAGTCAAGAGCATGTTTTAAAATACGCATACAAGCAAAATCACATTTTTTGGAGGAGGATGCATGTTTTAAAATGTGTCTCAAATTTTGGATGTAAAGACAAAAACTTCACTTTCGATGCATTGGCATCAAAAGATCCACTTATGATAGCCTTTTGATGTAATGACATCAAAAAGGTCTACCAAAATGAACTTTATATATAATGACATGTAAAATGTCCACTTTTGATGGATTTTACATGTAATTACATATAAAATGTCCACTTTTGATGACTTTAAGTCATTTAAAAAACTATAAAAATGTTACTAAATGGGACATAAACAATATTTATCTATCATAATTAAAAATATAACATATAAGCATCATTTAAAAAGTAACATTTAAATGAGTATTTGATTTAAAAATAAAAAATTAAAGTAAAACTATATAGTTATATAGTTACTTTAAGCGAAAATTAAAAAGTAACTCAACTTAAAATTATAACATAAAGTGCACTATAGTCACTTTAAGTTAAAATTTTAAAGTTAAAGTAACTTAAAAACATAACAAAAAGTGAATATAAGTTATATTTATCAAAAAATGAAAGTCGAATTAAAAATATAACATCATATTTTTAATTCGTGTTGTTGCACCAGAAAGGTCCACTTTTGAGGCACTAAACCATACATATCTCTTGACTGACAACTCCGATTGAGCTCTAGGTTAGACCGAATTGAAGGAAAAAGCGAAAGGCATGACATGAGCAAAACCAAATGACAAAAAACCAACAAATGCAAACTCAAAAGTAAAGAAAGGATGATGAGGGCATCAAAAATCAAGCAAAGGCTCAACAGAAAGAAAAACAAAAAGACTTGACAAAGGCCTTCAATAAAATGATTTGATATATGCATTGAAATGGATTGATCGATCAACATTAAGAAATTGAATATCAAATTCAAGGTTAGAGAAATGTTAAACTAGCTTAAAAAAGTTTCGTGCTGTTACCAACATTTTGTGGTGACAAAATGCAGGACAATAGATATATCTAAAGCTATTAAGGACAACAGCTAAATTATGGGATGGGGGGGATTGTTATGTGATTTTTTCTCCAAGACAAAATTAAGTTACAAAATAATCTTCTAGGATCAAAAGGGAGATTAAAATAAAAGATGTTGTAGTCCTTTGATTTAAAAATATATTAATAATAAATATTTATCAAAAACACTCTTAAAGGAGAAGAGTGATTATATTTATTCAAAGATAATTAAAGTTTACCGTTTCAAAAGGGTGTTATGATTTAGAAGCTAACCCTTAAAAAAGATATAAGTCATTTTGAAGGAGGAATCAAATTACTCATGGAAAAGACTAGAAAAGAGGAAAATAAAATAAGAAGGAAATAATTTATACAGTGGGTACACATGGTGTATGAGGGTCTTGATTGGGCTTTTGAGCATTGGAGAAGGGGCATACAATGTGTCTACAACTAGGTATGGTGTATGACTAGGGTTGTGTTATTTTCATGTGTATGACGTGTTTCATATCATGAAGGTATATAGAGTTTTGAGTAAGTACTGATCCCCCTGTGAATGCTTCTTGCCCACAAAAAGGCTAGGACCTATTGACTGAGTCTAATTGTTTTACAAAATTTGGTCCTCCATAATTCATTTCACCAGGAGATACATACAAAGCCATAAAATTTACTCAAGCAATAGTTTAGTATATCACATGAGCATCAAAGCAATCTGGACATAAATTGAAGGGGAGTTATGCTGAGGGAAATAATTAACACAAAGAACCATTAAGGACTCCATTCATTACAACCGCTCAATCTATCATCAACCATTTGGTATAATTTGATTGCACAGTGAAAGATGATAACTAGGGATAATAGAATATTTATAAATACATGGTCATGTCAATATATTAGAAGTGATAAAGATCAATTTGTAGTATGTGTGCGTTGACAGACTAAACACTATATGCTTGATAAATTATAGCTATTACAGTGGGATTTGGAACTGTCTATGCGTATGACTTGGACTCTTATTAGACTGAATCTAGATGTATTGTATTGAATGATTCCAATCATCATTCAATGAGAGGCTTAATGTGCTACAATGGTGATTCAAGGAAGTTCTTATGCAAAAACCTCCTACAATAGTAATATGGAAGATCTTAGAGACGCTTAGTGAATGAAAAAGTGTTTACGATGATGTGCGATACATAGATTGTGTGGATTAAGATATCTTCGTGAGAAGGGACTTCACAAATCTATCATGTATGGCAAGCAAATAATGAAATTAGTTTAAGAGATGCTACATAGAGCCATCAGGATAAGTTAGTAACTCTCAGTCTTAAAACATTTTTCATTCCCTTCACAATGGAAAATTTCCAAAAAGTGTAATACGGGGAACTACTAATCAATTGGAAATGATAGAGCTTGCCCACAATTTTGATTTGGGAGTGATATAAAACAATGAAGAAATCAAACTTTGCACAACTGAGCACAGGATAGTCCTATCCTCAACGATAAGGAAGAAACAAAAGACACGGTTTTGAAGGAATTATTGTTGGGATAAGAAGCTCAACAGTCATTGTGACTGCTCATCTTTTGTGGCTCTTTTCTTGAAGGATATATGTAAATGCATAAATAGACATAAACTGTCATGTACTAGATGCATTGGTTATTGATTAATAGTAATTCTCTGTTAGAGTGTGGACGTAGACAAGTTTGGCCAAACCACGATAAACCTTGTCTCATTGTTGTAACAACCACTTTTCCCGGGTCTTAACTAACAACTAATATATTAAAGAAATATAGTTATTACTTCATTTTCATAGGAAGACAGTTATATTAGTTACGTTCTTGTGAATGAGATTAATGTTTACAATTAGTTAAATGAAATTTCATAACTAATAATTGAAAACATGTCAATGAGTTTACTATGGAAATTAAAATCTACATACCATGGAATTTCAAAACCGAAATCAATCTAGGGATGCTTCTGCAAATACCCAGGTTAGTCCATAAATACCACTTAGGATCAAATGTCGATTACCATCCAATAACACTTTATCAAAATCAAATGATGATTACCATTAAATACCACTTATATCAATTAGGGCATTGATTACCAATGGACCATTTAGGCATCCATACCACTGTATCAATTACCTTTGGATCATTTAGGGCATCAGATACCACTGTATCATTTATGACATCAATTACCATTGGATCATTTAGGGCATCAGATACCACTATATCAATTAGGGCATCATATATCACTATATCACTTAGGGTATTAGATACCACTGTATCATTTTGGACATCAGATACCATTGTATCATTTGGGGCATCAGATACCTCTATTTCATTCCTTTTCTTCCTATTGCTAAATGTGGCAATAACATAAGATTAGAAGATATCCTCATAATCATTATTCTTATAAATTAAAGACTGAAACAACAATCCTATAGATATATTCCATATTCAATTGGAAGGTTAACTGATCTAAATGGTTACCAATTACATTGACAAGAAATGTTGCTTTCATTAAAGGAAATAAATGAATTCAACAATATAAATTAATTCATCTTATCTTCCACTTGTATAAATATCATAAAAGTAAAAATACCTATTACCAATAGATGTTTGAATGCTCAACTTATCTTTATCTGATGCACGTCCTAACATCTCGTGGAGAGGGGAAACATTGTCAGGGGCTTAACCTCCCAACCACAGATCTCATACTTATCCCCACACTTTTTCTATCCAGAAAGACCCTCCCTGCCTAGAATAGACATGGATCACTTTGTCAGCCACTGAACATCCTGGTACTTGATCACACCACTCGACTTGACAATAGAGAATGTATTGGACATGCATGAACTATCAAATGATTCTTTTTAGAATAATAAATAATTGTTATCTCACATCTGAATTCTATTTTCATGCTAATGCAGATTCTTTTCTCTCACCTCTTCACCCTTTTCCTTGGCTATACAACTGGGTGAGTCCCAAGTGATTGAATCTCAGAGAAACCAACTCTTTCTATTAATCCTCAACTGATATAAGAATATTATATGTTTCCAACTCATCACAATCTGTGATTCCGAGAAATGTAATCTTTAAGACTTGCAGAATAAAATATCATTTGATTTTGACTTTCAACGGTATAAATAAAATATGATATCATGTCATGGATACTTGGCTCTGATTCATCATAATCGACTCCTTCCTAGAGAGGGTCTAACCGATGATACTTAAGCAAGATGAATATAAACTGTAGCTTACTGATATGGTAATCAAAATGCAGTAATAACTGGTAATGAAATATATTGCAATACTTGGAATACGAATAACCACATAACCTGGTATAATTTGGAAATGAATGGAGTCTTGCTAGACGCTAATGATTTAGCTCTTCCTCAGGATAAATCTCTAGGCACAACCTCAGTGTGATTGATAATCATGTCTTCAGCAAAATCTCAATAAAAAGGGAAAAACGTGGAAGAGAATTACAATGTTTAACAATGGTAAAATGTAGAGATTGCGTACGATATTTGCAGAGGTATCCGCAATATAGAAGGGAGACGGTGCTAAAAGAAATTAGATGGTATGGAGAGGGAAATCGAGTGTAATAAAAAAAGTCGGATGATATGTATATTGCCTTCCGACTCTCTTGGCTCCATAATATAAGAGGTATCAAAGTCTCTTTGGCTTCCAAGAAGTCGTAACACATAAAGAAGAGACTTGGCTCTTGGATTCCAAATAAATATGCCAAATGTTCATTCGGTTTTAGCCAGAAACTTGAATAAATATGGAAAAAATATTTGAAGGTTATAAATCAAGATTAATTATCTACTTGCATGTAGATGTACTTATGAGTTGACATCATATTATTTATTAAAATAATATTATGGTGTCACTTTTATTCCTATATCTATGTGCACGTACATAGGTATACAATATAATGATGTGGTGAAAAAATCAATCAAAAGCCATTTGAGGTACGTACTATTTTTAATTAAAATAATTAATGTTTTTAAATATTTATTTAATAGCTCATGCATGTCTAATGTGTGTATCCTATTATGCAGTCGCTAGGTCCTCAACCATGGTGATTCATGATTCATACCCATTTTCCTAATGATGGTGATGCTCCTGTGCTCATTTCTTTTCTAATAATGCATCCACCCCTTTGACATGCTCCCTACAAGGAAATTCTCCGCAGTTAAATCATATTATCATGACAAGTTATTAATCATAAATAATCATAACGGCTAATTGCCTTTTCAATTCTATGAATTGATGATAAATAATTGACTAGCATGTTACCCTCATATGAAATTATAATGATTAACTATCTTACCATTTTGTAGGATTATAACAAATTTAACTATCAACTGACTTCTTGTGAACCTCAACGGCTATATGAACATTAAGTTGGGTTGAAAATTGGGATGTAAGAATTGTGCATTTGTATTTCATCTTCTTTGCTTTCATGTTCATGTTTTTCTTTGCTTGTTTTAATAATTACAATTGGTATCAGAGCATGATTGGGTGGTTGGCCTTTAGGGGAGAGATTGTTGGGATATGAAGTCCAACATTCATTGTGATTGTTCAACTTTTGTGGCTCTTTTCTTGAAGGATATATATAAATATATAAATAGACATAAACTATACTAGATGCATCGATTATTGATTAATAGTGATTCTCTACTAGAGTGTGGACGTAGGCAAGTTTGGCCAAACCATGATAAACCTTGTGTCATTGAGTATTTGTATTTCATCTTCTTTGCTTACGTGTTCATCTTTTTCTTTACTCGTTTTAATATTTACGATTATAATCATACCCGATAATGAAATGAGATCATGTCTCTCAACTTGCACAGTTCTTGAGTGTACCTATAGCAAAGTTGTCAGTAAATATAAGGACACCACCTGCTAATAGGTTTCATTGCATTCTACCAGAATGACTATTGACATGTAGTATGGATAAAACTTTTCGAAGACTAGGACATTAGTTTCATGAGGCGCTGGCTAATCTTTAGACAAAATGCACCAAAGACAAAAAAAAGTCAAACATGATTCTTTTTCAGATTCTCGAAAGCACAACGAAATTTTCTCAAAATTTTTGTTGTTTTTGATCACAAAATATACAGATCATGAAGATCAAATGCTAACAATTTCAAAAAAATTCATTGTGTTTTTATTTTTTTAAAATTTAGTCAATGGTGCAATTTGTAGGGAGGATAGTGTTACATTCCAATTTTTGACCTTATTTGAAATGTTCATATAGCCGTTCAGGTTCACATGAAGTCAGTTGACAGTTAAATTTGTTATAATCCTAAGAAATGGTAAGATGGTTAGTCATTATAATTTCATGTGAAGATAACATGCTAGTTGATTATTTATCACAAATTCATGGAATTGAAAAAGCGGTTAGCCGTTATTATTATTTATGATTAAATAACTTGTTATGGTAATATGATTTAATTGTGGAGAATTTCTTTGTAGGAAGCATGTATAAGGGGTGGAAGCATCGTCAGAAAATAATTTGGCACAAGAGCATCTCCATCATTGGGCAAATGGGTATAAATAGTGAATCACCATGGTCGAGGATCCAACGACTTGAACATTAGGATACATTGAACCGCATGAGCTATTAAATAAACATTTTAAAAACATAAATTAACTTAATTAAAATATAATGCGTACTTCAAAGGTTTTTGATTGATCTTTTCTCCACATCATCATAATATATACCTATGTACGTACACATAGATATAAGAATAAAGTGACACCATAATATTATTTTCTTTATAATAAAATGATGCCACCTCATAAGTATATCTACATGCATGTAAATAGATATAAACCATAATTACTTTCGATTTATAACCTTCAAATCTTTTTCCATCTTTTTTATTCTTTTTCTTGTTTGAAACCGATTGAACACTTGACACATTTATTTGGCATCCAACAACCAATACATTTCCTTTATGTTACGACTTCTTGGAAGCCAAGGAGTCATGTTACTATTTATATATTATGAAGTCGAGAGAGAGGTAGATGAGATATATATTTTTACCAAGCACCCGACTTCCCTGTTCAAGCGTCCAACTTCCTTGTTTTTCACCTGACTCCTTATTACTCAACCACATTTTTATTAGCATTTGATACCTTTGCAATTACCATCTAGTAACCATTGCATTATTTTCCTTGCCATGATTTCCTTGTTATACTCAGGTTTTGCTGAAATCGTGAGTAGTGTTCATAATGGAGATTAGCATTCAAGAATCTCTCCTATAAAGAGTGAGGCAGATTGATTAAACGTCCAACAAGACTTCATCTTCTTTCCATATTATATAGGGTTATGTGGTTAATCGAAACCCAAGTATTACAATATGTTTTCTTTATTAGTGGTCGCTGCATTCCAATTATACAGTAGTAAGCTATAGTTTATATCATGATACAAATCATTTGCTTAAATATCGTTAGATAGACCATTTCTAAGATAGGGTTGTTTATGATAAATAGAAGCCAAGTATCCATGACATAATTTCATATTTATTTACGCCATTGGAAGACAGAATTAAATGATATTATTCTGCAATGCTTATAGCTACTTTTCTTGGATCACAAAAATGTGATAAGTTGGAAACATATAATAATCTTTTATTAGTTGAGGATCAACTGAAGAGCAGGTTGCTTTGAGATTCAAACACCTGGGACTCACTCGGCTATATAGCCAAGGAAAATGGTGAAAAGGTGAGAGAATGGAATCTGCATTAACATGAAATAGAATCATATGTGACAAAATAATGTTTATTATTTTAAAAAGGAATCATTAATAACTCATGCATGATCATGTTTATTGTATTCTCCTACTATCAAGTCGATTGGTGTGATTAGATACCAGGATGCTCAGTGGCTAAGAAAGTGTTCCATGTCTATTCTGGGTAGGGAGGGCCTTTTTCATTAGAGATTGTGTGGGGATAAGTTATGGTCTAAGGTTAGGTGGTTAAGCTCATGACAATGTTTCCCCTCTTCACAAGTTGTCAGATGTGCATCAAATAAAGATAAGTTATGCATTCAAATGTTTGTCAAAAACAAGTATTTTTACTTTTATGATGTATATTAAAGTAGAAGGTAAGATTAATTGACTTGTATCATTATTACAGTTATTTCTTTAAAAAAAAGTAACTCTTATGATCAATATAATTGGCAACTAGTTAGATCGGTTGATCTTCTAACTGAACGTGGAATATATTTATTTGCAAGAGATAGATTTATCTGATGAATTGTTATTTGAGACTTTCATTTATAAGAATAATGATTATGCGCATATCTTCTAATCTTAATATATTGCCAAAGTTAAGCAATCAGAAGGAAATGAATGATACAGTGGTATTGACGCCCCAAATGATAGTGATATCTGATGCCTAAATGATCCAATGGTAATTGATGCCCTAATTGATACAGTGGTATTTGATGGTTATTGTCATTATATATTGATATTGGTGGACTAATCTGGATGATTCACAGAAGCATCCCTACATTGATTTTTGGTTCGAATTCCATGGTATTTAGATTTTAATTTCCATAGTAAATTCATTGATGATGTTTTCAAATGTTAGTTATGAGTTTTCCTTTTAAGTAATTGTAATTGTTAATCACATTCACATGAACATAACTGATATAATTGTCTTCCTATGAAAATGAAGTAATAACTATATTTCTTTGATATGTTAGTTGTTAGTTAAGACTAGGGAAAAGTGGTTGTTACATATGGTATTAGAGCACTAGGTTTAATGTTGAAACCTTGGGCCCAACACTATTTTTGAGAAACTGAAAATGTCATGTTGAAAAAGATTTATTTTTATATAGCTGGATATTTTACAATCAAGCTGGAAAAAAAAAACATAGTGAAAAATCATCCAGAAAATCCAGAAAGGGCTGAGATGATGGTGTGATGCATATAAAATGGATAGATGGATAAACTACAATATCATAAAGATGAAATAGAACTAAGAAAATGACATGATTGGCATGGTGGTGATCAGGGTGTTCTGATGGAGGTACGCTCTACTACCACTGACAAAGTAATGTAGACACGCTTTGCTACCACTGACAAAGGTATGCTCTGATACCACTTGATGGGGACACAACCCAAGCACAGAATGGACACAATAGGCAAAGGGAAATTGTATTAACTGTGAAAATAAGCTAGTACATTCAGTACAGAGAAAATAGACTTCAAAACATGCCCTAAGGGCTTACAATAGCACAAAACTGGAGATAATTTCTCCTTTTGGTACCTCCTCTCAATTTCCACTCCGAACTGCCTTTTACAATGCTAGAAATGTCCTTAAATAGACCCCGAAGGGTTAAGGACTAGGAATACATTCTAGAAAGTGCTAGTAGGCATCCACCGACCAAGTAGAAGGCTCCAGAAGCTGCGTTAGAAGTTGGTGCAAATCTAGAAGAATCCAAAAACGGTAACCGAACTTCCAAGAGGCATAACTTTTGAACTGTAGCTTTGATTGACGAAATGTTTACATTTTTGAAAAGCTCTCGAAGTGCTCTATAGCCCTATGCACCAGCTTCGCTCGTCCCCCATTTTTTGGCCTTTTTCGAGGTCATTTAATGCCCCTAACTTGACTTTGAAGCATTCCTAGGAGGTCTCCAAAATCTAAAATACTACGATAACTTTCAAACTGTGGGGCCTTTTGACCTGATTCTTTTCTTGGAATGCTCTAAATTACAATTACATTCATCTGGCCAATTTACACCTCCTAATTCACCAAAATGATGGCTCAATTACATACTCCTATTTTTTTGGCATTTACACATATCCCAAGGTGTTCAAATACTCTATCCTAAAGCACTGATAGTGGAACTGTAAGAGTTGGAACCTTTATTTGACCCGAATGGGTATCCAGAAATGGAAGCACATGAAACAAAAACTAAGTCTAAGTACATTTTTTTTAGGTGACACAGGATTGCCCTTATACCTCTGGATGCTCCTGCATCAGACACCCAGGGTAGATTGAAAAGTGACCCTGTCACTTTATGAATGGTAGAGGAAATCCCAAATGGGAAACCTCAGCTGCTGAAATCCAGGTTGAGTCCTCTATCGGCCGTCCTTTCCACTTGACCAAATACTCTTCATACTGCCTATTTCTGGTGCTCCTACCCACACGATGATCTAGAATGTCTTCTATCTCCTCCTTCTTAGAACCAGGAATTGGACATTGCTCTAACACCAGCTCCTCATCTGCACCATCATCATGATACTCTGTTAAGTCTGCAATGTTGAAAATAGGAGAAATGTGAACACCATCTGGTAGCTCCACCTCATATGCATTTCCTGAGTCATGTTTCTTTAGAATTTTGCAGGGGCCAAATTTTTTCATTTTCAACTTGTTGTAAGTACCGGATGGAAATCATTCTTTTCGTAAGTGTACCATGACTAGATCCCCTACTTGGAATTCCTTATGTCTTCTCCTTTGATCAGCCCTAGCTTTATACTCTTGATTCATCTTGGTAATTTGTGGTTGAACCTCCTCATGTAGACGCTTGATATGTTCAACAAATTCTTCATCTTCAGCACTTGTCCTTTCTCCTTGCTCTATCTTCCTCAATTTTGGCGCAATCCTTGGGCTACTTCCATATACAATGTGGAATGGTGATCTACCAGTACTCCTATTTACAGAGTTATTGTAAGCAAACTCGGCTTGTGGTAGAATCAAATCCCACCCCTTGGGCTTATCCCCAATTAAACATCTCAGCAAATTGCCTAGACTTCTGTTTACCACTTCTGTTTGGCCGTCAGTCTGTGGGTGATGTGTGGAACTGAATTTCAAATCTGTTCTAAACTTTTTCCACAATGTTCTCCATAAATACCCCACAAATTTAGTGTCTCTGTTAGAAACTTTACTCCTTGGAAGACCATGTAGTCTTACCACTTCTCTGAAAAACGAGTTTGCAATATGGGTAGCATCACGAGTTTTGTGGCATGGAATGAAATGTGCCATTTTGGAGAACCTATCAACCACCACAAATACTGATTCATTACCGCATTGTGTCCTTGGCAATCCAAGAACAAAATCCATACTTATGTCCTCCCATGGCTTTGATGGAACAGGCAGTGGCTGATATAGTCCAGTATTGTAACTAAATCCCTTGGCAACTTGACAAACCTGGCAACTCTGTACAAACTTCTTCACATCCTGTGAAATCTGAGGCAAAAAATAATGTTCTGTAAGAATGGGAATGGTCTTATCTCAACCAAAATGTCGTGCCATCCCTCCGCTGTGTTTCTCCTTTATCAGATTTTCCCTTATGGAACTCCTTGGAATGCACAATTGACTACCCTTGAACAACATGCCATCTTGAATCAAATAGTCTAACCACTTCGTTCTATCTACAACAACAGGCTCTTTACAAGCTTTCCACGCTTCAGCAAAATCAGGATCTTCAGGGTACAGATTCTTGAGTTCATCAAACCCAACTACTTCAACCTGCATTACTATAAGCAACAACTGTCTCCTGCTTAGTGCATCTGCAACCCTGTTAGATTTTCCACTTCTATGTTTCAACACAAATGTATAGCTCTGCAAGAACTCTACCCATTTCATATGCCTCTGATTCAATTTACCTAGGCTATTTAGGTATTGTAATGCCCGGTGATCAGTATACAAAAAAAATTCTTTTGGCAACAAATAATGGCTCAATTTATTTAAGGGCTGAACTATTGCATATAACTCTTGATCATAAACATATTACTTCTTCTTTGCATCATTCAATTTTTCACTAAAATATGCAATAGGCTTACCTTCTTGGCTCAATACAGCCCCAATAGCGCTGCCACTAGCATCACAATCCTCCTGGAACACCTTTCTAAAATCTGGAAGTGCCAACACAGGGTGTTGTGTCACCTTCTTTTTCAGCAATTCAAAACTTCTCACAGCTGCTGCAATCCATTTGAACTCTTTTCTATCCCCTCTTATTGTGTCAGTTAGGGGTGCACATATGCCACTAAAATTCTTAATAAACTTCTTGTAAAAACTAACCAGACCATGAAATGATCTTACCTCAGTAGCAGACCTTGGAGTAGGCCATTCCAAGATGGCTTTTACCTTCTGTGGATCCATTTTGAGACCTTCAGGTGATATAACAAACCCCAAATAGACTAACTCCCTTTTTGCAAAGATACACTTCTTCAAATTAATTAACAGTTTCTCTTCCCTTAACCTTTCAAAGACACTAGGAATATGCAATAAATGTTCTTCCAAAGTCTTGCTGAAAATTAAAATATCATCCAAATAGACAATAACAAATTTTCCCAAGAACTTCTTAAGTACCTCATTCATAAGCCGCATGAAGGTGCTTGGGGCGTTCGTCAATCCAAAGGGCATGACTAACCACTCATAAAGACCCTCCTTGGTCTTGAAGGCCGTTTCCCACTCATCTCCTTCTCAAATCCGTATCTGGTGATAACCACTCTTGAGATCTATCTTTGTGAAGTACTGAGCTCTGCTCAAGCAGTCCATAAGATCATCCATTCTTGGCAAAGAAAACCAATATTTGATGGTTATCCTATTTATAGCTCGAGAGTCTGTACACATCCTCCACTCTCCATCCTTTTTTGGTGCCAATACTGTAGGTACTGCACATGGACTCAGGCTCTCCCGAATCAAGCCCTTCCTCAATAGCTCCTGAACCTCTCTATTTAGCTCCTCTGTTTCAGTAGGAGTCATCCTGTGAGTAGCCTTGTTAGGCAAACTAGGACCTGAAATTAGATCTATCTGATGATTGATTTGCCTTACTAGTGGCAATCCTTTTGGAACATTATTAGAGATAATATCTCCAAACTCATCTAATAAATCTGAGATTTCAAGTGGTATTTCACTATTACCTTCTTTTTCTTTCTTAGGAATCAAAGCATAGCACATACGCTGATGTTTCATTCCATCTAAAAACTTTCTTCCATCAACAAGACAAACCCTAGCACTACTACATACCTTTTCACCTTCCTTTTTCATGGGCTTCAGTTTGTGGCGAACTCCATCCTTTGTTAGAGAGTATGTGTTTGCATGACCATCATGTACTGCATGTCTATCAAACTGCCATGGTCTACCCAACAATAGATGGCAAACATCTATCGGAATAACATAATAGAGAACTTCATCATGGTAACTCCCAATTTTGAATTTCACGAGACATTGTTCACTTACCAGGACCTTATGATCATCTTTTACCCAAGCAATCCGATAGGGCTGGGGATGTCTCTCCCTCTTGAGCTTCAGCTTAGAGACCATCTCTTCTGATACCAAGTTATCAGTGCTACCACCATTAATGATCATGTCACAACATTTATCCTCACACTTGCATCTGGTACGGAACAAACTCCTCCTTTGTCCTGGTTCAATCTCACCACTTAGTAGGACCCTTTCATTCACCAAGGTCTCTCCTCTTTCTACATCCTCTCAATGTGATGATTGTGCATCCTCATCCACATGAGAAACCCTAGCTTGGCTCTCAGCTCTCCTATCTGTCCTTCCTTGTCGTTGAGGGCATTCAAAGGCACGATGACCTTCTTCATTGCAATGGAAACAGGTACCACGAAAGCCTCCTCTTCCTTGCCCACGTCCTCTACCTCTTCCTCTCTGATTTTCAAAGTCTCGATCACGGGAGCGGTTGAAACCCTCATTCCTCTGGTTCCTGCTAGTACCCACATCTTCATTTTTCTTTTGGGTTTCATTTCGACCTTCAAATGACCTACCGCTTCCCCTTCCTCCTTGACCATGCCCTCTTTGTCTCCCTTCAAACCTCTTATTCAGCTTCTCTTCAACTTGTAGGGAAAACTGGTATGCCTCTTCAATGCTGGTCATTCTTACCAGACTTAATTCCTCCTGGATGCTAGGTCGCAACCCACTGACATAACGAGAAACCTTCTCCTTATTTGCTTCTGCATGCTCTGCTTTAATCAAAAGTCGATAAAACTCCTCTGTATATTCTTGGACTGATCTTCCTGCTTGCTTTAGCCCATGCATCTTCTTAAACAAATCAAGCTCGTAGTCCACAAGAATGAAGTGCTTCTTTAATTTGTCCACCATGCGATCCCACCTTGTGATCTTCTCCTTTCCTCTTTTGTTTCTTTCGAATTGAACCTCTTGCCACCAGATTTTGGCATGGCCTTTGAGTTTTCCCTTTGCAAACTTAACCCTATCTGGGTCCCTGATATCCTCATACTTAAAGTATTCTTTTAGTTCATTGATCCAGTCGATCAACTCATCTGGTTTCAAATTTCCTAAAAATACACCCACATCAATTGTAGGTCTTTTCCCAAATTTAGTAATGGCCCTAAAAAGCCTCTCCTCTGGTTGATTCCGAACTTCCCCCTCAAATTCGCCTTCTGGTCCAATTTCTTCTTCTTCATTGTCATCCTCACTGTCGTCACTTGCGGCAACATTTGTTTCTCTACGGAGCTCCTCCTGCAATGCTTGTACCTGCCTTTGGAAGGCTCTAACCTCCTCAAGATTAACAGCTCCGACCTTTCCACCACGCTCTCTTCGTGGATGCATCTTCTTAACTCAAACCCACAACCACACAGTCCTGGTGCAAATTGCCTCACAGTCGGCACTCTATTTACACACTCAGGAAAACCAGCTCTGAGAAGACTTGATGGAGGTACGCTCTACTACCACTGACAAAGTAATGTAGACACTCTGCTACCACTAACAAAGGTATGCTCTGATACCACTTGATAGGGACACAACCCAAGCACAGAATGAACACAACAGGAAAAGGGAAATTGTATTAATTGTGAAAATAAGCTAGTACATTTAGTACAGAGAAAATAGACTTCAAAACATGCCCTAAGGGCTTACAAAAGCACAAAACTGGAGATAATTTCTCCTTTTGGTACCTCCTCTCAATTTCCACTCCGAACTGCCTTTTATAGTGCTAGAAATGTCCTTAAATAGACCCCAAAGGGTTAAGGACTAGGAATACATTCTAGAAAGTGCTAGTAGGCATCCACCGACCAAGTAGAAGGCTCCAGAAGCCGCGTTAGATGTTGGTGCAAATCTAGAAGAATCCAAACACGGTAACCGAACTTCCGGGAGGCATAACTGTTGAACCATAGCTCCGATTGACGAACCGTTTACATTTTCAGAAAGCTCTGAAAGCGCTCTATAGTCCTATGGACCAGATTCACTCGTAACCCATTTTTTGGACCTTTTTGAGGTCATTTAATGCCCCTAACCTGACTTTGAAGCATTCTTACGAGGTCTCCAAAACTTGAAAAACTGCGATAACTTTCAAACCGTGGGGCCTTTTGACCTGATTCTTTTTCTGGAATGCTCTAAATTACAATTACATTCATCTGGCCAATTTACACCTCCTAGTTCACCAAAATGATGGCTCAATTACATACTCCTTTTTTTTTGGCATTTACACATAGCCCAAGGTGTTCAAATGCTCTATCCTAGAACACTGATAGTGGAACTGTGAGAGATGGAACCTTTATTTGACCCAAATGGGTATCCAGAAATGAAAACACATGAAACAGAAACTAACTAACATTACTCAAATAATCATAACTGTAAACTTAACTAATTTGAAACAAACTAAACTATAATAAAAAAACAATCAATAATAAAGCAAACCTACTCTACACTGACCACCCTACTCTACTCTACTCTATAATAAAGCAAACCTACTCTACTCTATTTACACACTCAGGAAAACCAGCTCTGAGAAGACTTGATGGAGGTACGCTCTACTACCACTGACAAAGTAATGGAGACACACTCTGCTACCACTAACAAAGGTATGCTCTGATACCACTTGATAGGGACACAACCCAAGCACAGAATGAACACAACAAGAAAAGGGAAATTGTATTAACTGTGAAAATAAGCTAGTACATTCAGTACAGAGAAAATAGACTTCAAAATATGCCCTAAGGGCTTCCAAAAGCACAAAACTGGAGATAATTTCTCCTTTTGGTACCTCCTCTCAATTTCCACTCCGAACTGCCTTTTACAATGCTAGAAATGTCCTTAAATAGACCTCAAAGGGTTAAGGACTAGGAATACATTCTAGAAAGTGCTAGTAGGCATCCACCGACCAAGTAGAAGGCTCCAGAAGCCGCGTTAGATGTTGGTGCAAATCTAGAAGAATCCAAACACGGTAACCGAACTTCCGGGAGGCATAACTGTTGAACCGTAGCTCCGATTGACGAACCGTTTACATTTTGGGAAAGCTCTGAAAGCGCTCTATAGTCCTATGGACCAGATTCACTCGTACCCCATTTTTTGGACCTTTTCGAGGTCATTTAATGCCCCTAACCTGACTTTGAAGCATTCTTAGGAGGTCTCCAAAACTCAAAAAACTGCGATAACTTTCAAATCGTGGGGCCTTTTGACCTGATTCTTTTTCTGGAATGCTCTAAATTACAATTACATTCATCTGGCCAATTTACACCTCCTAGTTCACCATAATGATGGCTCAATTACATACTCCTTTTTTTTTGGCATTTACACGTATCCCAAGGTGTTCAAATGCTCTATCCTAGAACACTGATAGTGGAACTATGAGAGATGGAACCTTTATTTGACCCAAATGGGTATCCAGAAATGAAAACACATGAAACAGAAACTAACTAACATTACTCAAATAATCATAACTCTAAACTTAACTAATTTGAAACAAACTAAACTATAATAAAAAAACAATCAATAATAAAGCAAACCTACTCTACACTGACCACCACCACCCCCCCCCCCCCCCCCACTTGGCCACTAGCCAAGTTGACTTGGCCTTCCCAAAGTGGGCGCTCCCCAAGGGTTGGGCGCGCTGCCCGAGCTCACTGACCCTGCGTCAGTGGTACCCGCATCATGTCATGGGTGAGGATCAAGCCAGGGCCACCCAAAAGAATTCGCAAGCCCAAATTTTTTTTAAGACAAAAACACTATGCCATATTAAAATCAACATGAATCATCAGCAAACAGTGAGCGCTCCAAAATTAAGGGAAAAAGGTGGATGTGACATGGGGACAGGGTGACGTCACCGCCACCCCCCCCCCCCCCATGTACATTGCTGACCTTGCTTGCATAAGATATGCCTAGATTTATGGGTGTATAATTATGTTTTAAAGTTTATTTGGTAGGATAGGATATTTGCTTGTTTAGTATATTAAATAATTTGTTTGATTGATTTTTTTTTTTTTTTTTTGGTGTTTATTTACCTATAAAATAATTGTTCATATTAATCAATCAGCATAAATTGGAGAATCTTTTAAAGATTCTCTGTTACCAAATGAGAGAATTAAATGTGGTTTCCATACAAAAACCAGAGAGTTTTTGCTCTCTTGGAACCATTTTTTTTTGTCTCATATTTTTCTAAGTATGAATTTTTAAGTTGATATGTTACCAAGAGGGGTTAAATTTATTTATTTTTCAAAGCAAATCTATAAGGACTTGTTACGAACTTAATATACCAAGGATTTTGAATTACCTGTTTTAACAATAATGCAAGAATTGGTTTGATTCTAATAATCACAAAAGCTGAACCTTCATTCCTAACATATTTTTGAATAGAATTAAAACATGGATACAATAGTTTGAGGCATAATAACACCATATTTAATATGATCTCCTGTTCAACTTGAATTGCAATATATCAACCATAGACGTTATTTTCTTTCCATAACATAATTATCATTTTGAACATAAAAGAAAAATAAAAGGAACTTGGGTATTTGTTCAATTAAACCAAATCTACATCCATGCTATCTTGACATAATTCTTTCCTACATGTTCTTGCAAATTCACTTTCAACACAACCATCCATAAACTAAATCATACCAAACTCAAAGGAAATACCATACATTTACAAATTTGAATCTTGCATAATTGAACATCATTGTTTCATCTTATCTTTGATACACATTCATATGACAACATAGAATACGAAAATTTTAAGAGAAGCAAAATTTACTCAATCACTTATTTTATTATCAACCTGATTCAAGGGCTCAGCCGGGAAAGAACCAGGAAGAAAACCCGGCGTCGTGGCCACTACAATCCAAATTGAAATTACAAGTTACATAGGGTCTCCATCCTAATTTCAACAATTTAATCAAATTTTCTTCATGACCCTAATCAAGGGATTTATAATGTTTTCTGCAACTCACTTCTAGAACCATGGAGGAAACAGAGTCTGATCAGGTGACAACCAAGCATAACCAAGAAACAATCAAACATGCATAATTCATACATGGTTTACACAATAGGATTCACAATGAATCAAAACTAGGGAAAGGTGGATTCTTCCAACTAGGAGAAGTCAAGCACAACACCAAATAGATGCCCAATCGGGGCTATATACCAAGAACTTCCGTTCTTCCATTTCAACATACCAGAATCATACAAAGTTTGTGCTGATAGGTAGGGGCCCATAACACCCTACCCTTTCTCCCTCTTCTCATCTTGAGAAGAGACTCTACACTGGATAGAGTCCGACTAAACAGACCTTTCTCAAAATTGGTCACTTCTGCCCTCTCCAAGGGTAAGTAATACCAAAACACCCATGCAAGAAAAATCTCAAAATTGCAACATAACATGAAAGGAAATCAACCAAAAATAACATGGTTTCCAAAGCTTCTCCAACATAGCCACAAACATACAAATCTTGAAACAACAACAAGGTAACATGAACATGAAACAAACATAAAAACTGAATAAGGGAGATGAGAATTTCCTACCTTCACAAAGAGGTAATGGTAATGAACAAGTTTGAGTAGAGTATCCCTTTTCCTTCCTTCAACCTTCAAGAATTCCTCCCTAAATGTAGAGATTGGGTAACAACCTCCACAAGACCAAGAAGGGCCTCTAAATAAGCCTCTAACTCAACCACCCAAAAGGAGCAATAACTATTTCCACCCACTAGCAATTCTAGAAACTCCTAACTCAACCTACACTATGGTTAAACCCTAAGTGGAGATGAGGTGAGGTAACACAAGATACCCATGGTCAATTTTCGCACAAAGGCAAAAAGAGACTTTTTGAGTGACCTCAAAAGTCAAAAAAAGGGGCTTACGGGTTGGAAAAGACCCCTAACCCATACCCATACCCTTTGGGTAGAAAAATTTCATGATTTAAGCCTTAGGAAAAAGGTTTAGAGCCAAATAAAATCTAGGAATACAATAGCACCTTCTAACTACTCTAACATGCAAATAAGCACTAATCCGGATTAGGGATGACTAACCTCAATTACGAACCTAATAGTAATCTGACACTAACTTAAACCAACTTGGTTCAAAGGTTAAACAATTAACCCTAACAGCACACCGAAGCACATAAACATTTTATGAGTGTCAAGCGACACTGAAAGAACATAATTATGAACATTAACATTTATTGAACAAAGAAGATACATACATATATCTCACAATACAATACGTGAATTACGAACAACAAGGCTTCCAAAATTAGCACAAAGAGATCAGTTCTGTTCCTCTGTAGGGTTTCTCGGCTAAATATCTGCACACTCATTGCACACATCAGTAGTCCCGTAAAATCACATGTACATAAATGTATACGTATTTTGAAATTCACATAAATTAAAACATACATCAATAAGGGTTTCTTCATCCTACTTAATTCTTAATCATTTAAAATCTCTTAAATCAAAGTCTCAATCCTACATTTACTGATTTCATCAACATACATATACATGAAACATTAAATGATAATCATCAAATATATCTGAAAATAACATCACACAACATGAAATAATAAAGTATGTTCTAAGCATTAGATAATGTCTCGACATCTCGAATCGCGAATATCAAAAAAATAATAGTAATGCATCACTATGCCACGATGGGTCGGGGCGAGGCCTCACAAGAAGTTTGGCTCTATTTTCCTACGCTAGAATAAGGGAATGGTCTGCATTTTATGTTAAGAAAGTGGGTTAATGTCTAAAGTCTTGAAGTTTGATATTCCATCATATCCATAATTCATAAACACTATTCCTTTCATTCAAATAACTTTCATTTCACAAACAACTATTAAAGCATTCATATAACTTTATTTTACCAATTTTAGAGATTTTGCCAACCCAAAAAACTCACAAGGTCTAAATTCACTATAGAAAAGCTTTGAACCAAGTGGTCAGGTTTGAGGTGAAGGTTTACCCACCTAGGTGTAGCAAAGTCTAAAGTGTAGGGGAATTTGGATTATTCCCATTCGTTGGTTAGAACTGATTGAGGAATCCTATTGGAGATTTGACAAAGCTCTTAGATTTCCAATTTGTGTTTTTGAGAACCAACACCTATAACTGATTCTCTGCCTATGAAATCCTTTTTGTGCCAATGGAAATCTCTTCATGACATATACAAAGAAGTCTTAATACTTTAAAAAAAATATTGCAACCTTTTATTATTATAGATTAATTTTATTAAAGTTTAAAGCTTAAATATTTTTTATTCAATTAAACTAATGTATTCGAAATAAAAATGTAATTTGAGTAATTAATTATCTATAAACATTAGAATTTATCAACTAAATTTTACTTGGGATATTTGGAGTTTACAATTAAATAATTTTTTAAAACATTGTTATATAATATATTATATTATTATATCAATAATTATATTCTTTCATTAAATAAATAATATTATAGTTCATTATTATTTATTCCGTTATTCATTATTGGATCTCCAGTCAAGAAGGGGACATCATAGTCCACCCTTCCCAAAACGGCTTGCCCTCAATTAGTGTTAGTTTAATGAGTAGCTTCTGCTGCACATTCTGATGTCACCATGCTTTGTAATTGGAATTCAACGATCTTGAAACTGTAATTTCAACTTGGGGTGAGAGATGTCATACATTTAAAACAATAAAAAATTCTTATCAAATATGAAAACATGACAATATTCAATTTAAAATCTTGAGAACAATTCAAAAGATAGGACTTATCTTGGTATTAGCGTCCAATCCTCCATTGTTCCTTGCAAGATTAACTTGTTTTATAGTTTAAATTGCTGCATAACTTACTTCCATGGTTGTTCCTTAAATGCATTATATTAATCTTTATATGCGTTTATTGCTACTTTTCTTGATGTGTATTATAATCTTTCATTTGCTGCTGATTGGAGAATAAACTTGCACCCTCCCTATAAACTTGCAAAGGTTTGAAAAAAACCTTAATAGCTAATGCATAATGGAGATGCATCATGGATTTGGTCAAAAGAAAACTCACAAGAGGAAGCCTAACCTTTGATATAGTCATATGGGTGCTACCCTTGGTAAACGGATTGAAATAAGGAGAATTTATAATTAGGCTCAACTCATCTCAGAAAAAATGAAAGAATTTTTGGAACTAGGGAGATCCCATGCTGTTTACACCAATTTTAGGCCAAATTTGCAAAGCAAGTACCTCCTAAACTTGTCACAGAGACTTGAAATTTGGCACAGAATCTAGTTATGACTCCAAACTACAGATTCTACAGGTATTTTGCATAGCCACTCTTGTTTGATAGGCCAATCAAAAAACCCTCCTTTTTAAGTCCCTATAACTAGGGATTTCTCAAAATGGTGTCTCCTTCCACTTCAAGATCCAAACAAAGGATCCTACAACTTGTCCTCAATGTCTTTAGACACTTTCAGTCATAAAACACTATGTTTGTGTGGGCAGATGTCTTAATCCATTACCCACTCATTCTATTCAAATTTCATATACCCTTTCGAAGCCCTCCTTTAGTGCTTTTGGTGATCACCATCCAATCAATGTTCTCTACTAGATGAAAATTGTTATTATGATCATATTAAAGGTGTAGTAGGCCCATTCTACAAGAAACAAAACAAACATAAGGTGGAATGGCCTTATTCCATTGGAAAATGTACAAATTTATCAAATACTTGCACGTTGTCACAGGTCAGTCCCTAAGTCTGACATCAAGCTTGATAAATTTATTGAAAATGATATGAAAATGATTGAGAAATGTTGCTCAAACCTCTGTTAGGTGATTCCAATGAAGTTTTCAAGAGAAACAATAAAAAATGCAACCAAAACTTGAAATTTATTCCCTTTCCCTGAATATAGTTCATACAATCAGATTGACAAATGTCTTCAATTACTTTCACTGCTTTCCTTGGTGTGGGATAGAACTTATAAATCCCATAAAAATTGACTTGAATTGACTCCAACTTGCTAACTTGTAGCAAACTACAAAGTTACAAACTAATGGATTAGGCAACTAGTCATTAGTTTTTTAAATTTAAATTTTGGATTTTCCCTCCAAAACATCAGTTAGGCTTTTGTAATTATTCTAAAGGCTTGTAAATGCCTTAATCCACTTAGTCCTAATTAGAAACACTTAAAACTCCCTTCTTAACCCATTCATTACCCTGTTTTGTCAATTTAAGTTATTTTGCCAATTTGGACCCAGTGATCAATTTGGTCCTCATCGTGCCTTATTCATGACTTTGCACATTATTTGACAACAATTGTGCCTTTTACTCCTATTGACCTATTCCAACCCTTGGGATCATTCTTATGCCTAATTACAACATTTTGAATCTTAGGGTCCTTACATTAACATTCATAGTTTTCATTACATTATATGCCATAATTGGCTTCAAAATCTCATAGCTTGGTCCATTGAAAACATTCTTCCTCTGATCAAGACTTGATGTCTTGATGGATTTGCTTGCTTGGTTGGGTAATCTTGCACCACCTACTGATGTGCAATGAGTTGATGGCTACACCTTGACACATTTGGCGCTGGGAGTAGAGAACCAAGGAAGACAAGAGTAAGACATGAAACTTCCACCAATACACAAAGCACTAAGGAAGAAGAAGAAAGCTCAGATGAAGAGGTAACAATTATGGAAGATAAATGTACAAAATACACTATAGAATGATTATAGTATAGTATACCAGAACATGAATCCAATACTATGAGTATTAATATATGCAATCATTACCAATGACAACCATACCAATTAGATGCGACAGGAAATACTATTCTTTTATTTATTACCAAAACAACAAGTACATCGTTCATGTTCAAATGTTCCTAAATAAGTGCTTGGTTGGTTAGGGAGACCAACCGACACATCTTCTCACTACCTAACTACCCAAACCCACTACTAAGTATCTCTAATTAGATTGTTATTTTATTATCCTCTACAATATCTCCAAAAAACGTTGTCTTCTAGAACACTACCCAATAGTGAACCAAAAAGAGACTACTCTTTAAGATATAGGGTGGGAAGACATCCCTAAATTGGAGGTGCACTACTGCCTTAGAAGTCATAGATCCCATTCTGCCGCTAGCTGCTTGGCATGGGCTTCTTGTAATAGTCTTAGTCCTTTTCTGCCGAGGCTAACTTTTTTGGTAGTGTTCCCTTCTCCAATTCCTATTCTTCCTTGATTTTTCTTGTCATTTCCTTTGCTTCTTGTAGTTCTATGAATTTCTTCCTTAAACATTCACTTTGTCTGTCCTAGTAATTTGCACACGAGGTGGCTGCTCTATGAATGTGGCTATGATGCTACCTACCATCCATAGTTCTGTTGCCTTGGCTTGCCTTGTATTCTCTCCATGAGGATGCTCCATTCTTCCTTACTTTCCTCCATAAATTTTAGAAGGGATTCTGTTGCTTTCATAATTGTACACATATCCTATTTGTTAGCCTTCGGAAAGAATTTTTTAGCCTTATCTCGAAATGGAATTACCTTCTCTTCTATCATACCTGCTATGTCCTCCGTTTTTTCTTCCTTCCCTATTTTTTCTCATGTATCCAATAAAGTTGGTGAACATGGGGGTACTGAAGGATTTGAGCAATACGCAAAACAAATCCACGAAGCCCTCAAATACTTGCATGTAGAAAACCTGTTACAGAGAAGAACAAGACGAGAAGAGGCAAGGGTTTTCTCTAAAAATATGCAAATTGTATTCTCAGAAAAAGAAAAGATGTAGATTATTACAAAAGATCAATCCTTATAAAAGGAGATTGAAACCTAAAAGGGTAACCAAAAAGTTACAAAGGGTAACCTAAAAGGTAAAATCTGTTTAATAATTACTAATTAATTATTAAATAGAGAATGCAAAAGGTGCATAAAGTGAAATCTTAAGGGAGAAAAGGTAATTTAATTAATGAAATTAAATTAACCTTTTCTCTAACACCCCCCCTTAAGATAAGAAACAATGCAATTACAAACAATGTAGAAAGAGCAAGGAAACTACAATTCAATGCTGAAAGCAAACTTGGGTCCCGACAACAAAACCTGATGAGATACCCAATCACAACCAAATCTCTATGAAATGGAGAAATAGAGAAAACCTAGTAGGAAAAACTCTACTCCAAAAAGAGATAACTGAAAACCTAGTGAAGGACTGCAGAAGCCGGCAACTAGAGGATTGTTC
Source organism: Cupressus sempervirens (assembly GCA_028749045.1). Lineage (NCBI taxonomy): Eukaryota > Viridiplantae > Streptophyta > Pinopsida > Cupressales > Cupressaceae > Cupressus > Cupressus sempervirens. The sequence continues at coordinate 3,938,089 of CM053784.1, read as the reverse complement.
CAAAAAATAGGAACAAAGAGAAATCATGAAGAAAACCATTGAAGCATGTAGAAGCTGCAAACCTCTGTCAAAAGTAACTGTTGATATGGAGAACCTCCACTGAAATGGAACTTCTGAAATAGAACTTGACCAGGTAGAGAAGACTATAATCTACATTGGATCAAGAGGCACAGAAAGGCAAACAACTAAACTCGAAGATACAGATGGCATGAAACACCAAAACCTGAAGAGTTGATCAATCGAACATGGAATGTTGCAACCAAAGTAGGAACAAAAAAAGAGTCTCTATATGGTAAATGATCCATCTCACCAAAATACATAGGTACTTAGCCACTGCATCTACCTAGTACATAGGAACAAAAACTGAATACATAGCTCACTCCATCGAACCAAGGAAGTATTAGAAACAACAAAAGAACCCCCCTAATGTAGATAAGGGTGAGGTGACATGCAACTAAAATAGTGGGCCAAAAGAACTGCAAGTCAAGGGACCATGATCAAGATGCACAAAAGAGTACATATGTGTGTACTGAGGTGATCAATCTCAAACACATCATGAGGCTAATGTCTCAGAAGGGAAGCTCATTGGACAAAGGAAGATGGAAAACAAAGGCAACACATCAACACCCCATGGCACTTTAATCATGAGTAGTGCATGTACAATAAGGCACAAGATATGGTGAATCCCAAGAATACAATAATCTGCATCCATGTCCTTAGATGACACTACTCGAATCAAAAGACAAAACAAGGCAAAACTACTAAAATAAAAATACAGATGCAATATGACACTTTATCTTAGTGTGTTTGCAAGAATGCATACAAACGATATCAATAATGATTAGAAAGGGCCAAGAGCTATTACAATAGATAGTACAACCCAAAAGAAGAAATCCCATGACACGAAAATTATCCCTAGACCCGAAACACCCAAGATATTCATCATAATGCAATAAAGAAAAAATTATAATAGAAAGAGCTTGGAGTAGAATCTGGAAGACAAACTAGCATTTATGGAAAGAGTACTAAATGAGCTTTCCAAATACATAACAGTTTTGGAAAACGGAGTTGGGATACTCAAGATATGCTCTCTGGAGTGAAAAAGAGAACACCTGGCTTTGATTGCCCAAATAGGCAACCAAACTACATCAAAACCAAAAAATGCCTACAATTATTTTCGTCTCAAAACTAGCTTTCCAACACTTCTTTCAGATCAAAAAAAGACCTCAGTATGTTCAAGGTACGACAAAAAAATGGACAGGGCCCTTGGAAATGCAAGAAAACATTTATGTAAAAAAAAATTTAAAAAAATTACAACACAAGCACCGCTCAAAGCGGTGATGGTGGGGTGGTGTGCCGGAGCCATTGTGGCAGAGCTGCTAATTGGTGACTGCAGTGGGTCAAAAATCCACTTTTTTCATTTTTTTGCAATTAAATTTTTTTTTGCCTCAGAGTGTGTGCAAGAGGTTGTATGACCTTTTGGGCAAAAAAAATTGCCTCCCAGATCAATGTTTTCCAAAATGGACAAACTTTATATGAAAATAGAGGTTTTGACGCTTTCTGAATCCAACCGTGAGGTCGGTTTGGCCTCAAAGTGCTCTGAATTTTAGAGACCCCCCTATTTTCACAAAAAAATACTCGAAAAACTCCAGATCTGATTTGTCAAACTCTTGTTCTCCCTTTTTCTCCAAATACTAAACAAGCTACAACAGATTTGGCTCTGATACCATGAAGGATTTGAGTAATACAGAAAACAAATCCATGAAACCCTCAAATACCTGCATGTAGAAAACATGTCACAAAGAAGAAAAAGACAAGAAGAAGCAAGGGTTTGCTCTGAAAATATGAAAATTGTAGTATTAGAAAAACAAAAGATGTAGATTACTACAAAAGATCAATCCTTATAAAATGAGAGTGAAACCCGAAAGGGTAACTTAAAAGTTACAAAGGGTAACCTAAAAGATAAAAGCTATTTAATAATTACTAATTGATTATTAACTAAAGAATGAAAAAGGTGCATAATGTGAAATCTTAAGAAGGGAGAAAAGGTAATTTAATTAATTAAATTAAATTAACCTTTTTCTCTAACATGTACTTCTTTTACCTCCATGTGGATTTCTCCAACAACTTATTTGCCTTATCTTTTTCCTCTGCATGTCCTGGACTATTTTCTTGGTGGTTACTACCCTTCTATTTCTCTAGCATCATTGTCCTTCTAATTTCCATCAATACAACCACTAAGGAATTTGGTTGAGCTACCTCTACTCCTTGTAGTGTGGTGATCCTGATAGTTTGTTGTGTCTTCCTATGAGCTCGGAGATCCAATACCTTAGCCTGAGTTATCCGTTCTACTAGGATCATTTGTGCTACATCAGACAACTGTGCTTCCTTAAATGCTATTTGTTTAGCTCCCCAGTCGAGAATTACCCATCCACTCTTTGTCTAAACTATAGGGCTAGTCCCTTCTCTACTACCTTCTACTACCAACGTATGACTGGCCCCTTCAAGCGTACAAGTTTCTACTACTGGTGTACGATTGGTCTCCTCCCTCCACTATGTAAGGTGACCATCTTATGATGTGGGCCTATTTCAGTCATGCAAATGACATGATTATGTGTACATACACCCATATGACCTTTACTTATGTCTTCCTCTGTACACTTTTCACCTGCACGCTCTTGCATATAAATTCTTGTACACCCATCAACCTCTTCTTTTGTACTGGCGTCACGTGTCTCTATACCTGTACTTGTATGGATGCCTTCTATGCCCTCTTTCTCCTTTGTGAATTATTCCTGTTGTGGTACAACCATTGGTAATGGTCCTTCTCCAACTAGAAGGAATGCAACATTCATAGATGTTCCTTTGAAAGTGTTGTCTGCCATATGTAACTCATCTTATTGGGAGGTTGGAAGATTCCTCCATACCTATCTCTTCACCTTTTGCTTCATCATCTGGATGTTCTTCCTCTGTGCTTTGCATCTGGATGGAGACTTCCTAACTTATCATTTTCTTTCGAGGTTCCCCACTTCTTGCTCCAATTGTATCCATGTGCGACCAATATGTCATTGTCAACTTGTAGGGTTCTACTCTACTAGCAAGGAAAAACTTCCCTCAATGTTATGTAGATACTTTCATGTTGAGAGCTTCTAAGAATAGGGCAATGGTGTGATGGGGCATATAAAAAGTCTTATGCCTTAGTTCCAAGAATACCTTCATTTTGTTTGAGAGAAGTTGGGCCCAGTTATATATTCTCCCCATGTTTAGTTCATTTGTTAGCAATAGCATCCAGATGGCTATGTCAGAGGTTTGACTCCCTCTTGTGAGCTTACTCTTCATTAAATCTACAATGCAATTCCACTCTCCAGTGGCTTTAAAAGTCTGTTTCAACCCCCAACTATTGTTCTTGTTCAACATGCTTCCCACTCCCTAACAAGATCATCCATGCACATTAATCCCAACCATTTTGTCTTTTCTTCCATAGTCATTTTTGTTGGGATTTTTGCTTGGTTCTGCCCTTGGTTGGGAACCTTGAATACTTTTCTCACCTCTTTGGCTGAATAGGAAATTGTAATATTTTGATGAAAATACTGGATTGGACATTTGTGCCCCTTCTTATCATATCCACTAATCACTGTTCTAAGAATAGGCTCAAATTCCTTCAAATAAAAAAAAGACATAAAAATGATTTTATCTACCTCTACCTTGCACCATGCCTCCTTCAGCAGATGATTTTCCTCAGGATTTTCCCACCAAATTCGATATTTTCTCCTAGAGACACCCTTGAATGTAATACTAGCCATTGTGGTAATTTCACTACTCCATTTTCCCTTCTTTTTAGAAGACGTCATATTCTTCACCTGTAATCTCTTGTATTTTCTTAAATATCTAACTGCTCCTTTGCTTGGATTTTCTATACTTGCTTTCACCATTTTGGGGTTGTTAAATACTTTAGCCACTTTTATGCTTCCACCCTCACAACTACTTCTTGCTATGTATCTCATACCTCCAGTGCTCCTTTGTGTATGAATGCTACCCTTTCCCACTCATACAACCTTTCTCCTCCACGTGTTATGTACTGTTCCCATCTCCTTGTGTACATTGTCTGTATGCCAAATGACAAATGTTTCCCTCCCTTCATACGTAATATTTCTTGTCTACTATTTGTATATTTTACGGTAGCCTTAGTTTATGTTGCCATACATTATCTGTCCATATATTGTATGACAATCTTGCTCTCTTCCATACGCTGTACTATTGACATTGTAGCATCAGTCAGATATCTATTATTTGATTATGACTCATGACGTTTTTTACAATCTAATATATGAATGCATGCATGCATGCATACATACATACATACATACATACATACATACATATATACATATATATGTGCGCATACACACATAGACATATATGTAATCATACATTGTTCTGGTTGATTGTCATATTGGTTCGATCTAATGTTGTTGTGCTACTCCTGATAGGATCGGGTGACTAAGGATACACAGTCCTTGGTGCTCAAACTATTATCATCCACAAGTAAAAGTAATATGAGATCACTAGTTGGGATCAAGAGTATGTACTAAAAGATCACCGATAAGATCCATTAAATGTTATGATAATTGTTAAACATGATTAGTGTTGACTGTCATTTGTTAAGAGTTGTTTGTTGTATAGATATGAACCTATGGGCACAAAGAGCATGTAGAGTCATGTCTATACAATTCAAAGTGATGAGACTTGGACCTGACTCAAACTTGGCAAGGGTAACTCGACTCGTGACTTGGCTCGGACTCGCTTGTGACTCGGCAGTGGCTTGACAAAGTGATAAAATCCTTGAAATTTAGAGTTTTTCTTGTCTTTAAATATATTCCATGCACCCATTATTGAATAAAGATTAAAGAAACAATAATATCACAAAATAGAAGGTAATTTGATCAGATACATAATATACATCAATTACATAACTACAAAGGAAAAAAATTAAAAATCAGGCGAGTCAGATGTGTCAGTTGAGTTACCTAGGTGAGTCATCCGAGTCACCTCAGTTGACCTACTGAGCTAGGGTCTTGGGTCATTTTGACCCAACTAAGGTAACTTGATTCGTTGACTTAGATGACGACTCACCTGACTTGTGGCGAGTCTCGTTACTATGATACAATTAGACATGACCCTTAAAAACTATATATATATATATATATATATATATATATATATATATATATATATATAGAAAGTGTGGATCAACAGAAACATATCACATTAACACATATTATTACCTTTGATCTGCAAATACTTATCTAGTTGTTGCATGTTATAGAAGTTAATACTGACTTCTTAAAGAATCAGAATCAAGGAAAACATTGAGATCCTAAAAGCATTGTATATAATCTTTGTAACTATTCTTTGAGAGTAGATTTTGCAAGCATCAATATTCACAATGAATCAGTCATTAGAACAGAAAAATAAAACCCTATCTCAGTTCTATATTCCTTAACATGTACGAGTCCTCCCACCCCAATCACTCCTTAAATAGTATGTTGTATGATGCCCTATGGACTTCTTACATATATAGTTGCTTCAATTTTGCCTTCTACTTTGTTTCTTTAATCTTGCCTAAATTTATAGCTTGTGTGTAAGCTCCTTACTTTGTTGAAGCTTGGATTATTTATAATAAGAGGGAGTCTAGAAATACATGTATATGACTTCATGATTTTTGATGGGCCTACTTCTATGTACATCATGAGGAAGTATTGACTTATCACCGGAACGTTGAAAAGATTAAGATATTCAAAGGAAGTTCAAAAGTTTTATGAGTAACAAAATGTTTTTAATGAGCCACACTTTGTGAACATCACAAGAAAATGAAAAGATCCTTAAATAACTTGCATGATCATACACTAAGTACCGAGTACGTAAAATTGTTCGATGATATAAAGGTTGGAATTTCACATTGTGGGGGATAAATTTAATAAACAATGTTCAAATTCCCACTTGAAACCATCTTTAGAAAGGAGATTTAATGATTTGACATTTATGGATTTTCATAGAAAGATAAGTAATTCTTACTCTTGAGTATTACATTTATCTACTTACGATAGTCTCTCTCTTTCTTGGTTATAAACTTATATGTACTATAAGAGTTAAACTGCATTGATCTTTTCCTTTATATCTATAGATATTCTTGCAGAAAAGGAAAGTTGGTATGTTTGCTACTAGGATTACTGTGTAGGCTCTAGAAGTAAACATCTTTATGATTAAGATTATGAAGAGGAAATCTAACATTGCTTTAAATTAAGAGGGAGAAAAATAAGAACATGATTCTGTCAAATTTTTATTTAGAGGGAGTAGATCATATCACTTCAAGAGGTAAACTTGACATGATTAATGATTATTGTTTCTTATGCACTTATTGACTAACATCATATGGTTGATGATTATATGCATACAGTGATGAATCTACTCTTGTAGAAAATGCTCCATGACTTAATGTCATGTGTTCTTGTGATACTGGTGCATTTATCACAAGGATGAGTTATATTAGTACAGATGAGCAAAGTGTTGATATTTTTACCAAGCCTCTTGCAAAGTTGAAATTGTGTACTTTAGAGTTAAAATTAATATGACCCGTTTATAAATGCATTTATTAAAACTATATATTCATGAATATAAAATTATTTTTTGCTTGCAAGCTTGTATTGTGAAAAGTGATGACTTTTCTTGTGAAGGTTGATGGCCTTTCGTGTGTTTTGATCCTATTATAAAGTGACGACTTTATTTTAGTTGATCTGTCTTCAAACAATGGATGAATTTGGTGTTATCCTTGTTCTTTGGGCCGGATTTTTTCGAACACATTGATAACCTTCGTGGGTCTTTTGGGCGATAGCCGGACACCATGAAAACCCATTGTTTGGGGTATCCTCATTCTTCGAGCCAGATTTTGCCAGACACATTGATAATCTTCATGGGTCTTTTGGGTGATAGATGGATACCATGAAAATCCATTATGTTTTCTTTCTTCTTTCTCTCTCTTAGTTTAAAACATAATGATGATTACACCTTATTGTGTAAGTTAAACTTATTTCAATTTCTTTTTTGCTTAAGAGGGAGTATTGAGGATTCTAGCCTCTTAGTGTATTGAAGTAAATTCCATATGTTAATTTACATATGTGTGTTGATGAATTCATATTGATATGCCATTTTAGGGATATCATAGTGAGATGATATCTCCTTATACTCAAGAACATAGTATGTTATATATCAATCTTCCCAAATAAAGAGAGAGTGTTGAGATAGCTTCGATTGTATCTAAGTCATAGCTATGGTAGAAAACAATTGATAGACATATCATTGTTAGAATTAGATATTGTTGGCATGTTTGTTCTGACACATTTCGTGAAGCGATGTCTACTATAAAAGATCTCACCTATGATATAGACTTCCTGTTGAGACTTATATTATCAAAGGATAATGTATCTAGTGTGATATATATATATATATATTAAAGTCTTTTAATATGACATTCTAAGATTATTGTGATAATGTATTCTATAACAATCCTCCTGAGCTAAGAGGGAATGTTCAATTGTAACTTTTGTCAGATTGAACTGTCCTAGAGTTAATCCTTCTATGGTTATTGTTAATCATTACTTATACATACTCTAATAGATATATATATATATATATATATATATATATATATATATATATATATATATTGTATGCTATATATTATATATAATATATTGTATGCTATATATTATATATAATATATAATATATTGTATGCTATATATTATATATAATATATTTATATATAATATAGATATGATATAATTAATAATGTTTTAATTAATGATTAATTAATATATATAACCATAGAGACATCTTTCTTCACAAGACATGCCTCTTGAAGATATATTTATATATCTTGGAAATCTGCAATTGAAACACATAGAATTACAACAATGTTATTACATTTGCAGAGGTCCTAAAACTAATAGAAATGGGTTCATGTTGAATGTAGAAATATAGAAATTATCTTATTTCAGTATTTTCATTTCGAAGTAGAGAAAAAAAAAAAGTATTTTACACCATCTTCATTTTGAAATATTTAATTCTTGAATAATATTGGAATAAATTAATGTTTCAAAAAGAATAATTCTTCATCAAGTTGCAAAACCCATAAATAAAAATTTAAAAAATGGTTAGTATTTGGTTAGAAAAATCAACCAGAAAAAGACAAAAAAAAAGAAACATGTAAAAACCTCCAATAGCTACCTACAGGGTCTTGTCCTTTGTATAAACTGGTAGAAAATTAACCCAATGTGTAAATTTCAGAGATAAATCCAGTCATTCCATTTCAAATTATGACCTATTATAATGGAAGTTCAACTAGTTAAATGTATGCAACTTGAAAGGGGAAAATTAAAATAATATGAGAACTAAAGTTTTAATTATTGTACACATGTGAAATGCTAGATTGAGAAAGCTTTTTAATAGCCTTTTTGAGAAGGTCATCACTCATCCTAAATTAACTCCTAATAATACCCTATAAAAAGCTCAAACAAATAGTCAAACTTTAAATTTAATTTTTTTAAAACAAGCATGTCATATAGGGATGAGAATTCCTAGTAGGTCCCACACCCTATTCCTTTATATTCTTAATTAAATATTTTGAGTTGGGATTAGGGGTAGGAAATGATGGGATTAGCCTTCGATTAAAATTAAAGAAAGATTAGAAGATTTTGGAAGATGTTAGTGGTCTTAAGGAAATTGGCCAAGTTTTGGGCAAAAAATAAATTTTTTATTTATTTTGGGTTTTTTGGTCAATTTATTAATTAAATAATTAATAAATAAGGAAATAATGTTTAAATAAGATTTAAACATTTTTGGGAGGGATTCCTTAATTAAATATTTTTAATTAAGATAAAGGGATTTAATGGCATAAAAATAGATTAATTAATAAAATAATTAATTAATTAATAAATGATGATGTCATCAGGACTTTTTCAGAAAATAAAAATACTTTATTTTCTAAAGGTTTTTAGGTGTCTACATTTTGCCCCTCTTTGATGTGATGCTGCAAGTGGCATGGCATCAAAGATAAGAAAATAAGATGCCCAAGGCTAGAGCAGAAGAGGAGAGAATGGACTGTGAGATGCCCCCTCAAGAAGGCAATGGGGAGAGAAAGCGAGGCTCGATGGCTTTTTGAAAAGTACAAGAATCTCGGATGAGCAAGGAAACTCAGATTGGCAAAGAGAAGGGGCTGAATTAGCTCAAACTCTCACTATGGGAGAATGATAAAGGTGAATCAGATGCACAAGAGGAAGCAAGCTTAAGACTTTAGGGAAGGTGGAGGATGAAGGAGCAGAGCGCTAGAAAAAGGAATCCAGGATAAGGAGATGGATGAGGGGATTATAAAGCTGATGCAATAGGATTTCAAAGAGTCAGATTGGTGGAAGATGGGTTTAGGAGATCCCTAGGACTAGGATTGTGGATCTCGAAAGATGAGGCTTGGTGGATTGATTTGGATTGGTGGATCCCTAAGACTAGGATTGTGGATCCCTAAAGCTAAAGGTGAGGAGTGATTCAAAGAGATACTGATGCATAAGCTGGGGTAGGAGAGACGGATGTTGGATATGGATGGGGGATAATGGAGATGAAGGAAAACCATTGAAGCTTTTTGAGCAGGGGGATACTTCAAAGAGAAGTACCACCATGTAGTTGAGCACTAGATTTGCTATAAGACTGTTGGTTAATTGCCAAGGTTACCAAGAACATCAAGGCCTTTTCACCAACTGTCCAGAGGACTGACGAACTGACTCAAAACAAACACGCAAGGATTGCCCCAGTATCACACATGAATCCCAGAGGAAGTAGTGTGGAAACGACACTGGGTAACCCACAAGCAGAAAAGAAAAACAAACAAAAGACTTGATCAAGACCTTACGCTCAGATTGCCCCATTCGTAGCATACCATGATATGGAAGATTGTGGCAACCTTGAGGAGGAAACAAAACGATTGCTTGGAAAAGATATTTCAAGACCCAAAAGGGAAGATTCCAAATCAAAAGAAAGCAAAAATCCAAAAGAGAACCGTTTGCCAACGAGATGGGTAGGACGAGGTACTAACGGACCAAGATCAAACATGAGGAAAGCTATATCCTACAAGGATCTATCAGAGAGCACCTAAGCTGATGGATTTGGATGGGTGATGCGTCTGGCAAGCTGTACTAAGAAGGATAGCACTTTGGTGACAGGAGATCTAGCTAAAGGATGCATTGGAATAGCTAACCAAGGGTTGTGTGATGTGTGCAAGATGCTAATCAAGGAGGAACGAACATGAAAGTTGGATAGATACAACGGTACTAAGCTAAAGAGGATGTACAAGCTGACAGACCAAGATATTTACAAGCGGCCTAATCAAGATATGGTACAAGCTAACAGACCAATGATATGTATGATACAGATGGATAAAAGCTCAGGATGAGAGGATAGCGGGATAGCTCGATTTTGTGTAAGATGCAAAAGCTAAGGATGAGGTGATAGCGTAAGATATAGATTTGGAAGGATGCATCCAATGATGATGATAGATGTGCGACCAAGGATAGCTAGAGGAGTAGGATGAGATGGCTGGATAGGATGGTAGATAGCTAGGATTATGATGGATATAAATAGATGACATTGGGTTTGCATGAGGATAGCCTAGAGCTAGATACCAATGACAAGGGAGGATGAACAAGACAAGATCTCCAAGGAATACAGTGCCCCTAGTTAGAAGATGACATGTGGAAGGTCTTATGATGGATGTGATAGGATTGAAGCTAGGATGGAAAAAGCTAAAGGGGCTAGGGAGATGGATGATAGCTGGGATGGTTGGCTGAAGCTGCAGGAGATTAGTGGATGGTGTGATATGGAAGCTGGAGGATGGAGGATAGGTGGATAGATTGGAAGATGGAATTGGATGTCAAGAGATGACCAAAAGCATGAGGGTGATAGGCTAAGCTGGGGATGGCGGGATTACGCATGACGCTTGTTTGCCAAGTTTTCATCATGGTACTTATCCAAGGTGCTTGAATTGCCAAGTTTTCACCAGTGGACGCTTTATTTTTCTTTATTATATATATTTTTTTGACTTTTTGACTTTGGACTTAGCTGGAATGATTTTGGCTTTCTTCAGCTATTTTGGCTCATAGATGTTGGTAGGATGGATGAAAAAGGATTGGATTGAACAAGTGGAATGGTGGGTGGGAGTGTGACAGATAATGGATGCGAAGACATAAGGCTTGTGGGTAAATAGATGAGGAAAATGGAAAGATCATCATTGGCACACACCTTGAGAGGTGATAAAGTAGTGGGAAAGATGGTTTTGAGCGAGGTTGAGGAGAAAATGGAGGAAGAGAAAGATAATGACTAAAATTAGAGTTGGAAGATGGAGGATGGGAAATTTAGGATGAGAAGCTTAAAACCCTCCTAATCAAGCCCAAGTCGAAATTGCTCTCATCTCCCTCAAAATATCTCAACCATAAAACTTTATGAAGCCCACTAGGCCATAAATGACTCTTCCAAGCCCTTTTATTGCTCTTACAAGTCATTATGAGGGTCTTTATGAAGATTTTATCCCTTGAGCCTCCTTTGTTGACTCATCCTTCCCCTTTCCTCCATCCTCTCACCATGTGACATGTGTCACTCCTTGATTGGCTATAAGGAAGCACAATCCATGTGCTTTCCTCTCATGCAATCTAAGCCCTCCATGAGCTTTTTCCCATCCTTGCATCTTAGCCCTCAATTCCTCAAGCCTCTTGCCTATAAATTGGATCCTTCCCCTTTGCAAAATAACACAATCCATGAAGTAAAGTCATAATTCCATTTTAAGAAGCCATTTTACATCAAAACCATACACTCACACCCAAATTCCAACTCCATTTGAAGCCATTTTTGAAGCATAAGCTTGAGCATACATCCTATCCATTTAGACAAAGCTACTCAACAAGAGAGCTTCTCATTGAGAGAGCCCATTAATGGCTCATATTCTCAATTGAGAGCTCATCTTAGTCTATCTTGAAGTTTATGCATTTTGTTTAGTTTGTAGAAGCTTTATTTAAATTTGGTTTCTATTAGCATACTAACATTGCTCATATACAAGAATAAGATCAAATAGTTTGAATATCAGTCCAAAATAAGCTCAACATGTAACAAGGTCTCAAAATATAAAGCATCTGAAATGTAAATAAATTGCTATGCTATGGTATGATGGGCCAAGGTGAGGCTTGACACTAAATTCATCCTTTCTAGTTTAGCTTCATATTTTATTTCTCTATCCTTCTCAAATTTGTGAGCTGGGCTATCATCAAGTTTGGTTGTACCCTCCTTGTATTCCTTACAACATCTTGGGTATTCTTCTTGTGGCTTTGTCTCCTAAATCTGTACCATATTACACTCTGGTTGAAATACCTCATTAAGCCCCATTCGCTAGTGGAACAAACCATTAAGGGAACTTGTTTCATCCTCAGAACAATCTTCTAGCCGTAATATGCCTTCTTCATCTGGCTCTACTCCTTCACCTTTGTCTCATTCCTCCTCCTCGACTTCTAAGTCCAATGCTAGCTCCTTCAATTGTATACTTCCATCCATCTACTTCAATAGAAAAAGTATTTTTTTCCAATTGTGACTAGCCTCCATTGTATCCAACCATCCTCTCCCTAACAATGCATCATATCTCTTCTTTTCTAGAGTAATCACTATGAATTCTAGGAAGAATTGTTGTGTGTCGATAACTACTTTTTGTCCCATCAATGTCCCCATAGGCTTGATTCCATGCTGGTCTACTCCTACCAACTAAAATGTGGGTGGCCAGAGAGTTGGTTTCCCGAGGGCCTTCCAATTTTCTTCAAGGAGGTCATTAACACTTGAGCCTCCATCCATAATAGTATTTTTCAACTTATGTCCCATTAACTCCATCTCCACCACGATAGGTGTCCTTCCTACCCCTATAGTAAATAAAGTGAGTGTCTTTTCCTACATTTTCTTCCTCCTTCCCTTCCTCCTTGAGGTTTTCTTCCTTAGTACTTTTTCCTTCCATTATAGCCACCCTTACTAAGTTAATGTTTCCAACAAATCGACAACCTTCACTGGTATGGTGGCCTCTAGTACTTGCTGCATAATGTTTTTTTTAAAGATACTGACCAGAGAGAGATGGGTTTGGGGGTACTCACTTGTCCTTCCTTTGTTATGGTATCCTAGATGTCTCTTCCGACTTCCTCAAAAATTTCTTTCTTCGTGCCTACATCGGGCTATTTGAGTTTCTTAGTTTGCATTCTTGTGACGACTAAGACTTCCTTTCCTAGGTTTGAAATTTCTAGCATGTTCATACTATTCTGTTCAGGATAGTTGGCATCCTCATGGCTACCATGTCCACATCACTTACAAAGAATTCCTCTATTTTGTCCTCCACTTTGATAGTCTCGAGCAAAATGTCCTCATTCGTTGCACCTTTTGCATTTTATCATTGGGTTTCCCCTCACGTCATACTAGATTTGACTCCTAGGTGTATTGTTATTTCTATTGTTATTATTTCCACTCCTATTATTATGGTACCCTCTTGGTGAGGCTTCCATGTTTGTGTTTTGTGGGAGTGTGGAAGGTGGTATGTATTGTTTGCCTTGTGTAAAAAATACCTTACCATTCCATACCTTCAAATTAGAAGGACATTCCTTAATCAAATGTCCTAATAACTGACATATATCACATAATGCCTTTCTAGGGAAATGGATTTTGGTGTGTCCTTCCTTCTCATAGTCAATACACCATAGTTCATTGCCTTCTTTTGTACCTTCCTTTCTTGTTGCATTGCTTTCATCATCCTCATCCTATCTTTTCTGAATGCTTGGATTGTTTTAGTCTCATCCCCACTCTCTTTAGAACTCTCACTTATGTTTTCATTCCTCCTCCCTTTTGAAGTTTTTCTTTCACTTTCGATATCCATGGCCCTAGTGTAGGCTTCAACCAAGGATGTTTGCATTACTACTTTCATTTTTTTGTGTAGAGATCGAGTTAACCTTCAATAAACCACCTCTTCTTCAATCCATCTTCTGGCTTATTTTCTAATTTGCTAATCAATTCTTTCATCTACTATATGCTCATACATATTTATTCGTTCCTTGTTTGGTATTGTATATTTCTGTTACTATTTCATCACCATTTCGTAGGAGTCTAAATTCCCCCTCAAAATCTATTCGGAGGTCTTTCAATGTAGTTTTCTTGGTTGTTTCTAACTTTGTATACCAATCAATAGCTATTCCTCTCAAGGTAGTGGGAAATGCTTTCAACGATTCATCCTAAGCATTTTCTTCATTTGTTTGCCATGTTGTTATGCACATTTTACAATGATATACCAGATCATCTGAACCTTCTCTTGTGAATCTAGGAAGTTTTTTCTTATTGGAGGTTCTAACCATCTTGGTTCTTCCACTCTTCCCTTGAATGCTCGTTCAAGACAAGGTTACTCCTTGAGTACTGGTCCTTGACCTAGTTACTTCTTCTCCTTGTAATTCTCCCTCTATGTGCCCAATTACTTCTCCTCACAATTTGACTAGAGTTTTCTTCTTGAATAGGGCGGTGGTTTATGCGTGTTATAGTTTCAGGATCCATCCACCCCCCTTTCTTCCTAGTTCTTTTGAAATTTCCAAATTATCTACTCCCCTTATGGTGGTTTCAAGCAATTTTTTTCTATTTGGTTTGGCCCTTGTGATTGGTTAATAAAACCTCTTAGGTGGTAACACCTTTCTTCATGTTCCCTAGTATGTAGGATCCACCATAGGGAAATTTCTCCCTCGGTTTCATCTTCTAGTACTCGCCTAGGGTCCTTGTTTGGAATAGGGGCATTAATTATTTTGGTTCTTGGGTGTCCTTGAATTTTCCCTCCTATGGAGTTCATGTGTGCTTCTTTCTACAAATTGTTGGAGTACTTGTTGCCTTTATTGCTCTCATTGCACTTAGGCTTTCTCTTCCTCTACTCATACCAAGTTCCTCACCAAAAATTGAGGTATATACCCAATGAGATCGTACATTGTTGGTGGAGCTGAAAGTTTGTCCCGTAACATGCTCTTTGGAATTTCTCTCTCTGGGGATTCCTTTTGCATGTACTGGTCAACAAAAACTTCCCACACCCCCACCAAATCTTGTGTTACTTAATCTTTCCTTGTTTTTCTTCCTCTTCCCATCATTATTTGTGACTCGTACTTGTTGTAGGAATGATCTACCCATTGCTTTGTCCCATTTGTAATAAGACCTCTATGATTGAACTTAGGGAATGTCACCAAGAACATGAATCCAATACTAACAGTATTAACATATGCAATCATTACTAATGAAAACCATATCAATTAGATGTGAGGGGAAACAATATTATTTTATTTATTACCAAAACAAGTACATTTATGTTCAAATGTTTTTAAATAAGTGTGTGGTTAGTTAGGGAGATGAACCATCACATCTCATCGCTACCTAACTATTAAAATCCACTACTAACTATCTCTAATTACATTATTGTTTTATTATGTTTCGTAGACACATCTTCAATT